>JAAWXA010000009.1:12255079-12423780 GCA_038090715.1 Florisuga fusca
GTATTAGACTCGTGACAAGGAATTGCCGGTTTCAGAAGACTGACGGCAGTCTTCAAGTTTGGCATACCCCAGTAGGAAAGCCATTTTCAGGAACCTGAACAAAACTGGAAACAATGAGGAAGAGGCTCTGAGCTGGTTAGTCTGTTACAGATAAAATAATGCCAGAGAAAATGCCTTATCTGTAGACAGGTAGCATTCAATACAGAAAAATCACAGGTCAAGTTTAAGGGAGGAAATCTAGCAGCATTTTATTTCATATGTTCTAGATGATTTTCTATAGACCAATTTGGTCTTGGCAAAGACATTAAGCTGAACAGGTCTAATGATAATAATTAATTTAGCTGCTATTAGCTTAATTAATTTAGCTTCACATTTATGGGTGCAAAATCAGAGCCCTACACACCTTCAGCATTGACTCAGCAGTAACAATGTGGTTGTTCTGCATGAAAAGGAGCATCATTATATATGTATATTCATTATATAATTCATTATAAATATGTGAAATATCAATTCATGGCAATCATAAATATCACAAAAGCATTGAGATAGTAAGTTTGTTTTTTTTTTTTTCAAATCAAACTACAAAAACCAAAAAAATTTTAGAAGTTAACATCTGAAAATTCCTCCTTTATATTAAAATATTCTGCACACTAACAACAATTTTAATTAAAAAAAATTGTTGTTATATTTTGCTGAAGATTTTTAAAACATGAAACACTTATATGTGTAGATGTCCATATATTGTTTGACACTTACAGTTATATAGAATTAAGCACTATGAGGCAATACCATGGATCAATTTGCTACAAGAACTGAATTATCATTTAAATTACTGAATATTCAAGTGTGTAAACAAAGTAAATAATGCATTACAAATGCATAACTAAATCCAATAAGCCTACAAGATTCTTGCTAATGCTCAATCTGTCTTAGCCAAACCAAAATAAATAAATAAATAAATGGACTTTGAAGTGGGTCTTATAGGCCAAGACAGGAGATCTCCAACTCATTAATATACACACCCAAGACATGTTCTGCTGGGTCAGACGAGTACATTCAGCCTTCTGGAGCTGTATTCTATCTCCAGTGACAGCAAAAGGACATGATCTTAACTTAAAGTGAGTGATTCTGGCCACTTAGAATCATAGAATCATAGAATTGTCTGGGTTGGAAGGGACCTCAGAGATCATCAAGTCCAACCCTTGACCCACTACCGCTGCGGTTACCAGACCATGGCACTGAGTGCCACATCCAGTCTCTTTTTAAATATCTCCAGGGATGGAGAATCCACTACTTCCCTGGGTAGCCCATTCCAATGCCTGATCACCCTCTCTGTAAAGAAATTCTTCCTAATATCCAACCTAAACCTCCCCTGGCACAACTTAAGACCGTGTCCTCTTGTCTTGCTGATAGTTGCCTGGGAAAAGAGACCAACCCCCACCTGGCTACACCCTCCTTTCAGGCAGTTGTAGAGAGTGATGAGGTCTCCCTGAGCCTCCTCTTCTCCAGGCTGAACAGCCCCAGCTCCCTCAGCCTCTCCTCATAGGATCTGTGCTCGAGTCCCTTCACCAGTCTAGTTGCCCTCCTTTGGACCTGCTCCAGGACCTCAATATCCTTCCTGAACTGAGGGGCCCAGAACTGGACACAGTACTCAAGGTGTGGCCTCACCAGCGCTGAGTACAGGGGAAGAATCGTCTCCTTGGACCTGCTGGCCACACTGTTCCTGATACAGGCCAGGATGCCATTGGCCTTCTTGGCCACCTGGGCACACTGCTGGCTCATGTTCAGCTTCTTGTCAATCCAGACTCTGTCTGGCTGCTCTCCAGCCACTCTGTGCCCAGCCTGGAGCTCCCCATGGGGTTGTTGTAGCCAAAGTGCAGGACCCAGCACTTGGCCGTGTTGAACCTCATCCCGTTGGAATCAGCCCAACTCTCCAGTCTGTCCAGGTCCCTCTGCAGAGCCCTCCTGTGTAGGAAACAGGTGCCAGCAATCCACCAATTGCCAGGCAGTGAGCACGAGCTTGTGCTCAGCCCACCTGTGCCCAGTCAGGGCTGGCCCCAGCTGCAAATGAGCAGCATTAGGGGGCCAATAAAAGGTGATGTGGAGGGTGAGCTCTTGGTGGCACAGCAGTAGTGACTCCGACTGCAGATCAGAAGGCTGCGGGTTTGAATCCCCTCCGTGCACCACCAAGAAACCGAAGAAGGTAGGAGCTCAGTTAAGCCTCAGACCAGTCAAAGACCAGCCTCTCCTGCTGCTGGCTCAGGAATGAGCTAAGCATGTGCCTTAAGCCCCACCTTTTATTGGCCCTCTAATGCTGCTCATTTGCAGCTGGGGCCAGCCCTGACTGGGCACAGGTGGGCTGGGCACAGGTGCGCTGAGCACAAGCTCGTGCTCATTGCCTGGCAATTGGTGGATTGCTGGCACCTGTTTCCTACACTCCTGCCTTCCAGCTGATCCACACTCCCCCCCAACTTAGTGTCATCTGCAAATTAGCTGATGATGGACTCAATCCCCTCATCTAAATCATCAATAAAGATATTAAACAGAACTGGGCCCATCACTTATCCCTGAGGGACACCACTAGTGACCGGCCGCCAACTGGATGCAGCACCGTTCAGCACCACTCTCTGGGCCCGGCCCTCCATCCAGTTCCTAACCCAGCACAGAGTGCCCCTGTCCAAGCTGTGGGCTGACAGCTTTTTCAGGAGAATGCTGTGGGAGATGGTGTCAAAGGCTTTGCTGAAGTCCAGGTAGACCATATCCTCAGCCTTCCCCTCATCCACCAGGCGGGTCACCTGATCATAAAAGGAGATCAGGTTGGTCAGACAGGACCTGCCCTTCCTAAACCCGTGCTGGCTGGGTCTAATCCCTTGCCCATCCTGCAGGTGCTGTGTGATTGCACTGAGGATGATCTGCTCCATGACCCTGCCAGGCACTGAGGTCAGGCTGACAGGCCTGGAGTTTTCCGGGTCCTCCTTCCCGCCCTTTTTGTGGATTGGGGTGACATTCGCCAACTTCCAATCATCTGGGATGTCCCCAGTAAGCCAGGACTGTTGGTAGATGATAGAGAGAGGCTTGGCGAGCTCTTCTGCCAGCTCTCTCATCACCCTTGGCTGGATCCCATCTGGTCCCATAGACTTGTGGGGATCCAAGCAGTTCAGTAGGTCACTGACTGTTTCCTTCAGGATTACAGGGGGGCTGTTTAGATTCTTGTCAACTTCTATAAGCTCCAGAAGCCAGCTGTCCTCAGGATGACCTGTCTTATTGTTGAAAACTGAGGCAAAGAAGTTGTTAAATACCTCAGCCTTTTCTTCATCTTTGACAACTATATTCCTGCCCATGTCCAGTAAATAATGGAGGTTTTCCTTGCCCCTTCTTTTGCTATTGATGTATCTGTAGAAGGACATCTGCTCCCCAACATCCCTTCCTGTTTTCATTAGGGTTTTTAATGGTTCTTTGTCTCTGAATTTACTTAATTCTTTTTTGGATTAGACTTTTATACTTAGGAAAGATCTGAGTTATCTTTATTGAGCCACTTCAAGTTCACGCTGTTGCTCAGCTGGTCTTAATTTCTGCCAGTAGAAAGAACAAAGAGAAAAGTAGTCACCTAACATAGCCAAGTGAAGAGTAAGTACATTATTAGATTCATAGCTGACAAAGTTTTAGGAATAACAGACACTGAGGATGATGTACAACTTTATACTAAGTACTCATGGAAAAATATTTGAGTGCCAATGCACAGAAATAAACAAACTGTTTTCTCCTTCTTGAGTCAATTTACTGAATGTGGAATTCAGTCTGATGAAAAAAAAATAGTATAGATGACAAGGTATGATTCAAGACAGGTCAAAAATGCAAGCTCAATTTCTTTTACATCTCACAGTTTCTGCTTTAAAAATTATGTTGCTTAGCAAAACAAATGAGTATAATCAACAAATACCTTCCAGTTAGCTGTAGAGCTTAGTAGAGGTTGTAGAGATGAAGGTAGAGGTTGTTTAAACATGTTTTTATTTTCCCTGAGATACGGAACAGACGCAACTACGAGCAAGACATTATGCATGTGGATGAGACTAAGATCCTTTTCTGCTCTGCCATAGTGTTGTGTCAACTGTTTTCAGGAAAAGAAAACTGTTGAATTAGCTTAAAATAGCAGAATTAGTGTAGATTCTGCCATCACCATTTGATGTAGAACTAGCCAGTTTCCAGTTCAGGGTGTGTTGGTATGCCTGTAATTCCAAGGGTTTTGAAGGTGGAAGTTGTCATGCACTCGTCAGCATTGCATAAGCTGATGCATTTGCTTAAAATATAAATTTCTACTTTCCATATATTTACATAATTATATATTTTATTTTATTACAATGTGTAAATATAGTTATAGATTTAATAATGATAATGAAAACAGTTCCTACTTTTATAATCTTTCTGTAAAACATACAAAGTAGAAAAACATGTACAATGAATGAGTCAGGCATCCACGGGAGCATTTTTTAAGTGATTTGTTGAAACTGAGATACCTACTATGTCATCATCAGAATACTAAATACAGTAAAGACTATTAGAAGAGTAAATTAGAAAAGAAGTTGTGATCCTAGCTCATTTTTTTCCAGTTCTTTGCCTTCTGTAAGAGATTCATCTCACAACAGGTTTGTACAATAGAAAGACAATGAACACTGCAGGCAACCAATTATTATTAAAATATACTTTATATGTACACGTGGATATTATGAAGGACAAGGTTGGGTTCAGAAATTAAAACTTATTATGACTTTAGACAAAGATTATTTGGCACTTACATGGAATATTTCATCCATTACTTGAAAAGGATTGCTTCATCTTCTTTAAAATATTGTAAGCCATTCGCTTTCTTATAATATCTTAAGAAAATAATTCTTTTTTTACCTCTGTGTTTGTGTTCATTACCCTCCTCCTAGAAACTACAGACTTAGTCTTGTGTTTTCTTTTAACTCTGCAGCATAACCTCTACATAGACAAAACCTCCCTGAAGTCTCTGTGGCAGTCAATAAACAATTACAGAATGAGTTTGATGGTATTTAAAATATTTCAGTTCTCTTCTGTTTAGTTCTGTTAAGCTCATTGGTAAAACAAACATAATGAAAACAGTTTTTAATTAATCATATGACATATTTCTTCATTCTTGTTCTGTCTTTTTCTCTCGCATTCTATTTTGTGGATAAGAATAACATATTCCGAGTCTGCAAATTGTAATAGCTTGTTTGCCAACTCCAAGAAAAACATTCTTACCACTTCCAATGTATATTGTACTCTCTCTGAAAGCATCAGATTGATGGTCTCAAGATTTGACCTTTTACACCACCAAAGAAGGGGGAGTGTGAGGCAAGAAGGGGGTGGAATTTAAAATTCTCCACATTCTCTTCCAAGTCTCAATTCATTGGCAAACAGTGCGTTAAGACAAGCTCACAGTCTTTGATTCTTGGCAGTCTGTTTTTTATAATACCATTGAATGTTGCTTAAAGCCATGAAAAAATGAAACAGAAAAACTGAACAATGTATTGCATTACAGAGTCTTGGTTAAAAAGTACTGCCCCTGAAAGTTCAGAATCTATGGAAAAGATACTGTCAGGAACGTGTAAAAGTTATTTCAGTCCTTGGCTTTTCCATTAAAAATGCTGTTGGTCTGTATCTCAAAAATTTCATAGTTCATTAATGATATATTAGAGCACATACAGAATTGGTAATATCTTTTCAATTAAGTATCAGCAAGACTTTCCTGCTAAAAAAACCCAAAAAAACCTCACATCCATTATTAGTTCTCCTTTGTACCATTCAGATTTGTTGTATTAAAGGATTAATCCCCATTTAGGGCCTTAGTTTGCCTTTCTACAGTAGACTTTCAGACTAACATGGTTGTACTCTAAGACAGAGCCCTACTTCAAAGAGAACCAAGGCTGTCATGTGATGCATTCCTGCAGCTCTCCAGAACAGGATCAGTCACTTAGCAGAAAATCTGGACTGGACTGTTGTTCTTTAGGCCACAATTTATATAGGCCATTTTTATTAGGTACTGTTAGTAATAATCCACTAGCCTAATAGAGAGATACCTAATCTTCAAGAAGTCTAAAACTTTTTAAAGTCAGTTGAGAAAATTATTTGTTCAGTTTGTATTATGTCACAAAATATATGCAATATCACTGATCCTGTCAGTAACGTCAATGGTATTTATGGAGATATTTTTTAAGGAAACAAAGCAGTAAGTGGAGATAATGGGTGCCATGTCTCTGAATATTTTGGATTAAGGAGAGTTGGGTAAATTGTCCTCACTTCTCATGCCAGTTTTTTGTGTGGTGTTTTTTGTTTTTTTGTTTTTAATACATAGGTTCTTATTCTAGTGTATGTACATTAAAGATAAGGTCAGGTGGGGGAGACTTAGGGGGAGGGAGTAATCGTCTGTATAATCCTTGTTATTATATCTAAAGTGATAGTTGAGGGCTAGGAGCTGAAACAATATTTTATGAAAGTATCATGTTGAAGTTTTTGCAGGTTTCAAAATATTTAAATATGTAAATTTCAATGAAGAGACTTCAGATTTTTTGATAGCCTAATGATTTTAAGCATCTCATTTCTAGTCACACACTGACAAAAGATGTTCAGATTGCAGTGTGAGATGGTTTCCATGGTTACAGTTGTTTCCTAGCATTTTAGTGACATCTTTTGTGAGCATTGGCTGCTTCACTTATTTGTCACTAATGTATGTGTAGAACTATAGTTAATAGCCTTGGGCGGACAATTTTTTTTTCTCTCTGAATGGTGGTATTGTTTTTTAGCAGCATTTTTCAATAAGGTGACAATGCACTAGAATACTAATGGTATGTATGGTATTTTAAGATGTCAAGTTTTCAATAAAATGGTAATGAAAATTTTGCATTTCATTTAATAGCTAAATATTCATGAATATTTCACAGTGTGATCAAGTGAGCAATAAAATAAATTGTATAATGTGTAATACTAAACATCATAAATTTAACTTCTTTTCATAGAATCTATTCAAGACTTATTAAAAAGTAGCATTTTATAGATTTAAGCCAGTTGTAGTAAAGACATATAAAACTGAAAGTTTAAATTAATGTAAAATATTCTTATATATCTTGTTTACATTGTAGTGTGCATGAAACATATATTATGAATAATATACTACATGTGCAGAAAAAATTGTTATGACCTAAGATTGAGCACTTATGTGTGACAAATGAGGGTAAAAATTTATATATTCAGATGCAAATAGTCAGAGACTCTTTTATTAAAAATATTTGGATTTATTTTAATTTATTTAATCACAAGTGGTTAGCATTATAATGTGTAGAGCATAGTGCTATCAATTC
Source organism: Florisuga fusca (assembly GCA_038090715.1). NCBI lineage: Eukaryota > Metazoa > Chordata > Aves > Apodiformes > Trochilidae > Florisuga > Florisuga fusca. The sequence goes on from JAAWXA010000009.1 coordinate 12,262,438, forward strand.
CACAGCATATTAAGAGTTCAGTCCTGTTTCTGTGTTATGCAGCAAGAGTTTTGCAGCTGTTTTTAACAGAAGTAGAATTAGGTTAGCAGGTGAATTAATTCCCATATTGCCAGTGCCATATGTGCAGTGATTTATGACCTTATTTAGTTTGTACTTACAAAGCTCTCTTTTGCTGAAAGGTAGCCACTCTACACTGGGCATTTTTTGACAGCCAAGTCAGCATTTTAAATGTAAATTTATAAAATGGAAGTATAAAACACATTCCACAGTGAAGGAACACCAGGCTAAGTGTTGTTTCTCCTCAACATATGAGGGAGTTTCCCCTGCTTTCAATTCCAAACCATAAGAACCTGTACCATCAACGCCATCACTTTGCATTACTGCAAGGCATATTTTTCCATACCTCACAGTTATTATTTGAAAATTAGCGTATTATTAGAGTAATGTGCATTCTCTACCTAGGGAAACACTAATATCATGAAGGAGTCATCCATCCCTGCATAGGGCATCCATTCTCACTTCCATGACACATAGTCAAGACAGACAACAATCCACAAAACACCAAAAGCTTCTGGTTCCTTGGTGGTTGCTTCTGACCAAACTACTCTGGTCTACCTTCCAGACTCATTACATGAAGCTATGCTGAATTCTTTGCACAGATATGGCCTGTGATCACAATGAAAGAATCATTATGTTAACGTGGTTTTATTTTGGTTTTAATATACCTGAAAAAAGAAAACAGAGTAGAAAAATCATACCTTTAATCTAATTTAGATCCTGTCTTTCTTCCTGACCTTTGGGAAATGGTTAAATTTTTCATCTTACAGGTTTTTTGTATGTTTGTATACTCTGTTTTTCCTGTCTCTTTTTAGGAAACAGTTATTTATTAAGATGGCTAATTGACTGAGACTTCTGATTTGAGTGGGAGAACTATCCAAAGTTCTCTTGATAATTTGCTCCTAGCAGCAACTCTTTCAGGTGCAGCAGTAAAACAATGAGGTCTTATTCCTAACAAATATGTCTACTTGACTGCCTCAGAAATTCTAAGCAGAGGAATCAATCTCAGTACTTAAAGATAGGATTGGCTATATGTAAGTCCTCTTCCTTATAATTTATGCATCAGTATGCCAGCTTAATCCAAAGCAGTGGTTTAGGCCAATATCAAAGGAAAGCAAATGTATTGGGATTTTTTAATGTAATCCCTGTCTGAAAACTACACCTTCTAATTTCTAAAAAAATGGGAGTAAGAATGCTACTTCATGATTATAGCTGCAAGATAAGAAAGGTCACTTCCTACATGCTATAAAAAGACAGATCTTCATTAGTTACATTCTAACATTTTGTGTATGTATGTCATTTTTATTTTGTGTTTTCATGCCAAAGTAACTTACTAAACACCATAGAATAAATACCCCAAACCAAACTAACTGTACTTCACAGGATTATTGGCTGAGTGATTTTGGATTTGACATAGATTCCTGATTAATCTCCTAATTCAAAATCCTCTTGTTTTGGAATAAGCTCTCTTCACAAGTTTTATCTTGTACTAGACATAAAATGCTTCATTATTGTTAAAACAGTTCAGATCACTTTTAGCTACTCAATAACTTGGATAGTAAGAGGCATGGGGGGAAATCTAGGAGTAAATGTAATGTATCTGGGACTTAATTGCATTGTACTTGCAAATAAGATATGTAGACTTTCATTGGTAGAAGCACAACTCTAATCTGTCAACCATGTCACTAAAGTTGCTTTAAAAGAACAAGGGTTGGCTTTTAAGAGCATTTTAAGTGTACAAACCTAAAATGAAAAATCCACTTTCCATCAGAGGCAGCACTGTTTTTCTTCCTTATACATAGCATAAAAATTGCTGTAATGTGATATTTCTATCTAGAATTCAGAGCATCTTAGAAAACAAGATATAATGGCCCATTATTATGTTGAACATTGTATCCCTGAGAACAAAAATAGTACCAGGTTTTTTACTGAGTAATTCTTTAGGAAGAGACATGTTGTCAAGATGGTCCTTCAAGGAAATCCGGTGTAGAAGGATATGCATATTGATGAAAAGGATGCTGATGGGATGTTATTTGTGGACATGGGAATTACCTTAAACAAGAGTGTAGCCTTTTCTACAGTTCTGCAGGCTGTCCTGGTCCTTTGTATGCAAATTGTACTGAGTGTCATACCTGGGATATCTGTTGTTGCAGTAGTCCATAAATTCATAAGATGCTCTGTTTGACACTCTCTACTTAGGAAATGTTGACTACAGACAAATGTGCACTATGACATCTTGAAGTGGTTAGGGTTTTTTAATACCTTAAAACACAGCCTGATCCTAAGCTGACAGACATCCCATATTCTGTAGACATAGCCTAACACATGCCACAACTCCTTCTTTTTACATGTTTTTCTTTTAGAAAAAGTTTAAGTGCAATTAAACTGTAGATGTTTCTGTTAAGATTGAAGAATATTGCCTCCTTCTCCCTCATGGTGAAGAAAGAGAAATATTTCTTGAGAATTTATATTAATGCTTCACATTGGACACGTCAAGTTTTTGTCTCTGGGAAGATCAGCCAGCTGCTCCAGCTCATTATACTAATAAGATACTAATACTAATAAGTCCTAATAAAAGGACTATCTGGAGTGTGGTGGCTCCTACAGATCAAAGAATCCCCAAAGTGCTGAAGCTGCACTCTCTAAGCACCCAGACTGAAAAACAGGGCTTATTTGATGAGCATTTTCTGTTTCTTCAGAGCTGTATCTAAAGTACCACCAGAACAGAGGCCATCAGAGCAGCAAGGGCTGCTCCCTGCAGTCCAGGCCGCCGAGCAGGGCCCAGCCCCACAGAACCAGCACAGGGCTAGCAGGGCAGAAACAGAGAGGGCAGCGAGGGTCCAGACCATAAATGGGTGCTGACAAGGCAGGTCCGAGTTGAAGCCAGGAAGCCAACCCACTGGTCCAGCTCTGGGCTGGTGAGGGCACAGCTCAGTGCTCCCGGGGCTGGCACAGGAGCACAGCTCAGCCAGGGAGGACAGGCACAGGCCTGGATTCCAATGGAGGCCCTGGGCTCATGGGATGTGGGGGAGGCCTCAGGTGAGTCTGCTCAGAGCTGCTAAAAACATCCATGGGGCACGCCAGGCCCTGACAGACTTTCTCTGATCTGCCCTGGGTGAGCATTCACATCATGTGCTGGTTCTTGTGTACAGTACGAATTCAGACTGTTGTGTTTAGGATAGCCTAACAAAAACCTCCAGGCTGCACGTAACTTCTGTAGAAAAAAAGAAATTTGATGCCTTGAGTGTAAGATAAAAATCTGAAGTCTACATAGATGAAACCTCGCATCTTCCATGTCACAAACTGTTCTGCAATCCCAGCAACAGTGTTACAGCAATACCAGTCACAGCAGTGTTAGGCATGGACTCTAAGCTATACAAAATATAAAGTAAAAAGAATCCTTAAAAAGTCTTCCAAAATATTTTATTTTCATACCTTTATTCAAAGTAACTGCACTTTTTTCAAACAATAACATTTACAAATGTCAGTTTCTTAACATATATTGACATTTTTAAGAACAATAGTAGTTCCTTTTTCCCAAAGCAGTGCCCATTCCTAGTCAGAGATAATATATTGCATTTTATAAATGTTCATGACAATAGCTACTGCACTCCTGAAGCTGCTGATAGGCAGCATCTGGAATTTTGTAAGATATAAGTCATACCAGAGATCATAGTCAGTTCTTAAAAAAATAGCCAAAAGGATTAGTCAAATAATCTTGGAATAAACTACAGAAAAACATGAAATCTTTCTAGAAAGTTGCCTTTCCCAAGTGTGCAGCAAATTCTGCTTTTGCTAAGGATTATTTTTATAAAGCAGCTCTCTACTAATAGATAGGTCCTCCATGATGCTGTGCCTGCTACTCACTGCTAAGGGTTTTTTTTCTTTCTATTCACTATTCATGCTAGATTTTGAGCTGTTTTTGTGCCCATGAAACTGAAGACTAACAGTCTCTGGAGCCAAGCATAGTCTCTTTGTTGGGTAGAAATAAAGCCTACAGGAGAGGATGGATGTGCTCAGCGTCCCAGCAAGTGGCTTGAGATGAAGTGATATTGGCAGGATTCAGACTGAAATTATTACAAAACATGAATGCCACATGTGCAACTGCTGCCTGGCTGTTTCTGTGCTTCTCTCCTTTTGTTAAAAAGTGCTATCTTAAAAAAAAAAAAGTAATAACCTTGATCTTGTGCCATTGCTATCTGAAAATTGCAGGGTCTTATAGATCCCAGAATGAAGGATCAAGGGGGAAAATGATTGTTCTGCCAAACATGAAGCTTTTGTAATGACAGTATTGTGTATTGCTTCCACAGAACAAGCCTTCCATTTAGCTTCGCTTGTAAACTAGCTTTACCTAGAAGTTTGGTGACATGCTGGTCTCCTCAAAACAATCTGAGAATACTGTTAAAAATTGTTATTATCTAGATCTGGCGGTTATTAATAGTAGACTGGCACATTTTCCATTTTATTCATTTGGGTTGTGCTAATACAAATTTATATGGGATTTCCTTTAGGTTTGCTAATCACACTAAATTTCGTTATATTAAACTGAAAAAGCACTGTATCGAGCCAGTTGCAGGCAGGCTCCCTCAGTCCTGCCAATACTTCTCAATACTAGTTGTGATATCCCTTTTAGTCAGTCCTGGTTTGACAACAATAAATCATGCCAGCCAGATAGTTGCTTTTTGATACGAACAGTTGGAAATTAGTATGAGATCATATTCACCTAGGAAAGAGTTTGAATCTTGTTTCAAAAGTGAAAAGACGGTGCTTCCATCATTGTCTCTTGTTCCCCTTTTGTAAAATAATGTTGGGGTCTTCTACCCTAACCTTCATTATTCCCAGTATCGTTGCCATTCTATTTTTGTTAGTGTAATAATAAGATTATTGTAAGCTTGTTAATCTCAGAGCCATGACAGCTAAACTAAATTCTTGACTTTGCCAGAAACGTTTTAGTAGTGGCACAGACGAGAGAAGATGAAAATATCTTAGTAAATAACCTAAGTCTGAAATCAGAAGCAAGAACATTACTGAAGCCCAATTGCATTTCTTGATCCAGTTAACTGAATTAATTACTGAACTGGCATCATTATTGAAGCCAAATTTCATTTCTTAATCCTGATACTCTTCAGGAGAAAGAAGCTAATATTATTTCTTTTGGAGTTACTGTCCATGCATCCTTGCAAAATCTCAGTTATCAACACACACTCCAGTGTGTCCTGCTAATAGACTCACTGTTCCAGGACAAGTCTGGTAATTGTTCTAGAATATGCATTATCTTGCCATGGTTCCAGAAAGATGGGCATTTGGAACTTGGCCTCTCAGTCCACACCATTTAACATCCTACTCTTTCCAATGTAGTTGCAGCCTTCAAGAGATCATGACAAACATGAGCACAGAAGTTCTATTCCTGAATTAGAATTGAGTTTCAGTTTCTCCACCATTTTGTGTTATTAATCTTGCTTGGTTTTTTTTCTCCTTGTCTCCTAGCACATCCTTTTTTGAATTGTGCCTTCCTCATAAGTAGCAGAAGGAGTAATTTAGGTATCCATTCTCTTTAATACTTTCTTCCTATTTCTTGGCTTGTGTAAAACATAGCCAACCTCAGTCTTCAGTGTAGTCCCACACAGGTACTGTACTCAGCTAGTGTCTTGCAATGGCTAACAGAATCTGAAGAAGCTAAATTTCTGTTATTCTGATCCTTCGTATGTTATCTTAACCAGTACAACAGTATATTGCCCTGATTCTGAATCACCACAATTCACTGTGAGTTGTGGTCTGTTGATTTTCAAATGCTCTAGAATCTTTAAGTGAATGCAATATGCTTGGATGTTTAGCCTGTTTTTTAGGGGAAAAAGCAAGGATAGGATTATTGACATTACATTAAAAATCTAGGGTGGTGTTTTTCACCTTTGTTCTTGGGTAATGCTTAGAGTATATTTTCATATTTTTTAAATTCTGTTCTTAGAACAATGCGTATGAACATGCTGACACATTAATACGTATTGGGTAAATGAACTAGTTCAGCTTTTGTAAGGCATAGAGAACTAAGGATCATGTTTTGTATCTTTTTCTCTAAAGCTTCCTGGTACTTTGCAAGCACACGTTAAAAATAAAAGTAATAAGACTGTTTGGTTCCAGCTGCTGCTTGATGATATTCCTTATTTTTCTTCATCCTTAAAGACAACGTCCAATTGAAAGCAAGTTTACATAGGTGTGATGGAGGTTTATAGTTTTCTGCTTTTGATTAATGTTGCATGCATACTTAAAAAAACTATGCTTAGAAGAAAATTTTGTTCACAATTTTCTATTATGAAGATTTTTGTTAGTAAGAACCTTCTTTTGCCTTCTTTTCTTCTATATGTTAGTGTCAAATTGTTTTTTTATAATTTATGCTATTTTAAAAACTATAATCAGGAGGAAATTTGACTCTTTTACTCATTTAGGCCCTGATGGTAACCACACATTCAGTCTGTTTTGACCATAGTAATAAAGTTACAGTTTCTGGTTAAATTACTTGTGCTGTAATAGCATATTTTACATTCTAATACTGCAATATCTCTAAGAGTAGTTCCTGTTTTTTTATAGGTCTTGCTAAATTTTATGTTCATGACTCCACTTCATTCCCTGCAATTTTACCTCTGCTGATGATATAGAAATGACTCAGAATCCGTCACCAACATGTTTTAAATTGAAACCAAAGATAATTTACATCATTGCCAATACTAGCACAATGTGACTGTAAATTATTCTGGTTTTTATCAAGTGTTTGTGGAGAGATGCTGAAGAAAATCAAGTCTGCTCAGGCAGACATTTTAAATGTATTTTATTGCAATTTGCAATTTAAATTACATATAGAATATATAATATTCCTGGAATACAGTTGTGCTCTGAAAGGCCAGTTGGGTATTTGTGCTGCAGCACTGGAACAATGAAGATGCATAGTTTTGGGGCTGAAGAGGAAAGTCACTGCACTTATTTAGGAGTTGAATGAATTCCCACATATAATTCTGTGTAAGGATGGCTTCTACAGGGCCATTTGAAGCAAATAAGAAAACAAGAAATACTGACTTTCACTTCTGTAGCCTTTTTCGAAGTGTTTGTATTGGGTAATTTTCAATTTTTTCAGAGGTTATGAGAAGAAATGTGTGTTACATTAGCATATATTTTAGATTGGTTTCATCAAGGGGGATAAGTTCATTTTACAAAGGGCCTGTTTGCTGTTGACAGGATGTTGATTTTCATATAGTCAGTAATTTGTTGAGTAGAGAATATAGAATAATTTTTTAAAAGATAAAATTTTAACTATTAAACTCTATGCATTTCAAAAACTCTATTATTTCATTTTGAATGCCCTACACAGACATTTTACCAAAGGACATCTATTCCTGATATGATGTAGCTTAAAAGCTGCAGCAGCCATAGCCCATTTTTAATAGCTCATTTAGCTGACAGAATTTTAATTTAATCCTATTTTGGGTTTTCAGAAACTATTAGCATATTTTATGTATTAGGATAGATATCCAAAATAATAATTTGTGAGAAAAATAATTTTAAGTCCACAGAGAACTGATTGTTATATCAGAGCAGTCTTCCTTTTTCTTTTTTTCTTTCTGCTCAATGACCTGAGGAGGTGATCATACTAAAGATAACTAAATACTACTTTTCATGCAAGCACCTGTTAGCTGCCACTTCAGAATTATGGAAATTTGGATACAAGATTGACTGAGAAGTTGTGGCCTGTCCGTGCCTGCATATGTTAAAAAATTCTACTTGATATGTAATTTGGAACTTGGACCTGACTTCAAAGTTGACCCTTCTTTGAGCAGAGGATTAGAGTAGATGACCTCCAGAGATTTCTTCCAACCCAGATTATTTTATGATTCTGAGTATATGTGATTACCATAGAAGGAGGTAACTTCTCAAAAAAATAATCTCAAAATAGTCATAATATTTTGTTCAAATTTTCTAATTTTCAAAATTCTACTTCTGCACTCAGAACTGGGGTGATATCTAATAACTTTATAATATATAAAGTAAATAACTCAATAGTAAATATAATCTTCTTTGTTTATGATTAATGTGTCAGTTCATCATTACTGTGCACTTAATTTTCATAAACATTTTCTCCCCTCCTCTGACCAACTTTTCTTTTTATAATCTTCTAACCATGTCATGGGTAGATCCTAATTTTTGCTTATTTCTCTATTGTGTAATTGATTGTGTAGTGACTATATGATGAGGTTCCTTCCAGATATAAACTTTGCCAAGAAGGTTTTACCCAATGAATCTTGAATACACACTTATTCACAGAAAATACAACTGATAGGAAGGCAAATATAGATAAACAAAGTTAATCTTTACTTGTGGGTAATATATTTAGACATATTCTCTGTTTATTCCATTTGTGTAAATGAAGAGTTGCCTTAATATTCCCAGCAAGATGCCAGTTGTAGCTCTTCATAGCAGACGTAATGTAGAAGACTGCTTTTCATAAGGGTAGCATTTTCATTATCAGTGTAGGAGTAAAAACTGCTCTTTTACACTGGACCATTTATTGCTTTTCATCTAGCACTTCCCTACAAGACACTTGTATTACTGAGTTCTGTATTAAGGTTACTGAGTGGTGGATTGAATTTGGAAAAAAAAATTATTTAGAAAGAGTAGAAAGGATTTTTTGGTTTTCCATAAGTACTTAGGATTTTATCCTACAGGCATTCAAATTCAAGAGAAGGCATTACTCTCACCCTCTCAAATTGCAAGCATGGATTTTTTTTTTTTTTTTTGAGGAATGACTCATTTTCCAGCAGCCTCAGACTACAAATCCATATATTCTAAGAAAGGGGTCTACTTCTCTGTTGTACACAATGGCCATGAAGTGTTCCTCAAAACAGTCAGAAACCTAGAATGATTCCCACAATGGAGTTCAGTACAGTTGCCTCAAAATTTAGGTCAGAGTTTGAACTGTAACATTTTCTTATAGGGGCAGAAGGCCTGTGAAAGCTGATGCATAGATTCCTGCACATTTTGGCAGAGAAAAATCTGTGTTCTACTCAGTAAAAACCTCTTTGTAATTTGCAATATTTTTATTTAAACTTTCTTCTCTGTCCTAATAGTATGATTTTTTTTTCAACAGAAATGCATGTTTTGAAAATATATCTCACTCAACTGAGCAAAATCCAGTCTATGTCAATAAAGGGATTTTCAGCTTGGACATTGTGTCTGTGTTTTCTACCAATCAGCTTTCAAAAAAATTGTTTTTCTTTGTTTTCTTTCTAAATCAAAGTGACAAATTATAAAGCATGACAGGTCTCAGAACCTGATAAGCCCAGGGATGGGATCCATGGCAAGAAGTCTTTCACTATTTCGGTGCAGCATCTTTTTCTTGTGGTAGAAATGTCTTTAGAAAACATCTAGACTTCTTTTTTTTCCCTGTTATTTACTGAAATAGCTGAGTAAGTGAAAGCTGATGTAATTGGTTTTGCCTACTGAGTGGAAGTCTGTAAAAAGTTTGACATTTTCTGTAGTTTATTATTATTCTTCACCATGTAGATTCAGTAAATTTGTTGTTACAGAACTGTTCCAGAGATCATTGATAATGCTGGTAATGCTTCTCTCTCTGAAGAAAGGAAAGAGCATTTAATAATGTATTTAAAGAAACTCTTTAATAAATAATATCATGGTGTGTAAATGTACCATATTATAAAAAAAAAAAATCAACAAATTTGAAACTATGTGAAAGTTGGCTTCTGGTCTGGAGTTGTTCAGTAATTCTAATGTTATTACTACAGAGAGTTTTGTTTAGAAAATCATTATAATTCACCATTTTTCATATTACAAAATAGCTATTTATCATATGCATAAAGATTTGTTTATCATGCGTTTTTGTACATTAATTTATTCTTTCAATTTTGATTAATCTCCACCATCAGAAGGTGAAAATGCTTTTTCCAAGTGATTATAAATTTACTTCATGGGATATTTTTTCTTCATTCATTATCAGATATCACACAGAAGAATATGTTATTAAAGTTTTAAAGGATGATTGATGTATTTTTATGTAAGTTTTTTATTTTTTGACTTATCCATATGATAATTTTTTCTTTTCTCTGCAGTGATGCCACACAATCAATGTCACTATTTTCCAGCAATATCACTGGGATAAGTAAAAGATGGTTAAAGTCACCTGCTCCAGACAAGCCACTAAGATGAGGAAAGGTAAATTTTATTACCTCCACTTACCCTCTGCTATGAGGATATTTCTTATTCAAAGGAATCTGCTATACTATGCAGTCATTCAAATAAAGATATTTCATAACACATTAACAAAAAAATTAAATAGTAAACGGACTAACACTGCAAGTTTTATTCCATATACTTCATGATTCTTCACTGATTTCTTCTTCCCCCATCATTTATTAGCTATTGTTGTTTATTCTTTAAACCCAAACTACTTCACAGTGACTTTATTGATATTTACACAGCATTGTTGACAGAGAAATTAAAAAAGTAAAAGGATCTAAGTGTTAAAGGTTAGGCAGTTATATTGCTGTTTCCTAACTTGAACTGCAGATGCTCCTGCAGATCCAGTGATAAAATCTGGCCACAAAACCTGGTGCTAATACTGCAGAAGCAAGACCCTGACATCATTATTCCAGGTCAGTATCTATGCTTTTTCTTTCTGCACTAAGTTTAAAAATTGTTAAAAGAAAACTGTGCATTGTATGTTTTGCTTTCATTTTTCCCACAAAATAATGGTCACTTATTTAAAACACTGTGGAATTAAAAATGTATTGTAGTCCTCAACAGGCAATTTTGCAAAATGTGAAATAGGTGTCAATAAGAAATTTTACTAACTTAAAGATGAAATACATTCAGCAAATGCCTGTGACTTCAGAAATTAGTTTGACTAAGGAAAAGATCTTTAGAACAGCTTCATATAATGGTGACTGGGTGTGTAAGACTATACTGGTGACAAGAACCAAGTAAGAAACAGCACATTTTCAGCTCTGCAACTCAACACAGCAGGCTTTCTAGGAAGCAATATTGCTATTATGGACTAGCAGAATTGCATTAAATAGTTTTCACAAAGTTCAGGTAGCATGGATATGGCACTTTTAAGTCTGTTTTGCCATAAAGAGCTGTTTGGAAGAGAGGATAGTGTTTCAAGGATACTCTGTCTAGCACTGTGAAAATAGTAATGAAAGTACTAATAACCCTTATTGTGTCATTATAACAGATAACTGATGAACCCTTTTTCAGCCTTAAAGGCTCACATGTTCACATCAAAATACTCTTTATATTTTTGTTTAAGTAAATTATTCTGTATTTTTACTGATTGTCATACCCTGNACCCTCTGCTATGAGGATATTTCTTATTCAAAGGAATCTGCTATACTATGCAGTCATTCAAATAAAGATATTTCATAACACATTAACCAAAAAATTAAATAGTAAACAGACTAACACTGCAAGTTTTATCCTGTATACTTCATGATTCTTCACTGATTTCTTCTTCCCCCATCATTAGCTATTGTTGTTTATTCTTTAAACCCAAACTACTTCACAGTGACTTTATTGATATTTACACAGCATTGTTGACAGAGAAATTAAAAAAGTAAAAGGATCTAAGTGTTAAAGGTTAGGCAGTTATATTGCTGTTTCCTAACTTGAACTGCAGATGCTCCTGAATAATGGTCACTTATTTAAAACACTGTGGAATTAAAAATGTATTGTAGTCCTCAACAGGCAATTTTGCAAAATGTGAAATAGGTGTCAATAAGAAATTTTACTAACTTAAAGATGAAATACATTCAGCAAATGCCTGTGACTTCAGAAATTAGTTTGACTAAGGAAAAGATCTTTAGAACAGCTTCATATAATGGTGACTGGGTGTGTAAGACTATACTGGTGACAAGAACCAAGTAAGAAACAGCACATTTTCAGCTCTGCAACTCAACACAGCAGGCTTTCTAGAAGCAATATTGCTATTATGGACTAGCAGAATTGCATTAAATAGTTTTCACAAAGTTCAGGTAGCATGGATATGGCACTTTTAAGTCTGTTTTGCCATAAAGAGCTGTTTGGAAGAGAGGATAGTGTTTCAAGGATAGTCTGTCTAGCACTGTGAAAATAGTAATGAAAGTACTAATGACCCTTATTGTGTCATTATAACAGATAACTGATGAACCCTTTTTCAGCCTTAAAGGCTCACATGTTCACATCAAAATACTCTTTATATTTTTGTTTAAGTAAATTATTCTGTATTTTTCTGATGGTCATACCCTGTAAATTGAGCCATTTGAAAGATTTTTAGAAATAGGGACTTAAAAATTGATTTTTCCAGTTTGAAGGCCTTTTGCACAATATTTTGCCTATTTACCTGGTTATATAAAAATTGAAATACAGTACTTATTATTTACTTCTTATTTTCCAAAAATTTTTAAATGCCACAGTGTTCAGTAGTAGGAAATAAGTAGAAATGTAGTAAGTAGGACAATATATACTGGTCCCCAGTATTGAAAGAAGCTGTCATAACATGAATGGGAAAAGGAAGAGGTAAGAAACTCATGACTTGTTGAAAAAGTGTGCCAGCCTGTGCACTGTGACTAAATGGGGAGGATTACAGCTCTCTTAGTTCTTCTATCTGTCCATCTTATTAAATCTTCACTGAATACAGATGCAGTAAAGGGACCTGATTTCCTAAGGAAATCAGAATTTTCATAAAATTTCGACCGTTGTAAGATGTATTGACCTCCATTTGTAAAAAAGAAAAAAAAAAAAAATATATGTATGTATGTATGTATATAGGCTTTTCTTAGCCTAAAACCATAGTTAAGCCAAAATACTAATTTATTTCAAGAGGAGATTTTTTGTGATCTTAGTAATTAGTCTCCATTCTTTCTTGACTGCTAATTTGCATGTCTCAAGCCATATTGGCTGTTTGAATCAGTGGTTTGAGGAAGACTAATGTCTCAGGAGCAGCAACTGACAAACCACTCTTCCTAAGGCTCACTTGGAAGTTATGTGGCCATATACTGACTTTGGCATCAGTTACTGGAGAGCACCAATGTCCTTTTTCAAATACCTGTGAAAATAATGTAATGAAGTGACAAAATACCAAAACTTAGTACTTCAAAAACTCTAAAGCACAGAAATACACACAAAGACACTAAGAAACTTTAACTCTTTCTAGTGGCATACTAAGACAGGAATCTCTTTAAGTGCCTTGATTCAGTTCAGAATGGCAAATATTGTAATGCCATAGTTACTTGGGCCACGATGTTTGCTGTCAGGGTCTCTATGTGGATCTGGAAGTACATATTTGTAATAATTTTAAACGTGAGATTTCTAAACTGCTAAACTTAGATTGAAAACAAAGGCAAACCACAGTGGCTAAAAAGAGCAACAAATACAAAATAAGAGAGGCAATGTTTGAGGGCAACAGAGTAAGAAATTAATGAGAAACTTAAGTCAACTGCTTTGTGGATTACTTAAGCACCAATTTTATAAGGACATGCTTGGCATTCCTTGTTTATTTTCTGAATTCTTTTATTCTAATGCATGTTTAAATAATAATTGTTTGTATAAAGCTATATAAATATTAGTAAAGGCCAGATTTATATTAAGAAATTTGAGAATAGCCTATCCAGTATTATTTTTTTAAAAATTGAAATATGATTCTCTCCTTTATATAAGTTCTTTTTTATGAGAAAAGTGATTTTTCCTAATTACCATACAGTCCTGTTCTCTCTGGTACTGATACCAGTAATCAAATAAATACCAAATAAATAAATAAATATATACCAAATACCAAGTAAATAAATACCAAAAAAACCCAAAACAAAACAAACCAATTCAAATAAATCTGCAGGTTTCCACTCCAGTTAATATGAATGCTAGGACAGAAAAAATGGAAAGAACATAGTTTTATAAAAATATGTAGTTGTTTTGGCTGTTACTTGAATAAACATGGAAAGGTTTTAAGCTGGCATTAGCAAAATGTACTACTAAAATGACTTATTTGCAAGACAATATGTATTTAACATTTTAATATAGGTGTCACAACTAAATTAGATTCTCAAGTCTAGTAATTATATGGTCCTAGTTTATCTAAACTATAAACATATCTCAGTGTCTCTCTAATGAACTGAACAGCCTTTAGCAGTGTCATCCCATACTAAGGTTCTACAGTTTTACTCTGCAGCTGAAGTCCCTTGATTTTAAGGAGTTACAGTATTCAAAAGCAAATTAATTAGAAGATAAATGAATCAGGGTTTAATAAAAGGCTGAAGTCTGTTGCGTGTTGAACATATTTTTCTTTCTACGATAATCAGCATAGACAGTGGGAATAAAGGCTGCTGGACATACAAACATACAGTTCAGCTTCCTCTTTTGAAGAACATAATTTGTCTTCTCACATTTCTCCGCACTCTACCAGGATTCCTTCCCTCAGAGACATTTTCACTTTTTCTTTTGCCTTAGGGGAATTTTACTTTATATCTCTATGGCATTTTGGCTTTTTCTCCAACTTTATTTGTCTTTTCCAAGGTGATTTGTACACAGATACACCCACATTGACTAACTAGAACCAAAGAAAGTCCTTACTCTTCAGTGTCTAAGCAGCCTTGTATTTTGGTGAGGTATCACTTTTTTTATGTTTCTCGTTCAAAAAAGAAGTAGTAACAGCTTGCTACATCTATCCTGAATAAAGAGTGATTGTCAGCTTTATCATACTAATTCTGTCCTCCAAATAAAGCCGTATGTGTTGTCTGGGGATGAACTGTTTACATAGTTATTTTAAAAACTGGTGAGATGATAAGATACATTTCACATAGAATTCTGAGCCAAAATGAAATGTGTACCCAAAGGTCTTAAGGAAGTACTGTGCTTAAGTTATTTTCTTCCTCCACTGATGGGATGTGTATAGGATTTTAAACCACAGTCAAGTTCCTCCTAATATTTTTTTCTTTCCCTGGTTGAATAGAAACAGATCACCAATAATGCATTGCATTTGCCAACAGGTCCCAGCAGAGTCTGTTTAAAATGCCACTGTAAGAAAGGCAGTAGAGAGTGAATATAGGAAATGCCTTGTATTTATTGGTATCATAACCTGTAATATCCAGCTTGAACATTGAGGTAGACTGCAGTAAGCATGAATGTTTTCACAAAAAACTTTCATAATTCCATGGGCTTAAGATCTCTAGTTTTGAACAATTCGACGTTGATTAACATGGAAAAGTTATTCTTTTTCCTTGAAATGTTGACACAGATTGCTATGTATTCAGCATCTGTTGTCTAGAGCAGTGAAGTTCACAACTGTTGAGATCCCTTAACTAAGTGGATAACAAAGGGAAGAATAATTTTCCTTTCAATCTTTGTGTCCTAACTAAATTTCAGACACAGTCCAGTGAAGACCAGTGATTTACAAGAAGTTTTCTTCTTGAGCATATGAATCAGAGAAAGAAAAAAAGGTTAATTAACAGAAATAAAAATTAAGGAAATTCTTTGCATAATTTGTGAGCCACTACGCTGCACCAGCCATTGGGAAACCAAATCACATACCATGCAATTAACAATCTTCTCTGTCTAGTCACCGAGATGGGCAGACATCTAACAGGCTGACCAATTTATTATAACAGGTTTTTTTAGACTAGTCTGATGGCAGAAAAGACTGATTGCAGAATAAACTACAGAGAATGTTGCACATGACATTAAAAGATAGATGCTACATATGCTAGCATTTTTCCAACTCTTATTCATGCTGACTTTTACTTATCTCTCAGTATAGGGGAGCCCATAGGCAGCCATACAAGAGGTTTGAGCAGGCTGTCAAAATTTTTTAGATAACACATGGATAGACCAAGGCAGTTAATTTTGCCCAAGTCTTCATGTGTCGTTTTCAGGCTGCCAAAGGCATGTGTAAACTGGATGCAGTGCCATTATTCATCCTCTTCCTGATCAAGAAACCACATTTTATTATTACACTGTATGTGGACTCCTTTCTTAGTAGACTTGTTTCCCTGTGTTCACAGCAGATCATTCCTCCTTGCTCATTGAAGTGGTTGCAATTCTCACTGTTTCTTAGTACTGTATCTGAGCCAGTTACATGCATAGACTGGACCTCACTTCTCATGCAGCTGAGAAATAAACATGCAGAACAGTGCCCTTTGGAGCAGGACCTAGACCTACTGAGCAATAGTCCAGAACAGTATCAATCAGAACTTTGTTCCTTCTGCACACATTGAAGCTTTTCTCTCTCAGTTGGTGATCTGCAAAATACGCATAAACATGAATGTAGAGGTTTTAAAGATCTGTAAAGAAAATTCAAAACCTTCAATATATGGTACGAATTATATAATATGGTGCTCTTTCCTCTGTATCCTTACAGACATACCCTCTTGTCTAGGTATCATGCTGTCAGTTACTGAAATACTAGACATGCCAACATGTGAATGATAATTAGAAAACTTTTACAGCCATTAAGTGTCCCATTTTTTCACAAGAGTGTCAATTTTGGATGAAGGTCAGCTGGAATTTTGCCTGCCTCATTCCTCTTTTGTGTTTTAAATTATTCTTCATTATACTTAGTCTTAAATTACCATCTAGTTTACTCAGCACTTCTTCCAGTTGCTGCACTTCACACTCGTATCTGTAACATAGCAGGTGAGCTGATCCCTGTTCTGTTTTATATGAATAATACCTCTCCCAGCTTTGCAAAATTATAAATTCCTTAGTTTCTAAAATAATAGCTATGGAATTCTTCTTCTAAGATAGTATTACAATTTGCTTTTAAGTCTATTTTGAATATGTTCTAGATAAATTAATCTGCATTCTGATCTTGTTTATATGAGTTCATATGCTCATGCCCTTTAGAAAGAGGACATTGTGCACACTTTCAAATGTGTGACGTGTGTGAGAAGGCACAGAAGCCAAGCAACAATGAGGTAAAATGAAGAGAATAGGCTTCTTAGCATTGCAAGTACCATCTGTTCTGTAGAAACGCATCCTCTGTGTTGGCATTGCCACAGTGGTATGACATGTGTTATTACTTTTAATCATACTTTGTGCTGAAGAAAAGTCTGGTTGCATGACAGATTCAGAGGTTGCAGACTCCCTCGGAGTTAGTGCCTAGAAATACAAGACTGCTTCAAGTGTTCAATATTTTTGTTTCTGGAATATAATGACCTGTGTAAAATTATGCCACTAGAGACCAAGCTACTAGGGAACGAATTATTAAATTTGTATATGAGATGAAGAAAGCAGACAGTATTTACATGAAAAATGTGACATTTTCATAATACCCTGGAAAATAGTATGCTGAATAATTTGTCATCATTTTCTCAGAGTAAAACTGTGGGTTATTACAGGATATCACTAGACAGAAAAAATGATGGAAGGTTTTCTGTCCTGACTCAGACTTTTTTGCCAAATTTACTAATAACAACAGTGTTTTGTTTATCAAAACAAGGAAACAGTTCAAAGCCATTGCGTAAACCAGTCCTTACTGAGACATCTGTTGTGAGGTCCTTGCATATGTAAGAAGGAAAAACTTAAAGACCTAAACAATGTTTTTTATGCATCATGATAGCTTTGTATAATATAAAATCCCAATTCTAATTAGTCTTATTGCTAGCCTGTCAGCTAGTCAGCTAATGAAGACACAATCCATCATTAATCTGGATTGTCTTTTTTATATTAACTAATTTAATAACACCTCAAACCACGTCATATTTCTTTCTTGATTAGACCTCAACTTTAAGTCATCAGTGACAGTGACCCTTCAAGCATAGACATGCAGGGGTCTGTAACCTCTGGCTGTGTGTTGTCAGGAGGCTGTTACTAATATCTGAAGCCTGAGGATTTCTGAAACAAGCAAAACAGCCTTTTGATCTTGTGTTAGATTCAAACAGCATGGCATCTAACTCAAGTTATACAATCATGATGGCCAAAACTACAGAAGCTTGGCAAGTCACTTAGGAACTCAAGTACTTTTTGGATGAGAATTGAATATCACAGAACTACTTTATTTGATATAACATTTAAATCAGATCTGTTTTGAATATGTTCCCAAAATATCTTTTCCATGGCTATTTTTCCACATAACATTTGTTTGGTAAATGTCTGTGCAATATTTCCATTTAAATGTTTATTTTTTTTAACATTCTAATTTGACTTATCAAAAATCTTCTCAGTAGGTGCCTATGGCACATTCTTTAAAATTCTTCAGTGTCCTTCAGTATTCTAGACCCTATGGAGTTAATGATAACATAGCATTTTAGTTTTACAATGTTGAATGCAAATTATTATTTAAAGAAAATTAGATTTTTGTAATTGCTGCAAGAATAAGATAATAAAAATGTGCTCAGAATATGTGTTTTCAGAGGTTTCATGAGTCAAGTGTGAAAGGACATTATTGATTCATATTTGCATTTAGGAAATTGTCTTGCACTTTATTAAATCTGAAAAAAAAATCTTATTATATTTATGTATTCTATTCTTGCTCAGTCTTTAAAGGGGTGGGTATTAAAAATGCTGTAGTTTGCATACATATTAGAGCAGATGTCAAAGAACTTGTATGACTAAAAAAGCTACATGAAATGTGCAAATCAAAATACATTCCTCACAATCACTTAATGTAACTGCTGATCTAGCATATGGCAAGACCCATTAAATATGTATTTCATTGGGAAAAAAATGTTCAGCATTCTTACAGTTCTGAGTTTGTCATTCCCTTTGAAATCTCTGGATTGTTTTACTTGAAGAAAATAATAATATAAGTGATAACACAGTATTATCTATATGATCAGTCACATCATTCTACCTTTTGAGAGACATAAGAGCAAAGTACTAAAATCTACTGAGTGTTAAACACCAATTGTTTCATGTAGAATTCTCAAAAAGGGAAAACTAATACAGTGATATTAAGCATCTACTAATAGATAAGTAAATATATAAAACATAGTTTCCTAACATTCTATTTCCCAAACTAATTTCAACAGGTGTGCCGAGTTCTATACAACTACCAGAAAATGGTAACAGAGACCATGATATTTTTCAGCTTTGACAAAAGCACGGGCCAAGTTCTCCATATTGCAGTACTAGCTTTAATTCTAGACTGAACAGAAAATGTAAAGTTCAGATCACAATATCATGGTAAGTCTTTATAAACACGGAGATATTCAACTGGCTCAGGTCCCTTTTATTTGTATTGTCTGGCTTTTGGATAAGTTCTTATGAGGCTTAGTATGTGCAGATGAAATTTGCTGGAAAATATTGCAAGCCATAGGCATATGTGAACATATCTTAATCTTTCTGATAGTGGTTAAATCACTGGACTTCAAGAAAACAAGAGATGCATTTTAGTTTTGGATAAGTTGTCTTTACTTAGTCATAGAGATGTTTGCCTTTGGAGATTACAGAAACAGATCCTAGACTTCATTCTTACTTACGTAATATTTAAGCACTAGTCAAGCCAAAAGTGTGAAGTTTGTTCTTTGAGTTGCAAAAAAAAATTTTGTAAGCTTTTAAAGACTTCCCTTGCCAGTTTACTTTCCCATAACAATCCGCTGATTAAGAAAAACACACAGCCCATGAAACTGATGGACATTTACAGGAAAAAGATTGCAGGCTTTGATTGCTACTCAAAATGAGCTGCTGCACTTTTTGGTATTGGAAGCTTGAGACACTGGCAGTGGGAAATAGAACCTCTCGTTCCTCATGGTGCTCCTCAATAGTATGTCAGAAAGGAAGCACTCAGTTAAACAATCCAGAGCCCTACACTTTCACTTGCTCCTTTAGCTGAGCAGTTTGCACAGAGTGCCAATATTGGATGTCCAGCTTGACCTGCAACCTGCTCTGAAGTCAGGCCACCCCTCCAGGTACTGGCTGTAGTTTTGCTATGCTCTTGGCAAAACGCATGTGCTGCAATTATTCCATCCAGAGGCTGCACGTATCCCTGTGTTGTCTGCTTCCTCCAACAGTGCTTGAAAATGTGCTATTATTGAAAGAGTTAAAAAAAATCCCCTTGGAAAAGCTAATTATTGCATGCAGATACTTCTTTGTGTGATCAAGGAGGGGACAATTTAATAGGCTCTGTAATACAACCAAGAACAAAATTGCTTTAAAGGAAGTCTCTTGTTGAGTGACAACTCTGTTGCCTGAGCCAATTAGGTCCCAATAAAGAGTGTTGAATTGGCTCCTGCTTTCTCATTAATTATGTTCTGTCACAGACATGGGGCTTGATTTAGCAATTTTGTATTACATTAAGATACTGAAAGGAATGGAACAAATGGCTCACTCTGATAATAGGCATTCTATACACGGTGTGACATTTACTATCCAGCTGTCCATAAGGCAGCCTAGCACTTCAGTTCAGGGGTTTATTTGTCATTGCTTCAAAGGGACACTCAGCTTTTCACAAAAAAGAAACAGAGAGGCTAATAGATAGGACAAAATGTACTGCTGATATGCTTTATTAGAGATAAGATGCTAGGGTTTTGCTAACAAGCTCATCCGTTGGGACTAAGCCGAGTTTGCTGTCAATCATCCCACACACAAAAGCACACTAGTTAACAAGGAGAAATGAATTACAGACACTTATTCCTGCCTGTGGGATCACAAATACACCAATCTGTGAAAGAGGCACAAACTCAGAAGACAAACTACATATTTGTCAATAACCTCCTAGAAAGAACCCTAGTAATTCTTTGAAGACCTTTGATTTAGCTTCCCTCTAAAATACATGTATAGGAAATGTTTTAGTTACCATGACATTTTTCCTTTGTAACTCGTACAATTTTTCATCACATTAAAAACACAAAACTGAGGAGGTCTGCAAATGTTGTGCTAGGTATATACACTGCTTTTTATACCAAGCCACAGGGGGCAGCTGCTGTTGTAATATTCATTAATAGCAACAGAAAATTAAATCTTACAAACTTTAGGTTCACTCTATCTGGCATCAGTGTCTACAGCATAATCTAAATCCCAATTTATGTCTTATATAATAATTAAAGTAGCAGGACTTTTTTTTTTTTTAGACATAAATTGGGATTTAGATTATGTTGTAGACACTTCCATTGTGTATTTTCATGGGGAGTTTTTATGTTTTGGTTGCACTGCACCCACAGGTTCAGATTCAATGTATATAGGTAAATTTGCTTCTATAAGTAAATATTTGTAATATATGCATATATATGTGCATGTGTGAATTTAGAATTAACGTTTGACCCTGATTTCATCTTCTTGTCAAAGCACTGCCATTTTTAATGTTACATGTCTAGTGTAACTGACAATCTAGAAACAAGAATCCTTGTGAAACTGGAAAGTATTAATTAAAAAAGTTTTTTTCTTTGAAAAAAAAATACAAGAAAGATTGAGAAAAGAAGAAAACAAAAAAAAAGAATGTATTATTGGAAAAAAAAAACTAAGATTCATTTTCCAGACAGAAATGTGTAGTCAGTAGAGGCTTTACTGATATACGTATAATACTTGACATCAAAGTTTTATCTAAATTCAGTTATTGTTTCCGGGATTTTCCATGTTTAGAGGATTTTGTGCAGTAATATTTGTTTTTTCAGATGTATAAAATAGTATTTCTAAGACAATTTCTATTAGCCAATTCCATTACCTATTCTGCAATACCTTATTTTACCCTGTTTTGATAAAGATATCTTGTAGATTAACCCATTATGTCCTCTGCTGCACATGGATCACTCTGAAAGATTAGACAGGATGGGTTGGGGTCAGGATGTTCATTCCAGAACATTGGATACAGTCCCAGACACTACAGATCTGAAGCCACAGGGAAAATCTTACATCTCAGAACCGACAGTATCCAGTGTTCTTCCACCAAAATTTTAAAAAAATAAATAAATCTCCTTTAAGCTTCCTTCCTCCTGTGCACTCACTAATGTTGCAGGCTGAGAGTGTGAAGGAGTCACCCCCTAAGAAGCTGCCAGAAGTGAAACTAAGATGTGCTGTTGGTTCTTGAATAATTGAGGCCACTCAGGCCTGGGGTACTGCAAATGAGCTGGTTCATTGGCAATGCTGGAAGAGGAATATAGGGAAGGGTTTTGGCCCGAAAAAGAAACTGAATGACAAAGTTGGGAACCCTCATGTTAGTTAATTGAAAAAATAATCTCAAAAGAAGTATTAGAGTACTAGATATAGGAAGAAAGGTTTGTAGATAAGTAGGCAAGACAATATGCATTTCGTGAGTTAGTTCTCAAGTGAGCTGAACAGATTAATTAAACCACCTCTTCCAAAATGTGACTTTTTTCCTGAATGTCTAAGACTTTGAGACTCTGCACAGCATCTCCCTAACATCTTCCAGGAGCTACCATTATATCTTTTACATTTAGCTTCTCCTTTAGAGCCCTTCAAAATATTCTGAGCAGTTAACATAATGATCACCTACTGCACTGGATACATTAAGACTAAGGAAACAAACTCCTAACCATTAGTTGCCTAATGCTACTTCTGACCCATTTAGGGCAATCTGACTCTGGATACAGTTTTGTAGCATTGCTATCCTCCTGTCTTGCTTTCCCACTCATTAATTAAGTATTCTGCTATTCCTGTGATGATTTTACAAATGTTGGACAGAAAGCAAACAGGCTACAAAATATACTTCAGAATGACTTGTTACCAACCTCACCATCCTTGTTGCCTGTTGTGTAGATGGTGAGAATCATCTATCTTCATTATCTTGTCAAGCCTCGTGCTTGCCTTAATTTCAAAATGGTTGCATCTCTTCCAGGTTATAGATATTTTTAGTCAAAATTTCCATTAATTCCTTTTATTGCTATAATTGTCTCCAATATCCTTTTCTAAATAAAAATGAAGCATTAGAAATGTGTAACTTGGAAAAAGAACATACCCAGAGTCACAGTCAGGTGGGATTCAATAGCTTCAAAAGCAGCTGTATTTGAAAAGCATTAGCTATGAGCAGCTAGAGTGCTTCTCTGCAAAATAACTTGACCCAAACAGTAATTTAGGTCATATTGAAATATTTTTTTTTTAGCATTGACAAAGAATGAAGAGTTATTACCTTGATTTACTAGATTGTGAAATTTTTTTTCCTCTACAAACACAGATTCACTTTGATATAAAAGTCCTAATTCTCCAGTCCAGTGAACACAGGATCTGCAGGCTTAGAGGGATCATATTGAAATTAACCTTTCTCTGAAACAGATCCACAGCATTAGGTCTAGATAATACTAGTCTGACATGGGTCAAAAACTGGCCTTGAGATTGCTTTTCCTTGCACCCACAGGTAATGAGCTCCTGAAAAGCAGGTAGAAGCAGTGTCCTACCTATGACCTCTAAGTGAAATATAACTGAGACAAACACCCTCTTCCAAGATGTGGTTGCAGACAAAAGTGAAATAAGCCAATTAGAAATTATTACTGTACAATATTTCCTCACAACATACTGCTAAGGGTCTTGCTTATCTGGAAAAGTGGACTCTACCATCTGGTGACAAAATTGCTACTCATAGTTGCCATATATTCTGTGCACACCAAATGTAGGAGATCTTTCATAATATAATTCAGGGCACTGTTAGGAATTCTCAAAGGGACCAAGTTCCCTCCATTGACAGTGCATGGAAGTTGATGGAGACTGTCACATTAAACTGTGACACTGATTTAGATTACTTCAGATGTGGCTTTCTATTCATCCTGAAATAATTGTAATGATTTCCCAGGATATATGACAGCAGAGTTTGGGCGTTCTTTTAAATAAATTTTTACACTGTATTCAAATAGACCTTTAAAAAGTGCTGTCTGTCTCCCTTGGGGAATGTACTTTAGATTGGTGGGGTATCTTCAAAATAAAACTGCTTTTAGCTGAGAAACTAGGGAGTGGATAAAAGCAGTTTATGTTTCTGAGATTTTTCTTGGAAATTATGAACCTCTTCCTCTGACATTAATATGCTGAATCAGCTTTCTCCAGGATAGGTCAAAGCCACATTATTTAAATAAGAAGATAGAAATTAATTGCCACCAGCTTAATTGCATTCCTGAGTGATAAATCATGCTTCATATCAATTTTCTTTTTACATTTGTGGTTCTGCTTCAGCTGTCCTGTGCTGTAGCTTAAAGAAAGAGTGATTTTAGCATGGAACTTAGTACTTGGTCTTTCTTATCAGGGGAAAAAACCTACGCAACTCTCTGAGCTAATATATGGCCATGCAGACTAAATTTGAAGGCCAGGTTCTGCCAAGCTTAGAATATTCATTTCTGTGCACTGACAAATTGAATCTTTTTTCTTCACAATGAACCTTGCACAAGGAAGCAAATTGCTAATAATGATGAACGTTAAACACTAAACTTCAAGTCTACCTTACTATTCCCTCAATCCTTTCTTCCCAATTTAATTTAGTTAAGAGTTCTCCTCAGCAGCTATCGCTATTTTTTTTCACCTATTTGCATTGTTTGCTCTAACATCATAAGATTTTTTAATTATATGTATTTTTTTATTTTAATTGCATGTACAATCAGCATTTTTCTTTTTTATAATATCCATTTCTACTAATACCTAAGGTTGAAAAATTCCGTCCTCAAACTTTATGTACAAAAGTAAGTAGCATGAGTCTCCAATTTTACTTTTACTGCAATCAACCTGATATATGATGTTGTCTTTCACCAGAATAATTCTGAAAGGCACTTATAAAAAACAATTTTAACAAGCATCATGGGAAGGAATATGAAGAATCAGAGTAAGATCTCAGAATTTTGTCTGTGAGGTTACCAAGACCATCTGCAGCACTGTCACTGAATACAAGGCACAAGACCACGAAGTCCAGATATATGCAAGATTAAATACTTAGGAACTCTGATAAAAAACTAATTATTTTCTGTCTTCATAAGCCATAGTCACAAAAGGTGACATGTTTGGAACAGTTTAAAATCCACAGATGCCCAGTGACCTGTAGTATTCTAATCAAAAATGTCCATTTGTGCTACATTTTTTTGCAAGTACTCTTTTTTGCTTTACATGAGTTTAGAAAAATACTGTTCAATACTCCTGATGCTTCTGTAGTCTAAAATTAGTTGAACTTTGGCCTCTCCAATAACATATAATCAGTGGCACATGAGTCAGTGTCCCCTTGAGTTTTTTAACTATAAATTTATCCTTTCTCTTGGAAATATATGTGATATTCTTCCTGATTGCAGATGGTATTACTGCTGTACACTGCTAAGAACTTCCTTTTCAAATTCTAAAATTATTTTATATTTAGAGTGTAGCAATCTTTTCCTTTTCTCCCCCTATGCTGGTTTCTATATTGGTTCTGTGGCTATTTCAGAAGTCGGGTTAGGTCAGGAAATGTTAAATGATAGTTAAAAGCCTTTCATCTTTTTTTCTCCAAAGCTCTGGAAAATTTATTGGAACTATGATGTAGAGATGGACCAACAGTGTTAATCTTTCAGACTTTACTCTTTTACTGTTGAGCTTAGAAATTCTAGAGGAAGTGAAATATCCTTCAGTCTCCATCAATATTGAGGCAGATGTGGCCAAGCATCCTAAGGTATCCTACAACTAATCATGAATGTACATTTCTGAAGTCAGTTAGGCCTGAGATATGGGCCATTGTCTCTTATTAATTCATCATGGAATCCAATGATGATCGAATGTTTGCAGTTAGCCTGTTTTGGAGCAAGATTGCAGCAGATCATTTTAGATCTGAAATCTGTTTGACAGCATTCTTAGGATGGCTTGGCCATACTAGAGAATCTCAAGGAAAATAATAATGTATAGGAAATAGTACCTCATCACAGTTTTTGTTTATGAACTGATTCAGTGAAACACGTTAGATTGCATATCTTCTGTTATGCTAATTAGGTAATAACACATCTTCCAAATGATTTTTAAATAGCTCTGTTTAGATTCTGACTCATACAAGTGGCAAGCTGTTGCTTTTTTTTGCCTGAGCTACAGTGAGGGATTAAAAATTATGTGCATGACTCAAAAACAAAAGTTCAGGTTTTATATAATCACAAAAGATGCTCAGGCAACCCAATTGAAATAGAAAATGTGAAAAAGTTGCTTTTATTCCAGGAGAGGACAAAATTAGATTTATATTCTTTCTGTTTAAATATATGAAAACAGGCCTCTTTTAACTTGATGAATACTCAAGAAAAATTCATAAACACTCTTGAATACATAATATTGTTTTATAGGTAGAATAATCTGTAAAAGGGCAAGAAATAAAGATACATTTCTGTAACTGTTTTAAGCCAGAATTATCACTCAGGAATTTCTGGTTTACTCCCTGACCACAAATCAGACACAAGTTATCCAAGAAATGTCTGAATGCGTCTGATTGCCAGTGTAAGACTACAAAAAAAACCCTTCATGAAATAGAGATAAAAGCAAAACATCTTGAGGAAAAAAAAAAAAAGACACGTCATAGAGCTTTAACTGCTTCCATCAGTTTGTTAGAAAATAGTCCAAGTGTTTAAATCACTCAAGGAGATAACAGAAGAAAACCAGTGAAGAACTTTGTATATTAATTTTTTCTTTAAAAGCATTTTTTTCACTATAGGTTATAAAATGAAAAAGATAAACAAGTCCCTGTAGCTTTTTCTAAACATTGGCCAAGAATATGAGTAGTGTAGGAGTAGAGATTTTGAAAGACTCAAAGCACTCAAAGGACTAGAAATAATACTGATATCTTATGCATTATAATTGGTGCTTGAAATAATCAGTGTGATATTCCAGTGCTTAGTACTGGTTTCATTTTTGGTGTGACAGTGTGCATATAAACATGTTTCTCAAAATCAACCTACAGAGAAATGGGAATAATCTAACCCATGAACGTCACATTGTATTCTCATTTAACAATTTTTTTACTGAAGGATAACTAAAGGGATCAAAAGTGCTTGCTTGCCCCATTTACAAGAAGATTTGCTTTAATTTTCTTCAGTCATCTAAGAGTGTTTTGAATAGATACTTTTTTTGGCAATCCTTCTGAGATCATAATTCTCATGTTTCACAGCATTTCAATTCCAAGGTATACATCAGAAAAAAATCAGTATTTCTTCTTCCAAATAAACCCAGATTTTAGATATTATCTGAGAAATTTATGATTAAGAATTCTAATATATCACTCCTAAGAATTTACATGACTTTATGGGCACATATACACTAATTATGCTGCTCTTGTCTGCACAAAATTTTCCTTTAGAGCAGAGTTGGTTGAGGAACTCTCTCTGAATCTCTTATGTCTGGGTTAAACTCAAGAATTCAATTGATCACTCATTTACTTTTACTATCTAGATTGAGAAAATACAGGCAACAAACAGTGTTGATTCAATGCTGTAGTATTACTTAGTAGAATGATCTCATCCTCATTTTGCATTCTATTCCTGTCTGCATGGAAAGGGCAAGACAGAAAAAGATAATGATAAATTACCCCTTCTGTGAAGTGTCCTTCTATATCTCTTGAAAGTGTTTTATTTTTTCTCCTTTTTCATGGACTGTTAAGAGTGTTCTAAAACCACAAGCAAAAATTCCACCAAAGAACTGACCATTTCTTGGTCTTATATTTGTCTAGTCTACATCAAAGTTTAAAGGTAAAGGATGTCTGGATGTGCTTTTTGCACAAGTTAAAAAATATGCCTTTTTTTGAACTCTGTTATTATTTTGATACCTGATATTTAAGTTATTTTTTTTTCATGATAAGTTCAATAATGCTGAAACTTCACATTTAAAAATTAATTTAAATAGTTTACTAACTTCTCTTTCTTTCATACATCCTAATGGCAAGTCCATAGAAAAAACAGAGAGCTAACTGAAGGTGCCAGAATCCAAAAGTCCTTCTTTCCACACAAGAAGTTTCCTGGGCCAGAGGACCACACTCCTATTTCTGTGCTATTCTAGACCCACTGAATTTTGTATTGTTCCCTGTGTGGTAGCACAGCTTTAGGAAAGTTGTAAAATATTTCCTAATATATCTGATCAAAAGATAAGCTATCTCGGACTTCTGTTGGTGTGCTTTAATATTTAGGAGCCAGAGGTAGACTGTTTCCATGTTAGCTGTACAACTTCAGCTCATATTCTGATACTCTGCTCTAAGCAGACCAATCTGCTCTGAGAATCTTAGCAGAACTTATGAAAGCATACTTCTAGGAGACTGCCAAAGGCTTTCTGGCAGCTCAAGGAAATTATGGATAGATAAAGGAACTTACCATAATTCTTTGGAAAATCTCAAAGAAGTGAACAGATACTGACAACACATGCTAGACCTTTTCTTACAAAGAAAACTACAAATATTCTGATGTGAGTTCTTGCTCCAAAATCGGTCTGAAAAGCAGCAGTAACAACACAACTGCAGTATGTGAGCAGAAGCAATAGTGGGAATGAGTATGAGGAAGCAGTGATGAAAGCTGTAACTGATAGGAGCTATTGCCATAGCAGGTCCCCATCTGTGGAAGGCTCCATGCAGTACTTGACAATGATGTCACCTAAAGGGAACATCTTTTTTAGACCTCAACATTGCTCACAGGCTGGTGGTTCAAAATTAGATTTTCACTCCATTGTGTCTCTAACCTAGCATACATTCAAAGTGAAGGACAAAAAGTTCTAATACCTTTTGACTTAGTGACCATGAAGCTTCTAGACTAGTGGTAACTACAGTGACTGCTGCCTGACCTCTGGAGATTTTGAATTCTGCTAAAGATGTCCAGAAAATATAACCATCGGCGTATGCTCTACACCTTCATTGTCTCACAGAGCTTCCCCTTTTCCCCAAATAAGTGATTCTCTCTTTTCTGAACATAACATTCCTCTTCCAGAAAACAGCTGAAGACATACCACCCATCCAGACAGTGATGGTCCCCACGATCAGAATTTTTGTTTTATTTTCAGGAAGACTGCTACGTAAAACTCCCACACATCAGAGTAATAGTATCAAAGATGCCAACTGAAGAGTTCTTCAGCCAGGGAATCTTTCAGACATCAATGTCACAAGCATCTTAGAAATAGATCCAGAGGAGGTGACATCTGTTTGTTTCTTGCTGATATTCCTCACTGACAGCAAATGCTGATGGCCTTTTATTTTGCAAAAATAAGGACTTCTCTATTTTGGATCTCTTTCAAAGAAAGTAGAACCTTCTTTTTCTGTTTCTGACAAACTTTACTAAACACAGGGAAGCTTGAAAACTTGATCTTGGAACAATGAAGAACTAGACCTATTCTCATTTGAAGACCTAGTTAGGCTGAAGGAATCTAGGCAATTTGTTTCTTAAAACCTAAAAAGTACCCTGTATCTTAACATTGTTGCTTATTTTTTTAGAATATCGTGTTCCTGAAACATACAGCTATTAAAAGTGAACAAAAATGCTTAAGCCAAGTTTGAGATAAATGAAGTTTGCAAAGATTTTTCTGTCATTAAGTAGATCACTCTGAGTATTTCCTTCCATTTTGAAGGAACTGCTTAGCGCTGATTTTCCAGTAACAAACTTTTTTTTTTTTCTTTTTTTGACACTTTCAATGTCATAAAAGAAACTGCTGCAGTAAAACATGAACAGGAGACATTGTAATCCAGAAAGGTTTTCTTCAGATTGCTAAGAACCTTCCTTTATAATTTCAAAATAAAAGACACACAGGTATTTCAACTGCTCTGTTTCACAGTATGACTTATGAAAAATTAAACTTTCCAAAATGAAAATTTCTATGGTCAGTATTAACTACTTCTTAGCTAGCCAGTTGTTGATCCTGCCCAATTTCAGCTTTTTCCCTTACTTCCTGGCTTACTATTTTTGCCCTTTCATTTCCAGTCTGAATTCTTCTAAGCAATTCTCCTTATCAATAATAAAAACTGCAATTACAGGTTAAACAGATTTTCTCAATTTCAACCTATCAAAGTAAACACCTTTATTTTAAACTCACATTGCTGCTTAATTTTCATGAGTTTATGAGTGATGATCAAGACAAAAATACATCTTTCAACTGGATATCAAAAGTTAATCACCATTGGTGTGTCTGAAAACATGAAACATTGAACACTAAGTAATTTGGTATGTCAGGAGCTGTGATTATTATATGAGAACCACTGTTAGATTGTCCTTTTTAAAAAACATGACATACCAAATTGCTGAAAACTGGTGTTTACCATGGTAGCATTTCATTCCTACTTGTCATCTTAAATCTTGTCACTTTTTGTTATGTTGTTTCTCATCATATCACAGTTGGATGTGACACATTCAGTTACATGACATGACTCATTGCAACCTGAGAAATCATAGACTGGTTGGAAAAAAAATGTTACTATAGGGGAAGAGGTTTTTCAGAAGCTTTCTTGATGGAAAATATGTTAGTGACTTTGTCTCATAAATGTGTGATACACTAAGTAACTTAAACTTCATCCTGAACTCCTACTCTTGCTTATTTATTATCAAAAGTTATTTGTGGTTTATTCCTTTAAAAAGGCATAAAGGTCATATATAGTTATAATTCACAAATGTGAAATGCATATAAAAGGAAGGTTATCTTTGGACTTTATGGTCACAATATCATGTAAATTAAGGTTAGAAAAGACCTCTAAAATCAAGTCCACCATCAACCCAGCACCACCACACCAACTAAACCATGTCCTGAAGTGCCTCATCTATGTGTTCTCTGAACAACTCCAGGGGTGGTGACTTCATCACTTCCTGGGAAGCCTTTTCCAATTCTTGACCACTCCTTCAGTACAGAAGCCTATATCCAGGCTAAACAGTCCCTCGGAGGAGACCTAAATGTCATAATAGCTCTTTGATACACTCTCTCCAGTGACGCCACGTGTCTCTTTTACTGGGGAACCCAGAACTGGACGCAGCACCCAAGAGGTGGCTTCAACCATTTTGAATAATGGGGAAGGATCACATCCCTCAGCCTCCTGGTAACACTCCCTCTAATGCAGTCCAGGATACCATTCACCTTCCCTGGTTCAAGGGCGCATTGCTGACTCATGTTCAACTCTGTTTCCACTAGGACCCCCAAGTCCTTTTTAGCAAAACTGCTTTCCACTTGGTTGCCTCCCAGCACAACAGTGGTACATGAGGTTGTTCCTCCTCAGGTGCAGGACAGAATCACAGAATTGCAGAATTGCAGCATCTTCCTCCCTCTGATAAAAAAATAAATTTTTTTATCTATATATATTATTTATCTATAACTGTATTCCTGTGCCCACTAGAACATGTCCTTAAGTGCCTCATCTACCTGGTTGCCAAATATCTCCAAGGATGGTGACTTCACCACCTCCCTGGACAGCCCATTTTAATGCCCAACTACTGAGTAAAGAAATTCTTACTAATATTTAGTCTAAACCTCCCCTGGTGCAACCTCAGGCTATTTCCTGTAGTCCTATCATTATTTGCTTGAGGGAACAGGACAGCACCCTATAGAGAGCAACAAGGTCTCCTCTCAGCCTCCTCTTCTCCAAAGTAAATGTTCCCAAATTTCTCAGCTTTTCCTTGTAAGACTTGTTCTTCAGACCCTTCACCAGCTTGGTTGCCCTTCTCTGAACTCTCTCCAGCATCTCCACGTCTTTCTTGTAGTGAGGGGCCCAGAACTGAACACAGCACTCAAAGTGTGGTCTCACCAGTGCTGAGTACAGGGGCATGACCACTCCCCTTCTCCTGCTGGCCACGCTATTCCTGGTACAAGCCAGGATGCTGCTGACCTTCTTGGCCAGCTGGGCACACTGCTGGCTTATATTCAGCAGTCCTTTTCTGCCTGAGAGTTTGCACTTCCTTTCATTGAACTGCACAAGGTTCCTGTCAACCCATTTTTCTAGCCTGCTGAGGTCCCTCTAAATGGCAGCACAACTCTCTGGTGTATAAGCCACTCCTACAAGATTTGTATTATCACAAAACCTTCTGAGGGTACACTCTGCCCCATCACCCAGATTATTAATGAAAATGTTAAAAAGAATCAGACCCCTAAGGTATACCACTAGTTACTGGCTTAAAACTAGATATTGTACCACGGACTGCCTCCTTCTGGGATCATCTGTTTATCTAGTTTGTAATCCACCTCACTGTCTGCTCATTCAGCCTATACTTCATCAGCTTCTTTATGAGGATCTTATGGGAGACAGTGTAGAAAAGCCCTACTGAAGTCTATGTGGAGCAATATCCATTGCTCTCACCTCATCAACCAGATTAGTCAAGTGTAACTTCTTGAGTGCACGGAACATGAAATTTGCAAAAGAATAAAAGTGATACAACTTATGACATCTTTTTTCTTCAGTAAGGTCCTATATTAGTTCACAAGAGCTGCTCCTGTGAAGCACTGTATGAGAACTTCTTCTCTGATCCAAGCTTGTCAAATAGAAGGCATCACTTATTTCAAAAATTTTAGTCCTCTGGTACAAATCTTGATGCTCAAATGAGTATTATACAGGTCAAGTCACAGCTGAAATTGTTTGAGAACTGACCAAAAAGAGCAGCAAACATTGAAATCCAGTGATCCAACTTTTGTAGAGGCAAACAGGTAAAGACAATCAGGCGTTGC
Organism: Florisuga fusca; assembly: GCA_038090715.1. NCBI lineage: Eukaryota > Metazoa > Chordata > Aves > Apodiformes > Trochilidae > Florisuga > Florisuga fusca. The sequence goes on from JAAWXA010000009.1 coordinate 12,294,997, forward strand.
CAATTATGAGGAGGAAGGCCTGAGCTCCTGTTAAGCCCACCTGTGCCCAATTAGGGCTGGCCCCGACTGCACATGAGCAGAACTGGGGGACCAATAAAAGGTGGGCTTTGAGAAGCCAGGTAGGGTGAGCTCCTGACTGGTTTTTTTGGTGACCCTGGTGTGATTAAAACCCACAGCCTTCTGATCTGCAGTCAGAGTTGCTACCACTGCACTAACAGAAGCTCACCGTGCCAGAACTGAACACAGCACTCATGTAGTTGGGGCCAGCCCTAATTGGGCACAGGTGGGCTTAACAGGAGCTCAGGCCTTCCTCCTCCTAACTGGCAACACCTGATTGTGTTCACCCGGTTGCCTCTACAAACTTTTACCAGTCGAGTGTGTTGCAGTTTGCTCTTTATGAAAATGGTGATCATTGCTGGCCCTGAATGACTGGAACGTGACACCTGACTAAACCTTTGTAACAATCCTACCATGTTTCTCATTTTTGTTGAGTAAAGCATTGAATTCATAAATCATATTCTTCTTTTTTTTTTTCCCTTTTTGTTGAGTTAATCTTCTAAGGCTCATTCATACAAAATCAGACAGTTAGGGGCATTGATGAAGTGTCTTTCAGTCACATGCCTTCTGGTTCCCGTGACATCACTTCCAATGTAAACATCTGGTGACATACTTCCCCTTCCAGTGACACACTACCATCACATCCCTCTGCCTCCCCCTGTCTGATTTTAAATCTTCTAACCAGAGACATGAAATAAATGTTTTGAGTTTTTCAATGTTACCACCGTACCACTGGCAGAAAAGCCATGGCATGGCTACATAGATCCCCCAGAAGTATGTATGCTAGCAGCTTGAATCTTTTAATGAATGTCAGAAGAGTTCCCTACTTTTTTCATGAACCTCCTGAAAAAGCACTCATAGTACAGTCTTAAGAATCTGAGATAGAATCAAACCTATGAAATTTTTTTCTAAAATTATTAAATACATTTTTCTTGCATTTTATTCACCAATATTGTAGAGAAAAAATCTGGTTTCCATGGGAACACTCTTGTAAGTGTGTAGGGATTCAAAATGTAAAGTGGTTGGTGAAAAACTTGTGAAAATAAAGTGCATTTGCAGTTTTTCTTCCTTGATAAATGCATGGAGAATGAAAACCTTTGACAAGAAAGGAGTGAGAGCATATGATTTTCTAGACATATGGGAAACGTGTGCAAACTCAAGAGGCATGAATTATTCCTCTTGAGCAAAAAAAAAGGCTTAGCAGATGTTAGTGGGCAAGAACTGTGTAAACATTCTGGGGGCTTAGAGAAGTGTATTTTTAAAAATTCATCAATAGGGAAAAAGTCATATGAAAGTGCAAAGCAAATATTTGGATAAAATTCACAGGTAATAAGTATTTCACTAGTTACTTTTCTCTGTTTTGTTTGAGCATGTGCCAGTAATTTCCCATGAAAGGTCCTGGTCAGCGGGAAAATGGGATATACTCTAGAAGTATATTGTCATTCTCAATTATTACAACTTCCAAAGATTTTACTGTTTTAAGTACATTATTCTGAGGATCAGACCCAGCTGTTCAGGGCAGGACAAGCTGTCAGCTGTAATTGCATCACATGACCAGAAGCACATATGCCCCATTGAGCTTTGGTGGTGGTGGTGGGATGGAGAATTAACCCTTCCAGAACATCCCTACCTGCTGCCTGGGAACCCTGACTAAAATTTGTCTAAGTAGAAGAAGGTGGCATCTTCCTCAACAGCAATGATATCTACATGATAATTTAGACTATACAGGAGGGAATAAAGATGTTGTTAATCTAAACAGAGATTAATGGAGATAAAACACAAATAATATTTGTGAAATGTACATTTTCAGTTATATTTTAAATGCTTCAAGTCCTCTCAAGTATTTTGAAGAAAATTGATTTTGGGAATGAGAAATGGGCTTCTGGCAGACCTAAAAACTGTTAATAAAACTTTTACCTACAACTTCTAAGGAAATATTCCATGGAATAGAATTTTTAGTTTGTCTAAATAGCTTTCTGCTTTGCTGATTGCTCTTTCAGTGTGAGGCATATCTTTTTAGGTGTGAGATAAAACTCAATGAAAACATCTCTCTTCAGGATCACAGGCATCACCAGAGGTTGAAACGTACTGTGAAGTGCAGATATTGTAGCACCATTATGGCTATTCCAGTCTTCACCAGTCAAATGCTTGAGCGTTTTTGTCCCTTCCTTCTTTGGATATGTTACATATTGACAAAAAGTTGCCTCTGAAGTAATGCCAACACAGTTTAATAATTCAAAAATATGAGGTCACCATCAATTAAAGCAATATGGGAACCCAATACATGCATTCATTAACGGAGTAAAAATGAGAAAAAGCAATTAGCTGTCAACTTTCAGGCTTCCACTAAATGACACATCTCACAAACAGATATTATAGATATCCACTACATTCCCCTTAAAAGTGATATATTTGTTATATCTATAAGTAAGAGCATTCTGCTAAATGCAATACAAAAATTCAACCTGGTATATCAGGATTAGACTGAGTGCTGTGCACAACTCTGACATGACTGTAAAGACTCCCTAAGGTTAAATTGAGCTCCTGCACTGAAATTCTAATTAGAAATATGAGTGCTCCAACTCTGCATAAGTGCATGTGTGTTTAATTATTTTCCCTTTTTACCTTACATCTTTCATTATTCCATAGTCTTTTTCTTCCTCCTTTCTTGCTGTTTTCAAGCAACCCAATCTCCTCACTTAATCTAAGTGCAGGACCTTTCTTTAAGTTGGCATTAATTGACAAGCAGTGTTTAATTATTATTTTTCATCTCTGAAGAGACCTGATATTAACTCACCAAGGGCCCTAGACAGCATCTCAGCCCTTTGACTCATGTGGCACAGCTCTGCCATCTTCTGACATATCTGTTCTCTTTTCAGCAAGACAATAATTTTCCGTACTGTAATACCAAAAATATGTTGTCTACAGTTTATCTTTAGGAATTTCCTACCCATTTAATAGTGCAAACAACATTTTTAGTGGAGCATAGAGTGATTGAGTCTCGACCAGAGAGACGTGTTTGAACTAAGTAGGGCAGCTTTTTTCTTTATCACACTAAACCCCACTTAAGAAATCTTATTTTCACAAATTTGACTAAAGTACCTAAGCTAACACAAGAACATTCTGTTTAGCATTATTTGCTACTACTACTACATCTCAGTCTTAAAAGAGTATATTAATTTCTTAAGTTATTCATGTCCAATAAGAATTTGTATCATTTTATTAAAGAAATGCAGTGAACTAGGGGTGTTTCCAGTGTAAATTCACTGTCTGTAATAAATTGTTTTCTTTTCCAAAAGATGTGAAATGAAGTGGAGAACTGCTTAAAATTTACAATTTTCCTCTTGTAGAATCAAATATTAATTTTAAATCAGTAATCTCCCCAGTAGTCTTAATGAAATTCTAGCAAACATAAAAATGTTTTCAAACAGTTCTCAAGAGGTACAGATTTATTAGGGAAAATTAAATTATCAGTGTGTGTCTTTTGGACTCAGAATGAAATACTAAAAAATTTTATTAATTTTTTTATTGGTACTGAGATTCATGTTCATCTGCATTGAAAATACATGGAAGTGCAAATATATTGAAGTGGATCAGATAAAAGCATGTACATGAGCCCAGGAGTGAATATGTTTTCCTGGGTAAAGATTAATTCTAATGTCTAAAGACTCCACTTGCTTGCTGAATTGTACTTTGAAAATCTTTGCTTTCTTCAGCATTGCTGCACCCTTCAAAACTTTTTTGTTTTGAATTAAGCATTGATGCTTATTCAAAACTTTTTTCTCCCTGTAGGCTAGTTTTTTTAAGCTACCACTTCTTAGGACAGGCTTCTCAATGAAGCTCATGTGTAGCTCTTTTCTATAGCTCTGTTTCTTGACAGTCCCAAAAAAAGAGAAGACAAGACAGCCTCTCCAGCAGCAGGAAAGTCATAACCCCAGTTAGCCTTTTATCAAAGGTCCCTCACTGCTTGTTCTTTATCTATTCTGGGCCTCTTTTGTAAAGGAAAATACAACATGGGTAAATAAAAATCTGAAAATATTCTGCAAACCTGTTTAAAAGTGTGTAGATGCTGGCAGTGCTATAATCAACACACACTCTATTATTAAACATTATCTGAAAGTACCAATAGGTTCCCTAACAACATATTTAATCCCCATAAAATATTTAACTTGGGGAATCTAATTAATACAGCCTATGATGCATGAAAAACTGTCCTGAAAAAGTCTACAGGTATATAATCTTAAAAGCTGCAGATGAAATACCAAACAAAAGCAGAATTTTCCCTAGGTGTAGACACAAGGAAGCTGTTTAATCCATAACGCCTGCAAATATATCCAGATGTATCTTTCACAAATATCACTTCTGTTTGCTGTGCATCCGTTTGATTTATACCAGGTTATCTGAACATATGCAGCAGATCTATCTTTTTTTTTTTTTTTTACTGTTTTCCAGGTATGACAATGAACTCCATATTCAGTGGTCTTACATACAATGTCATTGCTGAAATCAGGAATTTGCTTAGGTTTGGGCAATTTATATGCAAATTCTTTGTGATTATTTTAAAAAGATATAGAGTGGAATGGTGTTGGATAATAATTATTGGAACTTGACCCTGGTTACATTACCATTTATTTTTAGCATCTGTGACCTTTTGGAATAATATTTTTGTAAGTGTAATAAGATCTTTTAGTGTGTGAATTAATGTTGTACTGATGGAGCAGAGCTGATTGCACTCAGCCTTCAGCTTCATTCGCAGCAACACATTAGTTGTGAATTAGTGTGCAATGATTCATACCCTGTTGTGTCTTAGGTCTAAATATAACATTTGTTCAGGTCTAGAAATACAACACAAAGTCACCAATATTTTCAAATCAAGTAGCCCCCCCTTTAATATTTTCCTTTGAAATATGTTGTTCAAGCTGCCATATGTTACAATAATAACAGTTTATTAAACAGTGACATAGGCTTCAACCTAGTTCCTATACCCATACACATTCCTTTCGTACAGATACTTTCCATACCCAAGACGCTGGGATCCAGCAACAAGAAAGGGGATCTAAGGCTCTCTAGATTGATCTAGAGATTGATACAATCTAGAGATGCCTTGTGGTCAGCCTACCTTTATATGCTTTATTTTTGCTTTAATTATGATTCAAGGGGCACTTCATGAAAAGAAACCCATATTATTTTGAAAAAGTATCTGTATTGGGTTTTGTGACATAGACCATGATGATCAGGCAGGCTCAATATCAATCACAAGGAGACTTTGGTTAATGAGAAGTTTAATGTGAGCTGCAATGTGTGTCTGCAGCACAGAAAACCAGCTCTGTCCTGGGCTGACATAGAAAGAAGCATGGCCAGGTCAGAGGAGGGGATTCTCCACATCTCTTCTCTCATGAGATCCCACTTGGAGTACTGCATCCATTTCTGGAATCTGATTCTATGATTCCATGATTTAGACAACTAAACCTAACATTTAGATTCTTAGAATTTTCATATCATCCTCAAAGTCTTCATTAAAGTCCCTGAGACGAGTAAGTATGACAAGAAGACACTTAGACTTCTTCACAGGTTTGGCTAAAATTTAGGTGATGGCTGAAGTTTCTCACACAACTGTGGTACTTGCTTCTCTCCTAATGAAGATTTCATCACTCACATGGAATTAATTAGAACTGGCAACACTGAATTCTGCAGAGTGGCATGATGCCTAGGGCTGCACTGAAGGCCTCTACTATGTGTCTGACACAGAGGCGATCTTTAGCACTGTAGAAAATTGAATTCTGGTGTCTCACTGGCTGACAGATGGCCTGTCCTTTGGACTGCTTGGTGTGATTCTTTCAGTAGACTTCAATTCTGTTGAAAATGAAGAATTTAAGACAGCAGGGGCAGCTAAAGAACATATATAGACAATGAAGAAAAGTCAGGAAATCAAAGAGAAGTTCAGGCACAGCATCTGGAAAAGTGGGTTCAGTATCAAGCCTTGCAGTAATACAAGTGGAATGAACTACATAATTTGGTTTCTAAAGCTATCCAGCAAGTAGGCTTAACAGAAAGTGGGAGCTCATATGGCAAGCAGTGCAGTAACTGATGACTCAGTGGAAGCATTTCCTAAAGTTTCCTATACTCAACATGCCAGAATTCATCCCTTTTGGAAATGTTCTGAAATGAAAAGTAATATTAGACCATTCTATTTCTAGCATCTGTTCAATTCCAGTTCTAAGAGTGTTCTTGCATTTACACTGACTATCAGAACAGATGTAACAGTCCTATCTGTCCTTACAAGAAAAAGCTTTGTAGGTATTTGATCCAAAATCCTGTATTGCCTCTTTGCAGTGCTTGGTGTATGAATTTTCTCTTTCACATATTTCATAACTATGTGGTTAGTCTGGCTGTGTCAGGTCATTTTTTCTGTAGATTGCTCTCTTTTAGGTGAGCAAAACTGACTCAATAGCAAAACACCACAGCCCTTGCTCTAGTAGTAAAAGTATTTTGGATTGGGATGTTCTACAGGAGAGCTATAGGTTTTCTACAAACAAACACACAAAAAATCTGGAAGTACTGCTACCACATAGTTGCTAATTTGTACCAGTTTCAAGTAATCAGCACAGAGAACAAAGAGCAAAGAGGTTACTATAGTATGCACTGTAGATTTGCAGAGACTATTTTCTGGTAGCCAGACTGTGCTGATGGCTTCCCTGGTGTACCTGATATTCACTAGTATCATTAACCATCTAGCTAGGGTAAACTGAATGTATTTAGACCCACCCATACTACCCTACTGTTGCATTTTGTCCTGTCAACTGCTCTCTCCAAAGTCAGGTTTGGTGCTTTACTAATGTAACTGATCACAGTGTGTATCACAAAAAGTTTCACGTTGGTTTAACTGATGGCATAGAAACAAGAACATCTGCTAAAATTCTTGAACTCTGCATTTCTTTTCTTTTCCCTTCCCTTTCCCTCCCTTCCTTTCCCTTCTTTTTCCTCTTTTTCCTTCTCCCTTTTCTTTTTCCTTCCTTTTTTCCATCCCACTTCGAGGTATGAACCAAAGAAGAATCTGCATTATGTGTCTTGTTTTACTTCTCTGTATACCTGGTGAAAGTGTCTCCTGTTGTAGCTCAGTAAAATAAATTAAAATAGAGTTTAAAGGATGGAAAGAGATTATTTGTAAATATATCACAGAGAAAGGTGTATTAGTGATGTAAATCTATTACTCATTTAGGACAGGTTTGAAAATGTTGTACTTTTAAGTACATTTTAATGAATTGGGATTGATTGCAAACTTAGTGTCACCAAGAAGAGTCTCCAAGCATTAAGATGCTGACAAAATGCAAGCTAGGAAAACTGGGCTGTGCAGATAAAGTTGGAAGTACTAAGTAGCTAAGTAAATTTAGGTAATTATTTTTACAAGCCTGGTGGCTTCATGCTTTAAACTCTTTTAGCGAAGTGACAAGAGTACATAGAACCAGAGCTGTTTGAAAAAAAGTCTTCAGAATACATGAAAAAGAATATAGCTTTCAGCCTCTGTCAACCCCTTTTGCTAATTCCGACTTTAGAGTGATTATGTTGAAAACAGAGTAATCTTGGCATTTATTGCCAAAAATTCTAAAATCATGGCAATTTATAAGTAAAACCAAATGTTAAATGAAATATAGTTCAACTGCTACTTGAATTATTAGCAAAAAAAAAAGAATTTTCTCAAAATAAATTGCTTTTTAGCCAGATAACAAAACAAATAGATGCAGTTAAGTCTTTATAGTGCAGCTGTCATTGAACCATTTGTTAGATACTTATAAATTTTGCACAAAACTTTATTAGGTAAATAATGATCCTTCTTAGACAGAGTTTTGTAACGAAAACACATGAAAAGAGTTGGGTTAGAGATCTCATATTACCTAGTGATGCTCCTGAAAAAGAATTTTCAGCTTGTCATTTTATGTTCAGATGACATTATGATTCTCAAGAACGTGGTAATGTTATAAATGTAATAGGAAAGAAAACCACCCAAAAAAGAACAGTGTAGTGTGTATAAAGTGATTTATTCATCAGGAGAGATTATTTTTTAAATATTGAATGTAAAGATCAAATGGTTTTAACAGAAGGTTTAGTATGAATTTTCAGTCAATACTATTTTATCTGGTGCATGCAAAACCTAGGAGGCAATAGCACTAATTAAGGAGCTAAATTCAGTAATGACACAAGGCAGATTACAGAGTACATTCTGTGCAGGTATCAAGTCTATATTTAGAGCAGAGGTAGTTGGGTGATAGGCACACTCTTGATGCTAATAAAAAAGAAAAGATTAGATAAGAGAAACAGACCTGTTTAATTCATTGCCATTATGGCAGATAACAGAAGGCTATTTGTCTCAATGTTTTCTCCCATCTAACTCATTTTATCCATGGAATTGCTTTCCATATGTGACCTGAGACACTGAGTAGTATTTTCCTCAGGGCTCAACCTTCCTTGCCTTATACAACAAGAACAGACCCAGCCCAAGTGTCTTCAGGCCAGTTACAGCCTCCATAGACAGTGCATAGTTTTCTCTGGTTCACAGTATCTTCTGGGGCAGGTAAAGATTCAAACAGAAGCTGTAGTAGTGTGAACTGGGGTAAGAGATAGCTGGAATAAGACTATCTGTTCTCAGAATTATTGGGTGACTCCTATGCATATAAACATCCAGGCTTTGAAGAATGAAGTAGGATTGTCTCTTATATGGTGTGGGAGGGAAAACAGAAACATGGAGTTTACAGGAGCAAGTTAATTCTATAGGACTACTCATGCTTACCTTTGAATTTTAGAAATGCTTCATTATTCTAGTAATTTCAGATTCAGAGTATTTCCTTTAATACTTTGTCTTGACTTGGACTTAAAAGCCTACAACTTCTAAGGAAGTTGGCAGGCTAATGTTTTTGAATGAGATTCATTATTGTTGTTAAAAATCTCTTTAAAATAGTTTTTGCTTGCCTACTAGATAATGTACTGCTGCTATATTTGCTGGTCTGCAAGGAGTAGGCCAGGAGAGCTATTAAAAAAACATTTTAAAAATTTATGCACATCCATATAGAGTAGCAGACAGTGCTATCTGCTGTGGGGAAACAAAGAGAGAAGTTGTGATCTCCTTGAGTTAGTTGAAGGAGTCTGTGATCAGAACTGAGATGCAATTTGTTGCTCCAAGGCTTATATCCAGACCATGAGACCATTTCTTTTACATCTTTCTCTTTAACCTGTCAAACCGAGATACTTCTCATGGTATTTGTTTTGATACTAAACTGACACATTCAGATATCACTTTCTATGTGTGATATTCTTACTCAGTGTTTCCAGTAATAGTGACAACATCAATATTTAAAAATAAACAACTTGTTTAGTTTTATATTTGTTCAATAAAGGCTTGTGCTAAAAAAAGCAGCTCTTAAAATTCATTAAATTCCATGAATGAAAGTCTCATTAAGTACAAAATGTCATTTAAATTGGAAAATGATTACCTCCCACATTGTTACAGCTATTGCTGCAAACCAAACAATTTCAACAATTTTTTCTGAGTGCTCTCATCCTGCAATGGTATCTCTTTTTCTCACTGCATTGAAAGCCCCCAACTCTGCTGAGTCTGGTTGGGATAGAGTTAACTTTCTTCATAGCACCCTTTCTAGTGCTTTGTTTTGTATTAGTGGCTAAAAGAACATTCATACTACCAATATTTTGGTTAGCCCTGAACAGCGCAGCACTCTCAGCTTCTCTCAGTGATTCAAGTGGGGATGGGCAAGAAGCTGGGAGAAGATACAGCTGACCCAAACTGGCCAAAAGAACCCAACACAAGAAGGACATGGAGCTATTGAAGTCAGTCCAGAGGAGGGCCACAAACATGATCAGAGGGCTGAAACAGCTCTCCTATGAGGACAAGCTGAGAGAGCTGAGGTTACTCATCCTGGAGAAGAGAAGGCTCTGGGGAGACCTTGTAGCATTCTTCCAGTACTTGCAGAGTAAAAAAGGAAAGGTGGGGAGGGGTTTTTCCAAAGGCATGTAGCAATAAAACAAGGGGAAATGGCTTTAAATTGGAAGAAGGTAGATTTAGGTAAGAAATTCTTGACTGTGAGGGTGGTGAGAAACTGGAAAGAGGTTGCCTAGGGAAGTTGTGGATTCCTCCTCGCAATAAGTGTTCAAGGCCAGGTTGGATGGGGTTTTGAGAAACCTGGTCTAGTGGGAGGTGTCCCTGCTCATGCTGAGGGGTTGGAAATGGATTATCTTTAAGGTCCCTACCAACCCAAAGCATTATATGAATTTATGAATTTATTGCATAGCACATAACTACCTGCTCAGCAATAAAAACTGGAGCTAGAGGAAAAAGGAGAGGCATTTTGTCTTCCAAGAAGGAGACTGCTTGGACACCAGCTGGGCATTAGTCTGATTGTGGGAGGTGCTGAGTAATTGCCTTTGCATCAATTGATTTTTCTCTTTCTTTCACTCATTAAACTCTCTTTATTTCAGCCCACGAGTTTTCTCACTTTTGCTCTTCCTATTCTCCCCCGTCCTGCTGGGGGTTGGAGTGAGCAAGTGGCTGTGTGGGTGCTTCCCTGCTGCCTGGGGTCAACCGACCACACCTGCTGACCTCTCTGTGGGTTCATGCAGCATGGGCTGTTTCAACCCTTTGGGTTGTCTCAGAGAGAGCAGGTAGAGCAGCCTTAAATCTCTGTCAATAGAAACAAACATACTGAAGTTAAGAATAACAGATCCTAGGTTTTCCAGTGCCGATGGTAAGCAATGACAAACTTGGAGGTACAGCCTGAAGATTTAGTGGATTTGTAAAAATAAAAGCTTTCTTTTCTCTGATATATAATTTTGCTTTTCCTCCAAAGACTAAGGAGGGTGTTCTTAAATATGAAATGTGATCAATATGCTTAAAATCATCAGTGATGCAGTGAACTCCAGTTTGCAAGGCTATGTTGAGCTGAAAAAGAATAGTACTGTAGGAAGAAAAAAAAGCAGTACTGGTCAAGAGCACTGTTAACCCCCTAATAGCATAAAAATAATTCTGCAATTAGAATTGTAAATATAGGGAAAAAAATGGGTAAGTTGCTCTAACAAAGCTAGTCGTGCCCACATGTCTAATTTGAGATATCTGTATCTTGGATTGTGAATGTAATCTTGAAGCCCTTAGATGTATTTTCAAGATAGAGGGGCTGTCAGAGAGGGCTATCAGAGGGGCTATCACAGCTGCCAACCCCAAAGTCAGTTAAGTCACAATAGTTTAAAGTGAAAATCTTTAATGTGGGAGATTGCAAAGTAAATACTGTTAAGCACCAAGTAGATTTGAGTAGCCTTAAAAGCACATAGAAACATTTCTAATTCAATTTAAATAACCCACACAATTATTATGCCAAATTATGAAAGTATCATCTAGGAAATGTTTATTTTTTAATATTTTATTAGAGAATTGCTTTTTTATGCTTTTATTTTACTAATGATAATGCTAATACTAGATAAACATAATGCTATAGTTATACAAAGCAAATGCCAGGTACATGGTCTCACTGTGCACAAATAATCAATGTGTTTTTTGAATTGAATCTCTTCTGTCTTTTATAGCTCTACTTTTATTGCTCTTTATCCTTATTTTTGGATGTAACACTTCTCTTCTAGTTTTTAATGGTGAATATTTCATGTATGCTTCGATATTTAGCTATTATTTTTCCTAAACTTCTTGCTACTATGCAAGTGTTTGATTCTTGCTCCAATAACATCTTATCTATTCTTTATTTTATTCAGAAACATAATATGTTTTCCCTGAGTTTTTTCCAACCATCACTTTTTTTCCCTGAACTGTAAGTGGCTCCTAATTTCTCTTCTTCTGTTGTGCTGATTTCTAGTGGGTGGGTATGAGAGCGACCTGAAACCTCACATTAATACCCATTACCATTCACTTACTTAAAAATTCAGTGCTGCTGCCAGAGCATAAGATTACTGAGATTTGCCTTTTTTGTTTCTTTGAGGACTGAGGATAAGAGTATAGCATGGCAAAAAAAATTGAGAAGAAATTCCTTCACTGTTGAAAGTAATACATAGCTCAGTAAACATCTGCAAGCACAAGTAGCTATCAAGGCTCAGTGCATGCCAGTGAACACTGAAGTCATTTCTGCTGGATTATTTTTTTACACCAGTAACCTCAGTCCAAAGCAATTTCCATATGACTTAGGATCCAAGGTCACATTTCTTTGCAGCATTGCCAGCTTTATTCAATGAGTGGGATGATTTCTGGCACTTAAATTTAAACTCAAATGTCAATTAAAGGACACCAGAGGAAGTGTGTGTATGAACAGTATCCATATTTTACTCAAGGTAAGATTAGCAGGTACATTTACATTGTGAGTCTCATACAATACAGTCAGTGTACAATTTATCAATAGGGATTTGACTTCACTTGGTAAGAAGTGACAATATTAAAAAAATCTTGTTTATCAGGATATATTCAAATTCAATTTTCTTCATTATAATCCATGATTAGAAAGGGTGAGGTGCAATTACCAGTTATTTTAAAAATTGTCACATCCACATAGCAAATTAACTGCTTAAGAATAAAATAAACAATTATTCAGAGTGATTCCAAAATTCTGTGTAAAGCACAGATGTCACTGTTTTGATGGAAAATAACTACTACCTACTGAATTTCTTTTCATTGTGACAAGTCAATCATTTTTAACCTTCAAAAACTAACCAATCAAAAAGAAAGAAAAACATCTTGAGTCCTTCTAAAATTTGACTAAATTTGTAAATAAAACATCTGCTTCTTTAAGTAGTAGTAAGATAATTCTTTTTAGAAATACACTTATTGATTGATCTAATCTATGGTAATTAACATGAATTATTTTCAGAGATTGCCTTCTGGTATAGGTCTTTTTTTCAAAGAAAAAAAAATAGCAGCTATTTAGCTGGTTCCACTTGAAATACACATCATAGCAATGCACTGGTTCTGAATGTTGAAATACTGTGGTGTAAAAATTGGAATCAACCTCACTTGTCAAATACATTCTGACTTGGAAGTTCAAACTCTACCTCTTTGAAGGTTTCTCTACCTTTGAACTTTTCTTAACATCCAGAATTTTTTCATTTTTCATGCCTAATTACCATGAGAGGAGAGAAGCAACAGAGGCAGTGATAAGGCCCCCAGTATTGCAGGGATTCTTCTTTCCTGCTTATCATACAATTGACTAGGACTGAGACAGTACTGGGAGATTGGCAGGGAACAAAGCTGCCAGAATAGCTGACTTGTGTTCAGAGAACTGGTGAGAAAGAAAAGTAAGGCAGCCGTGCAGAAATGCCAGGTCCTGTGTGCACCGGCAGACTCTGCAGTCTCAGACTTGGTGGATTAAGTGCCCATGTTCAGGATCATCTCTGCTGCAGTGTAGCTGTTGGATCAGGAGGCAAGGAAGTGGGAGTATGAGAGAGAGGTGGGAGAGGCCTCATCCTCTCCTTTGCTTGAGAACTACACTAAAGCTGAGGCCTTTAGGCTTTAACCTCGCAGAGGTTGCAGGCAAGCCCATTTTTTTGGCTTGATGACAGACACTCCTCCTCACCATGATGTGCTTTTTTGACAGTCACCCGAGTGTTGGCTGACCCTGATTAACATCACCAGACCCACTTTGATCTTTTTGCTCAGGTACGAAGGGAAATGCAGCTCTTGTGGGTGAAGTCATGGCAGTGTACCTGCCTTGCTGTCATCCTCAGCTCACTTTCTCTTGCAGAGTAACCTTCTCTTGCTGCTTCCTGACCTGAAACAACCATGCTAGAACTGGGCTGTGTGACTCTTTAGGATCCTTTAGGATTCTAAATCCTTTAGGATTTAGAATATAAAAATAAGCTCTTGTAAGATGAAGAAATCATCTTCATTTGACCACATACAGAGAGTCTTTTTGCACAAAACTTTTCACTTTCTTGACCAAAACTTTGTTGGCATACTTTTATTCATTTCATCCTGAAAATAAAGGGAGGAAAAAAATAAATAGATAGGAAAACTTTGTACCATTATCTTTAAGATCCAGTAAAGAGAGAACAAGAACTCCTCCACAAATGGAGAATAATTAAAAAGGAGTGAGGCTTTTTTCCTTGTTTACATGACGATAAAAGAGGTATTATAATATAAGGCACATCAAATGCCAACACTGACCAGGCAAGTGTTGTGGAAAATCACATAGAGCTCTCAGCTCGAACACCAACCTGGCAATGAAGAGCCAAAAGTGACTACTGTGAATACTGGTGGAAACTTTATACCAGATATTGATCAGCCAGTAGTGCTAACAGAATATTCAGCAAATTGGTTCATTAATTCCCTTTTCTAAGACAAGGAAGCCCATCAATTCAATTAGGTTGTCATAGATTACCTCTTCTCATTTTGTATTTTTACCTTTTTTAGTGTATTGATTATAAATATGAAAGTATTTCTCAAGAATAAAAACACACAGTATTTTTGTGCACTGTCGCTGGATTCTTAGGACAGATTTTACCATAGAAAGATTATTTAATCTTGAAAATCTAGGTCCTAATTAGTATTTGTGCTGCACTGATGCAACAAGAATGTCTCACAGTAAATGCCATGAGCTACAATTTATACTGGAAAAACGGCAGTTCTCAGGCAAATTAACTTGACTGTAACTACCATTTCTAGGGAAACATAAAGGGTTTTTTTTTACAAGATTTCTGCCTGTAAATATTAGCTTCATACATATAATCAGTTACTTATATTATACACAGGTGAAGAATATAGTTATATCCATGGAAGGTGGGCAAAAGATGCGTTATGAGGTTTATAAAACTTCAGCATCATACCTCAGATGCCGGTATGAGTGTCACAGGTAGGAAAAAAGGGATGTTTGCAGAAATAGGTGCTTGGAGACCAGTATCTGCAAGACGCCTCTAAATTTCCCTTTTTCTTAATATTATTTGGAAACTTAAGTTAATACAATAAAATTATTTAGTTAGAAGGTATGGAGAACTTATCATTCAGGAAAATATTAGTATGGTCCATCAGCAGAGGGACTACACCAACTCTCTGGCATCAACTCTCCCCTGTTGGAAAGCTTTCATGGTAGTTTTCATATCAAGTTTAAAGTACCCTTCACTGAAATTTACAAATATAAAAGCACTAACTTACTTTTTGTAAGTGATGGACATAAACTTCATACCCTACATATTTGGGCCACTAACATCCTTGTTTCAGAAAAATTGCAGCAACATGAAATTCTGTCTCAATGATGAGGCTTGTTTCTGACAAGTCTCACTGGAATCAAGCCTTTTGCCAGCCCTGCCAAGACAGTGATATAGGCAGTGGGTGCAAGATAGACATGGAAATAATATACAGCTCTGCTTGCCCACCACCACATCATTCATTCTCTTTGATCTCACTGGGATCCAATGTTCAGGCAAAACAGACCATGTAGCTGAAAATGAACACAAGCAAGTCAAGACTAATGCTATGACAGAGAAGTCTCTATAGAATTTGCAACTATATTTTTGTCTACTTCATCAGATTGGAACCTGCCGTTCAATAGTTCAATACATTTTATACAAATTAATATGTTTACAAATGTTTTTTACATAGAACAATGTTTGTTTTACTCTTCTATGAGCCTGAATGGTTTACCATAGCACAGTGCTGGAGAAAATACACCTTGTTTTCAATTTGAGCTTAATGGGTTAAAAATAAGGTGGAGCCAATGGGGGTGTAAGGTTTTTGCTAGCAACAGGCTCATACCTGGCTTAGAGCACTATGGATGGAGTAAGCCCTGGTGTGCCTGAAAAAGATGATTCTAAAGGGTAAAAAAAATAGATATTGTTTATAGAATAGTCTTTCTTCTGTGTCCAGTTGTCTAAGAGATCCTGTCCATTAAGGCAAATGCCAGTCAGGCTTACGTTATATTTAGCATTGGTCTCCTTTCTTCAGACTTCAGTAACACATTTTGTTGTGTGAAATTGTCAGTAGCCAGGAAAGCCTGTACCAGGGAGCAGCAAGAGCAGGCTGCCCTGCCTGGGCAGGAGAGCCAGAACCTCAGCAAGATAACAAGGCAGACAGACATCTCAATTACAAGGGTCCCACAGCACCCAAAGAACATGAGGTCTGGTGAAAGTAATTAGTTGCCAATCAGTAGTCAGGTTTTTAGAGGTGAAGCAGTTCCAAGGTTGACATGGGAAGCTGAATCAGCAACTCAGGGACATGATCGGATCCAAAGAGACCTGGGTCCAAATGAGGATCAGTGTCCCCAGTCAAGTCCACAGAAGTCATGGCAGGAAGTCAGAGCACAGGTCAGGGTTAGGGTTTATTTAATGAGGTACCAGGCTAGGTACAGGCATAGGGATGGATTCATCCTCACTGCAGGGTGGCTTAAGCAGGAACCAGTAGTGAGATTTTCAAACTAAAAGCAGAGTGCTCTGCAGAGGTTTCTTAGAAGGCTTTTGGGGAAACCTTCAGCAGAAGCTCCTTCCAGCTGTTTCTTCATAATGTCTTTTATCAGCAAGCTGTCCTTAAATGCAGAAAGATGAGCTCCTCAAAGGGGAGGTATGCACTTAGGACCCTAAGAGTCCAGTTTGCGTGAGATGCTGTGATACATCTTCCAAACAATATGCACTTTTCTACATTTTTTCTGTATAAATCTAATTTTAAGATACGAGTCTTGAAATAGGCTTAGTAACTTGGGCCTCAAATAAGCAAGGTATCACTCTAGGACCTAAGACCTCTAAGGTATCACTCTAAGACCTCTAAGACCACTCTAACATGGAGACCATAGTTAATACAAGCAAAGCTCATTTCTGCAGTTTTCTCAGAAACATTACAAGAGTATGAAAACAAAAGTTAAATTTTCATCTGGGTTGTTATTTCTTTAGAAAAGGCATTTTTAAGGACTTTTTTTTAGTCTTCCTTTTGAATTAGAAGTATAGAGTGAGAAAAAAAAGCCACTGTATTTTTTAATCTAAAATTGTTCTTTTTGCAAGATTTTGTTTCTCATTTTCTGCTTGTCTTTAGAATTGCCCCTCTGCCTTCTTTTTCTTCTTCACAGTATGTACGTACTTAACTTTAATCATGTTTTTGCTGCATGCATTTGGTCCTTCTGAGCAAATTCGTGCTGGTGTACTTACTTTACGTCTTGGTATTGCATCAGATACCAATTCTCTAAAAACAGACTGATGGTCCATCTGGTTCAGTATCCTGTTTCCTGTAATGGATAGTAACAGATGCTTGACAGGAGATAGCAAGAAATCCCATACAGAGCAATTTTGATACGTTTATTAGTTAGGGTATTATTTTCTGAGTTAAACGTGTTCTTTGTAGAGTTAATATGTTCTTATTTTTAAAAGTTATCTTGTCACATAACAGTGATTGTTCGTTATTCAAGTATGTCTGAAATCCTTTCAAATCTCTGATTAGTCCTTTTCTAAATCATAACTAAAAGATCACAGTCATCATATAACTCACAAAACATAACTGTTTTTTTCCAGGCAAAATATTTGATCTTCTGCATTTCAAATTACTTAGGTCATTAGTAGACCAAATATCTGCTTAAGGCATAATTTTTGGAAATAATCATACAAACTGCTAGAGAATACATTCAACTTTAAACCAGCATATTTGTGCAAATTAAACATTAACATCTGGAGCACCTAGAATTTTTTTTTAAATCAAAGACCCATTTTTCATTAAGTATTTGAAATATCTTTCCTCTATATGCAACCAGTAAATAGCACTGGTATTACTGGAATTTGTAGATGAGTAATTTTCTCCATTATAATTTTTAAGTACTTCTAAATTATCATATTCTAGTCACTGTGTTAACACTACAAGTAAGCAGATAGTATTGCATATAAAATTCCAGTTGCCTTATTATTACTTCTATGTAGAGATTCTTCTTTGTTTTCACATCCCTGTGTTATACACAGACCTTCAGGTCAGTGCATCTGCAGTAGTGTACACATTGTAAATGCCAAGTAATGTGAATGCTGAACGGATGGTTTTGTGCAGACCATTGCTATTTCTTGCTCCTGTCTACAGTTCTATTTCACAGCAAGAAGACCTGAGACTAGTCTCTTTTACTAGCATTTCTTTTGGTTTTGTGACTATATTAGAATTAGAGCTTTTAATTATTTTGTGGAACTTGAAGGATTCTGTGTCATAGAAAGTTCCCAAAAGTAGGTCAGATATGACATGTGCTGACAGCTTAAAAGAGGGCACAAAGATGAGTTGCAATAAATGTTCAGGAAATTAAGCTGGAAGCAGTCAGTGTGTGTGGTTTTCTTGGCACTCTAAAACTCTATCAAACACGGAGACTTTAGAAAAAAGATCTTTTAGTACCTATGCTTGCCAATCTTGCTTAATTTAACAGTATGCAAACGAAAGAATATGTTTACAATTATAGAAAACATTTATTTTAAGTTGAAATAGAATCCTGCTCTTTAAGGCAACTTTCCATCATATATTGTCTTGTAAAACAATACCTCTTTATGTTAAACCATAAAAACTATTTTAAAATATATGAAGACTCAAACTTAGGCAGTCAAAACTTTCAATGTGCTACATTTAAGGTGCCTGCAGAAACTCAGTACTTCACCATCATTCCCCCTCACATGCCATTGTAACACTTGCTTAATTAAAGCATCACAAACACTGGTTTTCACAGGGCCCTTGTCACATTCCCTGCAGAGGATGGACAACAATTTCTTAATGAGCATTTCTTCAGAGTTTTGTTTTCTGCTCATTGTTCAATGTGTGGTCCTATGCCTTTTTCACTGTGCATTATTCAAACTTTACTAAGAGCACAGAATTCTTTAACGTCTTTTCTGTAGCAATTCCTTACAGTGCTGTTTGACAATTTTATGCAACAGTTAATTTATATTTATTTGCTTCTTATGACAATCAGGATGAACACATCTTACAGGTGGGAAAGTGAGACAGGCAGACAGTAAAGAGAAATATATCATTTAAACTAAGAGGCCCAGATCTGAGAAAACCATCAGTTGAATAGTGTATATGTTTATAATGTTTATAGCCCAACTACTTCTATTGCAAATGTTATTGCTTGCCATTCAATCAAATCAGAGATACAGGAATCAAGTTAAATCTCTAATTTGAGATCCCCTGAAATGTTTTTGGTTACTTAAGCCACTGAAGTGACTGAAATACCATCATACTCTGTAAGGACTGATGGCATGCAAGACATAATTTGTGAATTTCATCAGTATTTCACAGCAAAGGAATACTGGATTTCACTGAACACCCGGAAAATGTTATTTGCTATATCCTCCAGACCTCACTCCTTCCCTTCTCTGCAGTTCCTAGGCCATTATATTATGTTATTAAACCAATACTATATACTGTACCATACTTTATTACATTATTCTTTCTTCTCAGTTTTTGACTCCTATCTGAACAGTGATTAGACACCTTTATTGTTTCTAACCTCAGTCCCCTACTTAGTCACATTCACTTCCCTTAGCTGCTTTCAGTCTCTTTGGCACCAGCTTCTCAGGTTTCTTATCAAGTACTTTGTCTGACCTTTATCTCTACAGTTTTCTCATCCATGTAGTTTAGGTAATTCATTGGAGCACAAATAAAATAATGTCTATGTTGGACCAGAGCTTAACCCCTTTCCTCCATTAAGCAATTAGTAATAGCAACTGCACCAGTTCTACAACACGTTCCAAATATACTACATATTCAGTGGACATCGATTGTAAAATATTAGAAATTTAATTCTAACAACATTCCATTCAACATGCAAGTTTATTTAGGTCTGATGTAACAGCATCATATTTAGGCAGATTTTTGTAGGGACAGCAGAAGGAGCATTATTCAACAAATGCCATTGCCTAAATGAGGAGCTCCAAAACACAACAGCTACAGATAAGGAATGTGGATTTTTCTTTAACCTTTGTCTTATAAGAGCCTCTACTGTTCTGGCTGAAACTTCAAAATAAAACAAAGAACATTCATGTAAAATCTTAATATAAACAGTTTCAGAGTGATTAAGCATGGAGAAATAAAGAAATAAAGTACTGTGTTTTGAAGTCAAAAGAAGCCAGGATCATGAACACTACATTCTATACACATGTAGTAGTGTGTAAAGAGCCAGAAAAGAAATTATTATCTGGAAAAATAATAATAATAATAATGAAATAATTTTGCTTGGAAGGGACACCTGGAGGTCCTCTAGGTAAACTTCATGTCCCAGTGTCCTGGTTTGGGCCAGAATAGAGATAGTTTTCTGTCTTGTAATTTTTCTTTTAGCTGTCTCTCATAATCAGCTGCACTTGCTGAAACTAACAGCAAGTTTCTCAGTCAGTGTCTGCTTCCAGAACTGATAATACTCAATGTTTATAGTTGTGGCTGGAGAATGGTGAGCAGAACCAAGGCCACTGCACGGTTCTGAGGAACATCTTATGTTCCAGAAAAACAACAGGAGTTAAGAGGTCACATCTGCAGCCCTGCTTTAGGGAGAAGTGGACAAGACAAATGACCAAAATTGACCAAACAGAGTAAGACAATCAGGTGTTGCCGGTTACGAGGAGGAAGGCGTGAGCTCCTGTTAAGCCCACCTGTGCCCAATTAGGTTTGGCCCCAACTGCACATGAGCAGAACTGGGGGACCAATAAAAGGTGGGCTTCCAAACCCCTGAGGATCTCGGCTCACTCCTGATTGGTCTGAGGAGGAGGCTGACCAGTCTCCTGGGCTTTTTTTGAGACCTTGATGTGGTTCAAACATGCAGCCTTTTGATCTGGAGTCAGACGTCCTTCCGCTGCCCTACCAGGAGCTCACTCTAGAGCTGCCAGAGAAGAGGTTAGTCAAGTCCGGAGCGTTAGCATGAGATAGACTAACTGGATCTAAGGCAACTCTCGGAGTACTGTTCTTACACCTTGGCAAGAACACTTACTGGACCTCGAAGCGCTGTGGTCCAGGAAAGGACTGTCTGCAACAAACAGGCAATGCAATTGCTATCATACAGAAGACTCACCCTACCCTCAGAGCAGTTACAGATCATTTTCAACCCAACTCTTCCTTGTAATTTGGTGGGCAGTAAAATTAAATGCTTCTAAGTGCTCTATATGTAAGAAATTATGATAGTATGAAGCATCCTACCAGCCACTGAAGATTACTGGCTACCCCAGGTAAGAGTCATGTCTTGTTTCCTTCTCTTATTTTTCTTGAATCTATTCATTAGATTTAACAGTGATGTTATATAAATCAGATGTTGAATGATAACTGTCATTAATTCACAGAAAATTGCAGAAAATATACACATCTCAGGGAAAACATTCTCAGCATTGTTATTCTGTGTGTTGATGTAGTGTTTGCAGGCTTATGGAAAGGCCATATACTTCTGTCAGTAAATGCAGGCTAAACTGAATCATCAGAATGTCTCTGGAAACTATGTCATTATGGGATCACAGCCTAGAATACCAAAACTGTGAGCTAGTATCCTTGCACCAGGATCTGTGGTCTTGGAGAGACAGGGTTCATTGAAGATGAATAGATATGTTCTAAAGTGAAGTTAGGAATTTATGATGTGATAGTACCTATTTTTTATCAGTAAACCCTACACTGCACATCTTGCTACTGTTGCTGTAAATGCTAATAAATAGTAAATACTAACTTTAATAGCCTGTAAGGCTTCAGAATAAATTTTAAGGAAAAATAAGTGCTGAAGTCATGAAAATAAATAATGTATGAAAACCTGTAATTGTATTTTCCCACTGGGAAATTTTGCCATAATATTTTGAAGCCCTTCCTTCACAAGCTAATTGAAATTTTGCATAAGGCAAATGTAGTTTTAACTTTCTGTAGGACTTTGGTGAAGTCTTTTGTGTTGTTCCTCTAGGAAATTACTAGCAAAAGTAAAGACAGGGATTACTATAAGAATTGCAGGGTAGATGGTAGAAGGGCCTCATGGTCCCTGTTCTCTCAGATCCTTGGATGGATTCCACCTGGTACTGTGAACTTGTCTGATTTCCTTAAATGTCCCTATTTCCTTCCTTCTCACTGTGGACAATGATTTCCTTGTGTAGAGTCTGCCAGTAGGCCTAGTGACTGAGGGATTAGTGCAGATTTTTAAAAACACACTAGGAAATGCTACCATAACCTCTTATGACTTCTATTTGAAGAAACACATTTTACGATGGAATTACAAAGAAATCAAAAATCACATAATATTGAACAGAAAAATCACATCTTCCTGTTTATGCACTGTAAATCAGCAGGTTGTCTCTTGGTTCTTTTTTATCAGCTGTTGCACCATAAGTAAACAGTAATTTCCTTTCTGTATGCTATATTTATATGCATTTATATGCACTTAAAATTGTGAGGGATTTTAAAATATTACATAATCCTTGCATAACTACATGATAAAATACAGCAATCTTCAATTTTCTGTCAGAATCTGATGAGTGCTTTGTCTTACTACCTGCAAACTCTTTAAAACATGGATTCTAACAGGAAATTATAAAAGCAAAGTAAATTTTCTAACTGCATCTTGTAACATGAAAAAGGAAAGATTCTCTTCTGATACTGTCGTTTGAATCCACTACTAGATTTTATACTACTTTTATAGAGTGAAAATGAAACTCATCCTTTGGAAAGTAATTACCGTCTGTCACCCACTGACCCAACTACAAAACGTTGGTAGACAGATATTGAGGTCATGGCACAATATTTCCAAGAAAGCTATTTTTCTGGCTGTTAAAATCTACAGCCCAACAGGTGGGTGGCAGGCAGTCAGCGTGATAATGTTGAGTGTCATTTTATTTTCCATCATTACCTTAGTTGGAATAAAAATGTTTTCTTAACAGTTTTTCTACCAGAAAATATTTTGGAGGCTGCTTCTAAGCTTAGTCTTAAAATAGATTTGTATGCTCCTATTTACACAGTTCTGAAAGTAATCACTTAATTCCTTCAATGTGTACTCAACTCCTTTGTCAAACTGTGCTGACATTACTCCTCACAGTAGTTCTAAACAGAGATTTTGAAGATATTTTCAGGATATTTAGTTTCTTCTTTTTACGCTTTTTTTCCCTGAAGAGTTGAGAATTTCTTTTTTTATTCCTGTGTTATTCTTCAGTATCATGACTGACTAGCATATTAAGATATCCTTGTTGACTGCCTACATCATTACTCAAGAAGTAAAATAATACTTTGGTCATGTTATGTTGAGCACCAAAGTTCTACCCAGTACAAAAAAAAAAACCAAAAAAAACTTATCTACAAAATGGAGGAACATGAAACCCAGAAATAGCTATTTAACCACAGCAACATTTCCATAAGTTAGTACATATCATTCTCAGAAAAGGTAATATTGGCTATTCCTTTATTGTAAAAAATCTTTAGCATATTGAACATAGTATGTCCAAATATAGTCAGAAAATGAGAAAGACAAATGAAACACTTGGCATACATAGAACAGACTTTTATTGTTGTCAAAAGATAAAGGCATAAAAAGCCGTAGGAAATTCTCATTGGGTTGATTGAATAAGGGCCAGTAATAAATACCAATACAGAGAAAACTATCCTGTGAAAATAACTTTTGTCAACAGAGTTAAAAACAAAGTTAAATCTAAGCAAAAAGGATAAGAAATATGTATTCATTGATTAGGAAACATTTTCTAGAGAAAATATTTTAAAATTATTAAAATGTGCATATAAAAGTGTAAATTCTTTTCTGCACATACTGCAAATAATTTTGCTTGTTTTTTAAGAATATGTGTATCATAAACTACTATGCGTAAACTACTTTTGGGAAATTCCTCTTAGGAAAATCCAGTTTACATATATCAGATACTGAAAATACATAATTTTACTTGTTTTACTTTCAGCACATCACTCTTTCTGCTATTGCCCTCATGTCACCAGGGAGTTATAGTTCACCAACCCCTTTCTTGCTGACATATTTGACAGCAAAATATTCTGAAGTTCCATGTAGCTTCTTGTCAAACTAATTTGTTTAATGAATCCTAGGTGTAGAATAACCTTATGTGCATCATCAGACCTTGAACACTTATGAATTCATGTCCAGTTATACAGAATGAATTTGAAATTAAGCTCTCTGAGTCAGTCTCAAAAAGCTGATTCTCTATAATTTTTTTACATTGCCATAACAAACTTGTTTGGGCTTTATATAAAATGTTCTAACAGAAGCTTTTGATGTGTTCTACTTAAATAATTTTCTCAGTTTGTGGGCCTTGACACATCACAAAATCTGGCTCTTCAAGCCTGTATGTGTGGGTGAGGGAGACATAATCTATATTATAGTCCACGGCTTAGAAAATCTAATTCACAACAATATGAAGCAAAATAAAATTTCAGAAGTTTAAAGTATCAATAATTAATGGGTTTATTTGCTAATGGAATGGAATCTGCTTATTCCAGTAGTAAATGATTACTTCTTAGCACAGAAGCTGCTGTGATAAAATCATAAAGTCAGTGCTGGGCTTTAGTGGTCAGTCTTAGACTTCTGTAATAAATTACCCTCTCTTTGGCAGACATCTTATCTACAGTATGTTCAATGACAGTACCCATTCTTCTGTAATGCCTAAGGTACAAGGAGTGTCTGTAAAAAATTACAGTAACATGGGATATAATGGAACAAGGTGTGATACCACTCTTGTTACCTAGTGAAATAAAAGGCATGTTCAAGGATTGATTTACCATGGGGGTGGGGAAAGAAACCATAAAAAAGGTTCTGCCATTGCCTTTTCCATTTTGCAAGCCTAAGGAGGGTGCAAGCAAACATAGCACAGTATTTAGGCTAGAATCTTTCTGCAGGTAAACTGCTCCAGCATTTTCTTAAAGAAGTATCTGAGGTCCACTCTGCTGTAGACAAAAATACAGATCTAGCAAAAATTCTCTATTTTAAAAACCAGCAAGTACCTAAAAAGCATGGTAAGCTCAAAAACACTGTCAGCTTTCTGGGAAAACTGTAAAGAAGACCTTGAAATACTAATGTAGGAAACTACTTTTGATGAAGTGCTTTGCTGTCTACAGTTCTCTAGGCAGTGACTTAAGGAAAAAAAGCTCCTTTATGAAACTGGCATCCTGTTTGTGTGTGACTGGGGAAGCATGGACTGAAGTTCAGTGAAATAGCATTACATGATGAATCCCAGTAGCCCACAGCTAACAGAGAATTCTATTCTTTAAACTGTTTATCAGCATTTTTATTATGCTGGGATGAGTGAATTTTGGTGTATCTATTTCAAGCAAAATTAAAATATCAGAGGAAGAAAATAACACTCCTAACCAAAGACATCTGACAGAAAAGACCGAGCCAGCTGCAGGTATAGATACCTGTATGAGATTATAGACTAATTAGGGATTTATGGGAATGAGAATGTCATACAGTTCCAAAAGCACCTGGAACCAGGAGAGTTTTACACAAAAAAAATGAAAGCAGAAGAAATATGAGTATAGGCCTGCCCTGGGAGACCCAGATTTAGGGAGTTTAAGAGGGTTTAAATCTTTCCATTCTGGATTACTCTATAGGACTTAATGAAACATTGAAGAAAAATGGGGTTTTTTAAGAAAACATGAGGGTTAATCAGTATTTTGGATGACCATAATTTTGTAAAAAAATTGCATGAAAACCATCTTCATCAGGGAGACATAAAGCAGTAATTCTCTTTGTTATTTGCTGACATGGGCTGGACTTCAACCTGAGACTTGCATTTGGTAGTCCTGGAAGAAGGAATCATGTTTAGCTTTCATGTATTTTGCTGCCTTAAGACTGGTTAGCTATCCTTTGCCTTTGGAATAAATATGGGAGGAGAGGATGTTTTACATGTTGGTTTTTGGAAAAGCAAATGAAAGAAATAACCAAAAACTGGATTACTGTTTTGGATTACTCCAAAACATGGAGGGTGTTTTAACCTTTATAGTTTAGACATAAAATCTCTATAATGCTTAAAGGTTTTTACTCAAAAAAAAACAACTGTCTTTTTACTGTTGCTAAAGCATTGAGATTTTGGGAAGAAATCTACAGCCTTCATAAGACTTCATGTAAATTCAACAGCACTTGCTTCAGCAAGTGTTCTTAGTGGTGCTACCCATGTGGGTGAATGGTATGCACTGTTACAATATGTACACAATGATATGCATTGTGAAAGGACCTTTTTAGACTTCTTCATTTCATACTTTTTAGTTATGCAGAAGAAAACCTGGAGTGAAAGAAGAGGGGAAATTGGATGAAAATGATTTTGAGATCTAAAGCTGTGAACACATTTTAAATGTAGAATGAGTCATCTACATATATGTTTGGTTTATTTATTTTCTTAATTGAAGGCTGAAACAGGCAACACTTTGACATTGCTTAATTTAACATATTTGACTATGATTATACTGATAAAGTTGACTGCTAATTTAATTATTTGTTTATAGAATTACAGTTACCATAGAGATGTTATTTAGAATGAGATTCACTGTGAGAGATTCACAAATAGTTTTAATTTTCCAGCATATTTGAGGTCACATTAATATTTCATCAATGAACAGTCAGCACAGTAAAGAATCATAGATTAAGTGATCATCAGTGATGAAGTGATAATATTTTCTTCACAATCTGAAAAAGTACTGTTTAAAATATAACAAAATGTTAAAGATTGGGACTATTTCAGTAAAAAAATATTTTCTTGCTTGTATTTCCTTCATCTCTTGCAGGAAGAAGAAAGCTTTTTTATCAGTTGAAGTAGATAATAGTTATTCAAGAGTATAATTATTAATATGGGCTTCCTACACATAGCTCAGCCAAAGAATTTCAGTTCAGATTCAGATTATTTAATTAACACCCAGTGATAGTGGGGTACAGTTGTGATGCCCTATGTACAGCTTTGCTGTCTTCCATATTTTTGAATAATGAACATGTAATGATGATATGCTAATTCTGACTTTTTAATAACTGCTATGATTATGTGCCATCTAATTTGGACCACTTCTGTGTACCAATTTCTAGTTATAAAAAATTGCACTTTGGTTCCATCTGTAGTCTTATCAGAATATAAAGTAAAAGGCTAGTAGTACAATAGTCCACTGCAGTTCATAGACCTCATAGCTGAGATTCTTACGCATGACTGCCTGGAAATGAACCATGAATAACCATGGCTTGGTGAGCTAAAAACAGCACTATGCAATACCAAGCAAAATCCTACATGTGAATCTCTTGTCTCATCTCTCATTCCTAGTATAGATAAAGAACTGGACATGCAAAGGAGAGGAAGATACCAAATTTTTTCTGCATGCTACAGTAATTCTTATTTTGTAGTTTATTGCTGGTCAGGAGAGGAGTTTGAGATATGAACTCTAAACATGCTTGGCAGATTAAGGGACAGAGCCCAGCAGACTTGAATATTACAGAAGGAATAAAGAAATACAGTATTAAGTACATTCAGCATTTAGTGCCTAAGTCTTTATTTTATGGATTTTCTCTCCTAGGGTTGTAGCTTATCTTAACCAAAATAGTTCAAGAGATTGCAATAAATTATTTGTGTACAATTCAATTAAGCATCTGTGATTATATGAATTCCTAATGCTGTGTAACATTTTGAATATTTAGTGCATATCCATTTTATGTTGAGCATATTATTATACCCTCTGGGACATGTTGCAGAAGACATTTCATTTGAAGTGTTATTTCCTGAAGGAACAAACAGGAGTATAGTTCTTCTCTATTACTTCAACATGTAATAGTCACAGATGTTATCTAGCAGATCTTTTTATCCAATAAAATCAAGCTGATATCAGGCATGAATATATTAAGTAAATATACTAGTGATGGTTTAACTATTTACTTCTTCCACACTTCCAATGTTTCCTTTGACTCACAGTCACTAGTGTACAGCCATAAAACTGCAGGTATGAAATACGATTTATATTGATCAAATATTAATCTGGACCAAAGGAACAGACTTCTAGGTCACATATACATCAGAGAGATTGTAAAATGGTGCATATTAATATTCATTAACTTACCATACACAATTTACTGTTCACTAAGGGAAAATATTTAATCATCACACTCTTGAGTAAATTGCAATCTATTAGCTGTCCATCAATGAATCTTCATTAACTCTAACAACATATCCTAAAGGACTGATCTGTCATGAATGATTGCACAGAAAACAAAATAGAAGCTGTAGAAATCTTCATCAAAATAGAAAATATTTCTTTTACATTACCTTCTTGTAAAAGAAAGCAAATATATCCAAGAAAAAATCCACCCAAAAATATCTTAGCAAAAACAACACCAGAAAGTATCCAATCGGCCTTCAAATATGAGGGACCAACTCTATGTGCCGCCTCTTTTGGGGGGGATGAAAATGCAATCTATAACAGATGTTATTCATGTTGCTTAGTACATTGCTGTGAGCTGTTCAGAAGTGATTATGATAAATAGTGTGTGCACATACACACAAAACAGAGTAAAAATATTTATGAAATAAGCTGTAGTACCCAGTACAATGAACAGTACTGACACTAAGAAAATCAAATGTCTGTTACTTTTTATATTATTTTTGTCCAGGAAAATAATTGGTTCTGTAATAAATCAGAAAACATCACATAGAATACACAAATTACTTACAAAAGTAAGTCCCTAATAAACAGTAGAAAAGCTTTTTCTCTTTAGGGAATGTAGGAGTAGTTACAGTAAGCATCACAAAGGAAATCTTTCTCAAAACTGAAATTATGTAGCTTGACTGAATCTTGAATTGGTTTGAATAAATACCTGCCTTCCCTTCTGTTCTCAAAAATGTCCTTCATTTTCTTGAGTTTTCTGTTGGTGTGAGAAGTATCTTTCAAGTTAGCTGTCATATTCCTGTCTCTCATCCTCAGTCTTCCACAGGGCCAGACATACTCAGTGCCTTCTGAAGTATTGGATAGTCTTGGACTGAGTCATGCATGTCTCTGAGTAAAGGAAGCTGAAAAGCATTAGCTTCTGGCAGATACCATCAGCAATTTTGCTTTTTTATTCTACAAGGGTAAAAAAAACCAGATAAAGTAATTGTTTAACCTGGCTTTTGGCCCTCTTGTAATTCCATTATTGGCATGCTGCCAAGCACATGAAAGATCCAAAACGGCAGTCCTAGATTACATTACTGGTTGTTGGTCACTGAGGCCCAGCAGTATATTTAGAGGAGTCAGTAAGAGTTCTTTTATTTCGCAGATGGAAGACACTAGCCCTAGGCTAAAGATTGGTTTGGTTTTTGTAAGGACTATTAAAATGGTTCCATCCTGTTTGCTGACAAAGA
This sequence comes from Florisuga fusca, assembly GCA_038090715.1. NCBI lineage: Eukaryota > Metazoa > Chordata > Aves > Apodiformes > Trochilidae > Florisuga > Florisuga fusca. The sequence continues at coordinate 12,324,310 of JAAWXA010000009.1, forward strand.
CTTTATTTATCCTAATGAAATTGGTTCTGCATCACAGACGTGTGAAGAGAAGTTTGTAGAATTGATCTTTCTGGCATTTTCTTTCTTGTGAATTTATTTTTATTTTTTTACTAAGATCATTTTCACACCATACCACAACCCACCCCTAAATTATTGACATTAGCTGTAAGAATTAGAGAAACTGAAAATGCATACGTCCTTCTGCAAGGAGAGGTGAGGTGGCTTGTTCCTTTATCAGTACTTCGTTCTGTCACTTCCACAGCATCACTCCTTCAGCCTTTTCTCCTTAATTTTAGTCTGTTATCATCAAGTAATTGCAACAAAGCTGTTCAGAGTCATTCTAGGTGCCTAGCTCTTGTTAACTTCAGGGTTGAATCGTGATGAAATCATGTGTCTTCTTTAGCACCAGGAAAGAAACTTCTTTCTTGAGGGTACATTAATTAAATAAAAACAGTTGATAGTTTGTCTTCTTTTTCATATTTAATTCTAAGACATACTACTTTTTTCTTAGTTTCCTAAACTGTCCCTCAGATACTAACCAGTGGGGAGTGGCTGGTAACAATATTATTGATAGAGAAAGCTAAGAAGTCATCGTATGTAAATTTCTCATTAGTGCAAATACATTAGAGAGTTCCTGTGAAAAGTGATTGTTTTTAAATTATAACTTCAGATATTTTCCCTATGCAAAAAAGTTAATTTTTCTACCCTTTTAATGCCTATTCTGAGTAAAAGTGTTTGCAGATCAGATGTTTCAAATGAAGAATGTTTGTTCCTAAGGTTTGTACAAGGACAACTACAGTTTGACTATCTAACAGTCACATAATGGCAAGGAACTTTTTCAACTCACACAATGCAGTTTTCCAGAAAGCAGTTGTCTACTCATCACCTTGACATATACAACTTTAAATCAAGAGTACATGCTATGTTTATTCATCAACAGCAAAGAGTTTGAGGAGGGGAAGGAGAGGAGAAGGAAGGATATATTCCAGTTCTGACCCATCCTGCTTTTCTTGGTGGATGGAAGGATGACCATGAGTCAACAATGTGCCCTGTTGGCCAAGAAGGCCAATGGCATCCTGGGATGTATTAGATGGGGTGTTAGTAGGTCCAGAAAGGTTCTCCTCCTGCTCTACTCCCCCTCGGGGTGGCTGCATCTGGAATCTTGTGTCCAGTTCTGGGCCCCTCCATTCAAGAAGGACAAGGAACTTCTTGAAAGAGTCCAGCACAGAATGACCCAGATGATTAAGGGAGTGGAACATCTCCCTTGTGAGGAAAGACTGAGGGAGCTGGGTACCTTCAGCTTGGAGAAGAATGAGGAGTGACCTCGTAAATGTTTATAAATATGTAAGGGGTGAGTGCCAGGAGGACGGAGTAAAGCTTTTCTCAGGGGTGACTGATAACAGGACAAGGGACAATGGTTATAAACTGTAGCACAGCCAGTCCTGGATAAATATGAGGAAGAATTTTTTCACTGTGAGGGTGACAGGGCACTGGAAGAGCAGCTCCCCCATTGTTCAAGCTGTTCTCCTCTTGACATAATAACCCATACAATTTGTGTTTCACACCCATAGTACAAACACTGTGATGGCTGACTTGATGTTAGTCTGCATGACTGTAGAATACACACGGGTGTACATGACAGAAAGCAGGAATGATACTATCAGGTTGTGCAGTCAAATTCTAGCCCAGTGGTTCTTCAGTGATATATTGTTGGGGTTATTTTTTATTATCTTCTCACTCTCAGGTATAATTTACCAAAGAGGAAGATTAATATTGCTGCTCACATAGGCAGCATTTTATCCCTTTAACCTTAAAAGGCTATGTGAATTTGTAACTGAGTGGGTCTTTCCTAATATTTTTTTTCTTGTTTGTAAGAGTTTGCGTGCTGTTTTTATAATGTTTTCATTGATGTCAAGACCTTGGTATAAAAACAAGACTAGCACTGTACTAATTTACCCCATGGTCTCCTGTGTCTTCCTTTGCCTCTCTCCTTGAGCAACTGGCATAGCTGCAGGACTGTTTACTCCACGGCTTATTTCCCCTTTATCTTTGATGTCCCAGGATGTCAAAGGCTGTGAATTTAATATTGATTTTATAAAGTACTTTTACTGTAACATGTCAGTTAGGATTAGCCTCAACCTCGAGGAAGCTCAGGCACTGAGCTGGATTTGCACGCAATGTGGCTCTCCAGCTCTCAGACTCTTTTCCCGAGCGAATGCTTTATTTATAAGAGTGACAGTGTGCTGTGAAAGCAGGGACAGCACACAGCCCCCAGCTATCTCTGTGTCTTGTATACACAACGTCAGTGCCCTGTGTATACATTAGGCTTGAAAATGTAAGTGGATCAGAGAGACGTATCATTTGCTGGTATGTAAACAGACAGATGAGTTTATAGATCGCATTAAACCCCAGTGGCTGTAACTAGTGGAAGAGTCTTCCTGGAGTCCCAACCCCCACCTCACTCCTCCTTGTTCCTCCTTATACCATCAACACCAACACAACACGCTGGACTCACCTCCTTTAGGGAGCAAATAAAGGAATCATTCCAAAGGAGGAATCATAGATGAAGAATATTCTTGCCTGGATCTTGTTCCCTTGACCTTTTATTGCTCCTTTGAAATTGCAGGTGCTACTGATGGAATGTATTAATCCACAGGTTAATCTGCAAAGTAATTTCATAACTCAGTATTGATCCTTCACTCAGCCCCAGCAAAGGTGAAAAGGTTGTCTTGATCTCTCCCCTTTTTCCTTCTTTTTTTCCCCCCCTTCTTTTACAGTATACATTTGGGAAAGAAAAAAAATGCAATTGACATATTCTGTGTCTAAAACAGTGAGGTAAGGTTTCTCTGGAGACTGATAATGCTGGAGCTTGGAATTCTCAGGGGGTCAGTCACTGGTTTTCTTGTGTGTTGAGCAAATCACACCAACTGATTACACACTGTTAATGAAAGATTAACTATTTAATGCATTAGCTTTTTGTGGGCACACAGAACAGCTGTGCACTTGAGCTATGTCTGTCCCATTCATAGCATATTTGATTTCTCATAGCTCCCCAGTTGCTCTGAGCTTGCTTTCCTCCTCAGCTGGGACTTCAGTTAGCTTAGGTCTTCTGAGCACGCAGAAAATATTTCTTGTTTGGTTCATTAGCTATTCTGTAAGCTTTGACTTTGAAACCTATGTACACTTATGGCAATGCATAAATAATAAAGAAGACAGTATTCTTTATATACAGCTTATATTCCTGATTATAAAACATCATTTAGGTAGCTGCATTTTCATTTGTTTAATACATTAACTTACTCTGCCCAGGTATATTTTATTACAATTCAAGTTTTAAGCCATTTTCATAAAACAGAAGCTATTAAGTGTAAAACCTGCAGGAGGTCATAGAGAACTTTGAGGAGCTCTAGTAGTTAAAGAAAGAATAGAAATTATAAAATTTCTTATTTTCCTGTTTCGTATAGTGAGACAAATAAAGAAACTGCAGAGCAACATTTATGATATCAGTTGTTGCAGGGAACAAACTGGAAGTGTAAATCTGAAAGTGACTTCCATGTGTGTACAGATAGGTAGTTACACGTACACCCTTAGTGCTTCCTACTATTACTGGAAACAAGACAGCATTTTCTGTGAAACCTGGCAAGCATGACTTTAGGTGATAAATCAAGGTTACAGAATTTTTCACATAAATCTGTATAAACTGATAACAGACTTGAAATCTGCAAATCAAACTCTGAAATTTCTATTTCAGAACTTAAACAGAGCCAGTGTCTGCTCCCCCGTCATACCCATGAGAGAGACACTGAGTGGAAATAACTCCAGAAAATCTCTTTATATATTTCTCTCCAGAATAAAAAGAAGAGTATTCACAATGTTATGTTAAAATTAAAATTTCCATGCTGGCTATCAGCACATAGAATTTTGGACATATGTCAACTAAACAATCAAAGGAAGTCTCTATGCACTTTGAGTGCAGCCTGTCACTAATGTTGATGTTACAGTAAGCCCATAAATATTTTACACACCTGAGAACACCACCTCTTCTGTTTCCTTTGCACTAGGCGCAAAATGTATCATCTCTGGTTTTTTTGTAGAACTGAAACATTACTTTATGCATATCTACATAATATGATGTTCTGAATTTTTTCAGACAATGTATTTAGTAAGAAAACTACCAGCAGAGATTTCTTACTTTACTGAATAGAGTATGTGCTGGACAAACAAGAACAGTGGTCAGTCTGTAGGAAAAAATGCAGTTGGTTAAAGGTGCATTTAGTTTTTATGCATACAAGCTATGTTGAAATATCAGTGAAGATTTGTTTTAAAACTCAATAAAAAACAATGACATTCCAAACTTTCTAATTATATTTTGCACTACTAAAATAATGCAAATGTTTAGTATGTGGTAATAAAAATCCAGTATGCTTTAACTGACAGTTTTGTAAGCAAATAAACATGCAAATTATAAAACTGTTCAAAATACACACGTTTTTCAGACTTTGCAGACACCCCATTATATTAAAGTTCTGTGGCATCCAAGTTTTCCCTGAGCAGTGTGTTAATGGCAATCCATCAGAAAAGCTTGACTTGGGAGAATGCCTTACTGCACAAAAAATAATCCTTGCATATGTACAAATCAATTCACAGGGTATTTTAATTACTATTATTCAGGTATATATACAGAAGCATCTACTCAAGGGATTTTTGACAGACCTGTTTTTACGAGTGGTTGTGGATGTCGTCTTTTCTTTTGCATGCAAAAAAACCACACAGGAACAGAAAAACCCTTAATACATTGGAGCCCAATCTGTAGCTGTAAGTTAAGACTCTTCTGTCACAGACCAAGACTGACAAATCTGTTAGAGTATTTCTAAGGCTTTATGTGTAATGTTTTTTTAAAAAAATGTAAAATTCATTTTGTAGCACATTTTTAAAGTATGGAAATGTTACTGCTGCTTTTTCACACAGCAGAAGAAGGCAGCGAAAGTTTAATACTTCATAATATCACCCAGAGACTCTGTGGTGCAGTCAAAAATTGAATACAGGTTTCCTGAATCCCTCTTCACAGCGAACAGGTTTGCTTTCATCCAATAATCCCTGACCACCAGAGGTTACTGCAGGGTGGCCTAAATTAAAGGAACCCTGAGGTAGTGTTAATTTGTGCCATAAGATCAAAGCAGTCTCTATTAATCTGAGGGCTTTGTTAGTATTTTGGTAGTGTAGCCACTTTTGGTTTTTTTCCTGTTGTTTAACTGAACATATCCTAGCCAGTCCTAAACACTGAAGATGTTCAAATTTATTTGCCAATAGGAAGTCTAGAATTGATGCTAAAAAAAGTTCAGGCCAATGTTGTTTATTAATTGTTCATATTTTGTTGTGTGTGAACGGTCACAGCTTCTTTCTAACCTATTATTGAATATTTATACTTTAAAAAACACAACCTTCAAAGTTAACTACGCTACTGACTATTCACCATTTTTAAATTTTTTTCCTTTGAATAATAGTGCTTCCACAATGCTGATAAGATAGATGCTTGTAAACAGCAAATAATGGGGAGTGTAGGGATAGTTAATTTGAATAGCTGTTCAAATGCTGAACAAATGCTTATTAAAAGTCCTTAGAAATATTTGACCAGCTCCTGATATATATGCTACATGAAGATGCATTTTGGTTGAGATAACATCAGGTTTTGTATATTTATGCATTTTCTTGTTAAATCATGAGGTAGATTTATCCCATCTCCTGTGCTATTGCAAAGATAGATCCAAATACAGTGATTACCTCGAAAGTACTTCAGCTGTACAGCTTACTGGCAATGCTATCTTCAGTCTCTGAGGCCAAATCTCAAGTGTCAACTCTGACTTCTGTATTCTTACATCTTATAAAGGCCTTGATGGATGGATGGATGAGGAGGAAGGTTAGGATCAGGCAGGAAAAACTGTTTCTGTTTTTCTCAAAAAGAAACCAAACATTGTTTTCCCAATCTTTCAGTAAATATAATTTGGAAATGTGGCTGTAAAAGCATTGTCATGTTTTGTGAGTCTAATTACTAACAACGAGCTACAAAACCCAGCATCTTACATGTATCTATGCTACATAACATCTTTGCATGTTGGCTGCCCCAGATGACTCTTAGGGTTACATCCCATTTTCATCCCAAGTCTGTTGGAAAGTTATTGTCACTTTATGGAGGTTCTGCTTTGAGTGTTGGTAGTGGCTGTTCTTGCACTGGGACCATCTATGCTCTGGTTTAGTTTAACTTTTCGCCTCTGCTTCTCAGAGCCACTCACACAAACTACCATTTTTCTTTCTTCACCAGGTTTCTGTTTCTGTGGTTTTCTAGTGCTATAATTATTACTGTATTTTCTGTTTGTAATTCCATGCTTCAATTTTACAATTTAATGTGAACAGTTATTCTCAGTTGGAATTTGCCTTGCTTGCTAGGAAGATGATAAAGCAATATTTCAACGTATACTAACTGAAGCTCCATTTAAGGGTTTTGCACAAAAGATCCTGCCAGAACTGATGCTTTAGTCAGGACAGACCAAGAAGGACAAGCACTCATCTCAGGCCACAGTGGAGTAAACAGCTGTGCTCTTTGCACAAAGATTGTTGGTGGAAGGGAATCTGGTATAGATACTTCAGAAGTGGGACCACCTATTTTAACATAGCAAGGAATGTTTTGATAAACTGTTACTGTTGAAGTTCAGCCATAGAATCCGTGCATCTTTTGTCTGTGGAGAGACAGCTGTACTGAACTGCAACCACAGTCAACAAATTTCGACTGGCCAGCAACTTTAGGGAATCTTCTTTCAACACAAAGCCAAATATCAAAATATTGGTTATATATGCTCCTTGCTGTCTAAGATTCTGCATTATATTCTAACAGGAATTTGAAGGTTTTTTTAATAAAAGCAGAGGACAGAGGATGCTTTTGGTTCTGACAGTGATCATTCCCCCTTTTCTGGATCCTTCCATCCACTACTACCACCACATCTTATTTTAGACATTCCTTCCTCCTAGGTGCAGGAGCAGTGAGGGGCTTTAAATTTCTGTGTCCCCATTGTAAATGATTCTCAGGATGACCTGCCTTCCCAGCGACAGAAGAGAACCATTTTTTGGTGGAAGAATAAAATTCAGATTAAAATCTGAATAAGAAGTAAGATAGGAATAATATCCAAACACCCTTTAAAATGTAGATAGGGCATCATTCTCAGATCCCATTGATTCCCTCAAGTGTTTTCTAGCCAAGTCTTGTTTGGCTACTCCAGTCTTCTTGGCTTAGTTTACTGTGCTAAAATTAGCTACATCCTTGAAAGCTTTGTTAAATGTCATTGGATATATTCAAGCATTTACATGTTTTGGTGTTTTGCCTTGTTTTAAGCAATACAACTTAATCAGCAGACATGTAGCAACAGCCCAGACAAGTACAATAATAGCCTTGTGCTCTATTTTTCACTAATTGAGATGGAGCTAATGCTGCCTTCCGTTGCACTTGTATTCAGTTCTCTTTTTCTACAAACAAGCACAGAAATAAATTTTTAAATTATCAATGAAATAATCTATGTAATAATCTTTCATCAAACACCACCTGAATGAGGATAAACACTGATATTATACTCAATTTGTAGTCTCTCCTATTTATCAGTCTCTTTTGTTGTAAAAGAAGGATGAATTATAAATTTTGTTGTGGTGGTTTTTAGTTACAGATACAGTTTTTAAAGATTTTGAGAGTCTCTCTGCATTTATTTACTGTTTCTTCCAATTTCTACTGTACAGGTATTCCACGTAGGTAGGTATGCTTCTCAAAGGAAAAAAAGTGCACTCCTTTTTTGATAATCATAGAATCACAGAATGGGTTGGAAGGGACCTTAAAGTTCAGCTACTTCAGCCTCACCTGCCATGGGACACCTCCCACTTGACCAGGCTGCTCAAATCATTGTATGTCAAAGATCTCAGGAGCAAATCATTAGGCAATTGTGGCTGGGACAGTTACCAGTGGGAGCTTGTGCAATCAGAACTGGCAAAAATACTGTAAAATAGCATTTAAATGGCTCTGTCATTTAACGATGTTGCATGCAGCAGCATGGAAAGATATAACAGCTTTTGGAAGCTTCAGAATAGTTGTGTTTTATTTCAGTCTCCTTTCATGGAGAGGCAAGCTCCTCAGTTTGGTGAAACAGTACTTGAGGAAATGATGTTAAAGACAATGCCAAAATTGTCACTGATTTCATTAGCAGTCAGGCCTATCAACAAAATGCTGACAGATAAATCTATTGCATAGTTGGAGTGCTTACTGTTCAGTGCTTAAACATGCTTACATATAGCCTCTTGCACTTCTTTTTAAATACCAGATAACTATGTTATTTATAAAACACTTTACTGAAGAGTTCATGGTCTAAAGAAAAGAAATATAGCTGTTGAAAGACTGGCTTTGCCTTTGCAAACTATCTGCTTTTGTTTCTCAGGCTGGCATTTCTTCCAACACTCATTCAAAAGGATTCTCAGTTTCAGTTACTGATGTGTTTAAAGCCAGTTTCATGAAAAAGCTGTAATCTTATATAATACTGTGTTTTCTCTCTCTTCAGAGGTAAAACAGCATAAAATTTTAATGCAAGCCCCTACTTGCTGTATTGAAAGTGTTTGGAGAGATTTAAATCTGATTAGTGTTATCTGCTAGAGATAACAGTGAAACAACTTATGACTGTAGATAGTCATAGAAGCTCAATATTAATATTCATAGTCCACAGTGTAGTAACATAGCTGTGATACTTAAATGAACAGACACAGCAGTTCATTGTAATAAATAATTTAATCTTTTTATTAAAATAAGAATAAGCTTATCAATGACCCGCTGTTAATTATATTTTATGTTGATAAGGTCATGTACAAATACCCCTTCAAGCAATGCCTTGTAAATAAATGGGTACAGTGTCATTTAGAGGCACACAATATGCCAAAAGTCTCTGGCATCACTATTTCCAGAAACGGACACAGAAAAAGCAAAAAAATCCTGTGAAGAACACAGCTGTCAGCAAAGAATGAAAAATCTCTATATGGTAATATTTCAAAATAAATGGAGGAGGCCTGGTTTTTATATATAGTGGTAGTTCTCAGAGTGCTGAATTATTCTGTTTAGTGATGATAAAAAGGATAATACTGATGTAACAAAAAGTATCTGGGCTGACAGAAGTTGTGCAGGCCTTTGTCAAAGTATCAATTATTATTCTTCCTGACACAAGTCCCTTTTGATATCCAGCATAGTAAATAAAACTTCCATATTGTGTTAATTCATTCTTTCAAATCTATGCTGTTAATCCCACAAATGGCAAGATATTCTGATGTGTTAGTGTAATTTAGTGGTAAATAGGTTTTTTTTTTCAAAAACATGAGCAAGAGCCTTACAGACAATGCAAAGAGCTGACATGAAGCTCATTCTTGTGTCCCCATTTCAGGAAAGCTGACTAGACTATTTACTGGGTACAGAGCTAGACTTAACTTGACCAGGGAATACACAGGAGGGAAGACTTAGAAAAAACTGACTCCTGTATGGATTTAAAGCAAATGTGAAATGTAATTAGCAATATCAGACTCAGAGAGGGATTTATACTAACGTCATGTATCTTTAAAAATAATTCTTCTCTCAGCATTTATTTATATATTTCACATAAAATTTTGACACTACACAATGCCCAATCACTGAATTTTATATTAATTTTTCTATGGATCAATGGTTTATCTTTGAAATAAAAGTAATTATCTTCCTGTAAAGAAAAAGATGTCGCAATATGATTGAAAATAAAGCAGGGCAAAGATGAGCTGAAGTAGCTGCCATTTTGTCCTGTAACTGCAAGAGGTTAAATGCTCTTTGCTGCTTTGCAATACTGTTATAGTCCTCAGTTTTCAACATAATCTTAAGTTCAGGGATAGTTATGGGAAAGTCTCAAACATATACAGTTAAATACTTTCATTAAAATATAGGTAAGTTGTTCATATGCTGTAAAATGCAAATTACGCAAATAAATGACATGGACGATAGGTGTGTTTGGAAAATGGTAGTGCATGCAAGACCTGCAAGTTGTAGATGTAAATAAAACATTACAAGATTGGTAATTAGTGTAGTTCCATGAGCAGAAATGATAGAGCTGGAATAGAAATGAGAGGGAATTAAAAATGACAGTGTACTTCTTAGTAGTGTGTTTCTTATCTTATTGTCACAACTGTAGGGCAAAACCAGAACCACTTCTGTTCAATACAGAGGCAGAAAAGCTGATGTAAGCCACCAGAGGGTGTGACACAGTATGGAGAACTGAGTGATGGCAGAAAGAGTGTCTAGAACTAAACCTCAAGCCTAAGTTAGATTTGCAAAATCTTCAAATTCAGGGTTCCAACTCAGCTGCCAACTCTCTGTCTGTGCGGTGTATCTGAAATACGGAATCACAGAGCTGAATTTCAGTTAAGTGCAAATATTACCTATTACATACAAATATCTAAGTATCCACACTTCTTTAATAAGGTGGGTAAATGAGATTTCAGAAGAGCATGGGATACTCGCTTTTGGCAGTGATCTCTGAACATCACCGCGGAGGATTGGCTGAGATATAGTCTTTTTATCCAATGATAATTTGTAAATGACTGGTGAGGATAGGGTTAATTTGTGTCCCATGAGTTGAAGAGATACAGCAGCTGCCTGCCCTCAATGTAAGGACTGCCAGGGAGGCCAGCCCTGAAGGAGAGGAAGAAATAAAACTTGGCTCAGACAGCAAGTTACTTGCTCTGAAAGGGGTTTTAACAGGAGTGGTCTCTAAGAAGCCTTTGAGACTGCTATACAATCACGCTGCGTTTATATCTGAGAGATACCTTAACCTCAAGAGAACCTTCTGCTGTTTTCCATGTGTTTCTTAATACATAAATTTCTTGATGCACAGAACCCTTTTTCACTTGCAACCCCTAGAAAATATCTGTTGAAAACAGCATGCCTACAGACAAGCTTTTCATCAGTCTAGCACAGCTACAGACATTATTTTTCACAAAATATCCTGGCATCCAAAATCCCTTCACATAGGGACTATGTATACATTTTATTGTAGTTAAAACTCTTTCAGCACTGGTATTTGATTAGGGACCAATCACAAATGTATCTAGAGCAGCACAAGCACTTTGTTTCATTGATCACATGCATTATTGTATGATATCTCATTGTATTATTTCAACTAATCACACACTATGTGTATTGCAAATATTTTGAGAAAACAAAAACAATTTAATCCCATTCAGTGTGTGCTTGGAAAGTTATATGATGACAATGTGCATGGTGTTAAACCTAGATAGGGAAGACCATTTGGAAGTATAGAGAAAGGTATTCCAAAGCCATTCTTTCCAAGTATCACTTTCTGTTCTTTGCAACGACTTCCTAAAAAACTCTATTTTTCATTCCTTAATTACCATCTCAGGAAGGCTGTGCCTCTCTGTGAGCAGTCTCTGTGTGCTCCTCTTTTTCATGAGGAAAAAGAATGCCCTCTTTAAGAATGTGGATAAATTGTCTTGTGTGACTGTAAATTAAGGACATGAAAGTTAGGAAAATACATAAAATAGAAGTTTATAAGTTCCTAAAGAATATAATTGCATTAAATCACTGAGTGATGAAAGAGCTGTGAAAAATTTATTCATCTTTTTTCATGTCAGATTATTTTTAGAAGTATGAAGCCATAATAATACTTGCAGTGGTTGTTGTGCTTCTCCTTTCTTGTACACAGAATAAACAGCCTTTCATTCCTTAAAAACAGTGCCTGAATGCCAGGTGTTATAGTCAGGAAAATATTTGGGGTATTTTTTTCAATTTTCAATAAGCCACATAACAAGCATTGAGTATCCAAAATAAGATAATTTTGTGTATAATAGTTGTTCCTGGTGAAAACATTTATAATATGCATCTTTCCTGTTGAAACTGTTTGAGTACCTTATCCATGACAGATGTGAATGCCCTTCACTATTTTCAAAAAAACTCTTGGTATCGCCACAAGACTATTACTACTAACTCCTTTTTTAAAACCAAGGTCTTTTAATGCTCTTTTTTCACAGATCAATAAGAAAACTTAAATTCTCCTTCAAAAAAATTCAACAAGTGGTATGCATAGACTAAAGTTTCTACCACATAGCTGTTTTTTACAGATTTACTAAATTCACATATTTTAAATGTGGGAGTGAATTCTGCCCTTGGATCAGTGTGTACTATTCTCTTTGAATTCAATGGGAATGCTAAGTGAATGACTCAGGGCAGGAAATAGCCTTTAGAAGAGACTGGGTTGCATATTATCAATTCCTTCACTACAAACAGAGGCTTTAATCAGATTCCAGAATAATCTTCTCTCAGGCAAAATAGCAAACATCTGACATTAAGTTGGGAGAGAAGATGATTAATCTTCAGTGTAAACTGGGAGAGACACTGGAAAGGGGAACTGAACATCCTGGCACACACACACATGATCCTGGACTCAGGCAGCCCCATCTGGTGCTGAGTCCCGGGGCTTTTCTGGCTGGGAAGTAACTGAGCAGAACTGAGAGTTCTGTATTTACACATTAGTTTATATTTGTAGTTCACCATTGTTATTATTCCTACTTAATTAAACCTATTCTAGTTTGTTTCTTTTCCCCCCAGCCTTCACGTCCCTCTGATATTTCCCTTTCTATCTGCTCCTAGGAGGGCAGGGGGGGAATAACAGAGAGCATCTGGCACACAGTTATGGGCTGAAACTGTGACACTGAAGCACGTCCCTCTGCTATGTCTTCTTCTAGAGACATTCCTACAGCAGTGGTTCAGGTGATGAGGCTGTGCCCCACGTTCAGCAGCAGGATGGAAGCAGTTTAAGCTGGCAAGAATGTCAACATACGCTCTGGCTGCTGTGTAACTGCCTTGTGATTCTTGTCACCTGCTTTAAATTTGTGTCCCCATTGTGAGCGATTCTTGGGATGACCTACCTTCCAAGAAAAGGAGAGAACCCTTTTTTTGTGTGTGTGGAGGAATAAAATTCAGACAAAAATCTGAAAAAGAAGATTTAATAATCTGCTTTTCTTGGAAACCCCACTTTCAAAACTTCCACTGTAAATTCACACTTTAAAAAAAGATCACAAAATTGTGGTATGAAAAGGGGTGTTCACCAGTATCACGAGCCCAGAGTTTTTCAGCCATTACCACTTTGTTTCCCTGTGATGCCCTCCTGTGAAAAAACAGAGCACCTCCAGACATGGCTTTTGTCATGAAGAAATTAAGATCAAATAACAGAATTCCATTAATATTTCTCATAAAATTCTACCAGCAGCTTCTTTTTCAACTTCATGTTTTCTGATTTCCTGGTTTTATTTTATTAGATGGTCCAAAATTGGTATAAGGTGAAAATGAAACCATTCTCCTCCCACCTATTTGTAGTGTTGGTGCCAGAGACTGTATAAAGTATTTGTAAGAAATGATCTGCAAAAGACTTGCTTCTCCAGTGTGAGGCTCCTTTGTGATATTCTGGAAGTACTCTGAATGGGAACTGAAAATTATAAGTAGCCTAAACCAAAACTAAGTTACAGGTGAGAAAAATATTAGAGGAAAGGGGGAGTTAGAGCTTTTCTCATCCTGCTATGCCATTGTTGCACAACCTTTTTAACAAGTTATTTCTGTCTACAATGTTCTGGTGTCTTAAGAGGGGTCATTCATTCATTCTTAAGCCAAGAAGTAAAGGAAGAACAAAACTCCAACCACATCCTCAGCAGCTTCCAATGATATTTGCAGGTATTCAGAATTAGCACAGTGGAAAGCCAACAGATTTATAACTTGCATAAGGTTTGTTTATTAACCACAGACAATTTAGCTCCTCTTCAGAACCTTTGATTATATTACAAGAAAAAGATTGTGGAAAAGTATTGTAGAAAACCTTTATCATCATACAGAGATGCATGAATGCTGGCTTTGGACTTCCAGCTCCCAACAAGCTGGGCCTTGTATTTTAAATCCATTCTATTTTCAAGTAATTTTTGACTGTTGTTTTAACAGAATGGACTTCCATTTCTACCTTCACTTCTGTAATTTTCCATAGCTTAGTAAAAATTTCTTTCTTGGTTTTCTCCCATTTCACTCTGTTACTCCTCTGTGTAACACACAAACCCTTCTCAAACTATTTTTATAACCACTTTCTGTGAAATTAACTTCTCCATGTTAATCACCCCCTAGCTTTTTAGCATCTGATGTAGGCAAAGTTCTACAACAGTTCCGTACTTCAATTCCTCATGTCTTTCCAGTTTCTCATCAATGTCATGGTGTTGAGTCTGCACAACAAAAAGGTATCAAGGTTCTCTTCAAAAGACCCCTGGAAAAAACACAAGAAATTCTACTTTTATTATTATGTAAGAACTCTGTCTCATTTCCTGGTATCAGTAACTTCTGCTCTCTCAGTGCAAGAAAGAAGCTTTTGTTTCATTTGGCATAAAAAGGATGTGTCCTAAAAATAGAAGGGCATTCAGTAGCTTCAAGATAAAATCCTTGTGTGGTGAATTATACAGTATGACACTGTGTTAATTGCAAGTCACATAACTTTTGCTTCTGAGGATCATGGTCGTTTTGTGCTTTAAGCTCCTGAAAAGTTCTAGACAAAATTAAAAGTGAAGATTTGAATCAAAAGGAAATTTTACACATTATAGCACTCAGTGAAAAGGCAGCAAATAAAATATTTTTTCCTTTGCACCTCCTTCATAGAAAATTTCCCTTACAAGAATACAACAAAACCAGACTTATGCCTCCTTACTGGAAGTTGCTTTTGTAACAAGATGAGTATACTGAATGGGTTAACTAGAAAAAAAGGACTGCCTTATAATACCTGCCACCTATGATTATTATCTTGCAGACAAATATAATTACAGCGTGTGATGTCTGTTTATGTCTGTGAAAGCTTTGATTGTGCAGTCTTGTCTATATTACATGGCAAAACAGCATAAACAATTATATTGTATAGCAAATCTAATTCAGGGCTAATGCCCTGAGCTACGGGTGTCACTTTGAAATGCAAGGATTTATGTAAAACCTGTATCTGCCTTTTTCAGGTGAATTTGACCAAAATGCACTTAGTGTTATACTGATTCATAGAATCTGGAAGCTCACTAATCCCTAGCAGAGAGTGGTGGAATGACAAAAATATGAGCACATAAAATAGTCATAACTCCAGAGTTTCGTATCTGATACTGAAATAAGAGAGGCTGTAGTAACTTTGTAATGATTAAAATATTAAGATAGGACCTCTCAAGCTAAAGAGACAATGTTGATTTAACAGAGTAGGTTATATTCAAATTCATCACAACCTGTTCTCAGCATACATGTTCCATTCAGAATAAAAGCTCTTAGGTTGAACAGACCACATCTCGCCTTGATTCTTGAAACATTCTGAGTGCTGGAAGGCAACAGCCAGAAACAACTAAGTAGGTACTGTATTTTATTTATAATTTTTTTTTTTTTAAGAATTTGTATGTGCATGAGGAAAGAAATGGTCTGACAGAACTGAGCACAGCTTTTGTGTGCAGCTGATCTTTCAACTTGAGATGAAGTTGAACCTCTGATCTAGCCAAATGTTTCCAGAGAGATAACATCAAGACTTTAGAATATGTGCTGGCACTGTGTGATGCACATGGACAGGCCATATAGAACATCACATCCTATTTAATACATGCGTGGGGTCACTAAGGGAAATAATGACACAGCACAAATAGTCAATCTAGAGGGGGTGACAACTCACTTTCTTAGCAGTGCCAAAACTTAAAGAGATCTTTGGTTTCCCACTTCCTAGCTGCAAGCAGGGTATGAAAAAGAATGAACTAAAGGAAGCTGGTGTCAGAGCTCCTTCTGGGGTTTTGGCTGCCAGGGCTCTGGGCCAGCAGTCGCAGTGCAGCTGTGTGACCCTGAGTCACAGAGCTGCTTGAGGAAGAGCTGTAAGAAGCCTTAGCAGAGTTTGTCCTCATTCACACAGGAGCTGTGTTAAAGCTGGGAAATTGCCCTTGGTCCCTGCCTGGGCTACTCTGCAGCCATGTGGGTGCTCAGCCATGTACCTCACTGATCCTGACCTGACCTGCCAACCAGAGCTTCCTGCCTTACAGCTTATGGATGTACATATTGGCCAACGTGTTGGCTAACTGTCCCCAGGACGCTCTCCTCTCTTTGTGCAGGCTCTGTAGGACTGTACCACCCATCAGCAAGGCACTGCCCCTCTGCCTTGCTCAGGCTGGCCACCCTGTCAGAACAGCCTGCTCTTGCTGTCTCTCCTCTGCTGTAACACAAGGTGATCCCAGTTTGAACAGTGCTAGAAAGAGGAAAGCATCTGAAGAGGATAATGTTTACAGTTTAGTTCACCTTGTTTAGGCTTTGCTTTCAATTTCTGTGGTATAGAGGTATTTCTTTTTGATATGCATTTCTTTTGTGGCATTAAGTTTTGCAGAGCTATGAATGGAGAGCCTGTTAATTGGTACTTTTAATGAGACTGAGGTAAAACACTAACCACTTTAACATCTAAGTCTTCTCATATGGAATGTTTTTACTCTCATTTAAATGCATTTATTTGGAAGTAAATATTTAAGATCAAGCTTCTGAGTGCAAGCATTACAGTAGTGTTTCTAGGACACTGTAATAGCAGTGAAGATGCATTCCTTAGATCATCATAAACGTAAATCAGAGCAGGTAACATTGATGTGGCATGCACAGTGTCTCCATTTTTTTAAATGTAAACTTAACATACACTCACAGAACTACAGTAAGGTCAAAGGAACATCCTTATTCATACTGTATATGCTACAGCTTTCTCCATGTATAGAAATAAATTGAGACATTTAAAGTAAAGCAAGCTTTGGCAGAAACACTCAAGCACACTCCACTAAGTGCATGATTTTTTTTGCTTCTCATCATTTAGAATCCAACAACTAAGCATGTTTTAAGACAGAGGAAATTGCTCACATAAAATTGATAGTATCATTTTGCCAAGACTGGAGCAGAATTTATTTGTTTGCAGTTTGTAAGTTCCCTTTTTCTAAAATTAGATTGAGCTTTCATGAAAGGCCTTTCTTTTTTTTTTTTTTTTTATACCTATTATAAAAAGCTAAAAACAATGCCCAGATACAGATACTACAATATCATGAAACACAATTTTGGAAGTTGTAATTTCATTTTCAACTCCTTTTTAAAGAACCAAAAACTATTTGCCCTCTGTCTGTTACAGGACTGACTGTGATTCCCCAGGACCCCATCAATTTCTAGCAAATTGTGTAACTGGTATTTACTCTGCTATTGGTTTGTGGCACTTGTGAACTCTTTAAATCTATTGTATTCATCAGTTAGAAATCATATAAACTTTCTAAGTGAGATGCTGAAACATGAAAGATGCACTGAACTGTGTCATAGTGGAAAAACTCAGTTTGTGTTTTACATGAAGAATTTTAGTTAGTCAGTAAAATCAAAGTGAAAAAAGTATTTTTTGAAAGTTAGGAGTACCTAATTTAGGAATGTAGATCTTTCTGATGTAGTTTTTTTTAAATGCTCTTCCTAACTGAAACCAGAAATAACAGACATAGGCAAGACATATGAGTTATACATGGATCTATTAATTAAGTATTTTAAAATAGCATCATTTAACACTTGAAGACTGCAAAAAGCAAAACAGATTTTACCTAATTACAGCGCTGTTCTTGCCTTCTTAACCCTCTGAATCTGTTTAAGAAGACAGGAACAGAATAAAGTGCTGTTGTGCTCTTCCAAAGTAGTTCCCAAGTTGTACATTTTCTGGACGGCAGCAGCAGCCTGTTTGCACATACATATGCATACATCTAAATTCCTTCAGAGTGAACAAGCTACTATGGCAGTGTAGGAATGATAATTCTAATAAAACCTACCCCAAATGTTCAAAATGTTTTTCAATAGTTAAGATTCTACTGTTTGGCTCTGTGCATGTAATGTGCCTGTATGGATGTGACCCTGAGAATGACTCGCAAGAGAGCCTGAATAGCTCCAGAGGATCAGAGCTGTTTAATTTTTTCTATTTGTTTAGCTTGTTAAAAAGTTTTCCTGCAACTCTGCTGCCAAACACAGAAGTTCAGATTTGAGGAATGGTTCTCAGATTAAGCTCCATTTAAACATTTACCAACAATCCTTCATTTCTGAATGACATGCACTAGAGTGAACCTTTGACCAGGAAAGAACATGAAGGACACTACTTGACTGCAAAGTTATGTAGCAACATAGCTATGCCTTTCTCCACAACTGGAATGATCAGTTCTTTCCTTGTATTATCTCAGGATACTTACACAAAGATACGTGTTGTTGCTAAAATTGCAGCCACTGGTGTTTTACCACTAAATCATACAAAACCTCACCTTTCCACAAGTCTTAAAAAGAAGCTTCAGTCTGGATGTCTAAAATGAAATATTTTCTTTCAAAAAAAAGGAAAACAGGCTGATTTTCCTCTGTTATTATGTTAAAATCACCAGCAGAACAAGGAATAAATGAGGACATATCAACAAGCAGTACACAAAATTAAACCTCCATTCATAATAAAGGAAAAAAAACACTTCAAATATATGTCCTGGCTTTTTAATATGACGCTGATAGAGCATTTTTTTATTCCTGAGTCACACACAGAGATGTTGCTGTGCAGTGGACCATAACAGCATGAAATCTGACCACTGTGCAGATTTATGGAATCCCAGTAGGATTTTCTTTCTAAATATAAACTGCACACTACACTCACAGGCAGAGTCTCAAAACAATATGAATGCTTTTATGTCAGCATTGCTGTTAGTGGACAAGTCTGTCATTTCGAAACTTGTATGAAATCCAAGACACTCAACACAAATGTGTATCACACACTTTGAAAATTACTTTAAAACACTGTAAAATAATAAATAATTTTTAAAGTTGTTGGAATGGAATCTGGAAAGTTCTGACTTTTTAACCACCTTAATTACCCTCACTCTAAGTGACTGAATGTGCAATGTATAAAAAGAAAGCTATTTGTAGACAGCCTTGAATATAAAGGTGATACTGTAATTGGCTACAGGTTTATCTTTTCCATCATCACCCTCACACATGAAGGTCTTCAGTGTCTGTCAAAGCAACAGGCACTCTATGGACAGTTCACTGTATCTTCAGTCTACTGTTACTTTGCAGAAACAGTTGTGAAGAAAAAAATGCTTTCTGTGAATTACCAGCCAACTATAGATTAAATGTAGGCTATAAATGACAACACGTGTCTGTAAATTCCTCTTCTTTATTATATGTCAAGTTTCAGCAAAATTGCATGTGATTTCTATTAGTGAAGTAGAGGCATGCTTGTACACAATTTCTGTAAAAAAATTTTCTACATCAAACGGGGATTTTAAATTTTGCTAATGCAGAATGTTTTATTTTGTCACCTTTTTGGAGTGGAGGGACATAAAGTGACTTTTTAAGTGAAATTTTTACTGTCTTTAGTGAAAGAGTGGGGAAGCCAGAAGAGAGTACCATGGAGTGCTTTAAGAGAAGAGTCTGTATCAGTGGTGACACTGTTCACACTCATGTATTTGTTCATTCTGAAAGGGAAAATGGGGCTGGATGCAGTAGCCATGAGCAGTGAACCCCTGTAGCCATCCACCCATGAGATACACACAGACCAGCAGCTCACACGTCTAGAGAGTGCCAGCCCCCATGGTTTTTCTGCTCTTTCTCAGGAGCTGGTTGGAACTCCCCTGGTCCCTTCAACAGTCACCTCCTCCTGTGGTCTCATCCTGAGCCACAGACACCAGCTTGCTGGCCACTTCACCCACTTCCTTTCACTGCCTTGTCCATTTTGATCACTGGTAGTGCTCACAGGCTCACTCATGCATCTGCACTAGCTCCAGCTGCTGGCACCACAGACACTCACACCTCCAGCCCACAGTCTGACTTCAAGTGGTGTGTTTAGACACATACACACACATGCACACAGATAGAGTCCCTGGCCTAAGAAAGAGTTGGGAAGGAACTCTTCCAATAAGACTGGGCAGACTGCACTGATCAGATGCAAGATGTGGCCACACAAGTTTACCCACCAAGGAACTCTTCACACACACAGAGGCCCATTTTATCCCCTTCTTCCTCTATTTTCCCCATACTTCTTCCTCCCTAAATCACCTAAATTCTTGCCTTTTCTTACCTTTAGTTCCTTCTCTAAACATCCCGAATTGACCCTGTGCAATCCTGCAGTGGTATTCTGCATCTCATAATGTGCCCCATACCCTTAGGCAGCTACACCCATCAGTCCAAAACTCCAGGACTGACTCGTCTTGATGCGTTTCATACCTGGACGATGGGGTTCAGCCTCTCCTGAAACATGTCTGAGAGGATGTCTCTTAGGTTTGCATTTCTATCTGCTTGTGTGCCCCTGTGCTCTTCTGGTCACATGGAGATGGGATGATTGCTCCTGTAATGGGCCTGAAAGGAACCTCCCACACCTGCCATCGTGTCTCTGTGACTCTTTGTGGGTGTACAGACCAGTTTTTGCCACATAACACATTCTACAGGTAGTCTGTAGGGATTCAGCAGGCAAAACATCCTCAAAACAGCACAGATGAGAAGTTGCTGGACCTCCAGTATGGGACTATATAGCAGATACAAGGACAACTCCTATCCTATCTGGTAATGTTTGTTATTAGAACAACACCAGCCACAGTAAATGTCTCCTAAAACTGTTACCTACTACCACAAGTAGAAGCAGAAATTTTCTTACATTTAAATAGTGCATATTTAGTCTAAGGAAGCAGGAGAGAACGCTCCAGTACTGGGTTATTTGATTGCAAAGTGAGAGTCTTTTTGGCCATTATGCAATACAACTGAGCGGAAAACAGAGGTTCCAGTGGAATTTCAGCTGGCAGGTTTTAGACCTTCCAGACCTAGTGAAGATGTAGGACACAGGTGTGCAAACTGTACCTTGACAGTACTGGTAATTGCATAACAATTCTACCAAATCCATGGGCTGTGTTCATGTGGGCTCCTTGCTTCTGTATGATACCGTAAAATTTGGTCACTGAAAGAACCCTCTAACTCTTATATTTAAGTTTTAGAAGACCAACATTGTTTATTGCAGCACTGGATGCAGGAGAGATAGTTCTCGAAGCCCTGCATAGCATGAGGGACAACAAACATGACTTACATTTTATTAACACATAACTATGTATAAAATATCAGGTTTCCTGGAACTAATTGTAATATTTTTACAGTTTCCTGGAAATATTTGCATTCTTAGTTGAGGGGTTCTTCAGTGGTCTCCTGGGAAGTCATCCTGTGATGTCCTTTTGTTAATCCTTTCTCCAACACATGCATAATGTTGGGTGGCAAGTCTAGCTGCTCTTACCCCATTTTCATTTAAAAGGCCTGGACAGAGATGAGCCCAAATCAACACCCTAATGTCTTGTGTCAGTAAAGAGTCTTCAGGGCAAGCAGGGCTGGGCCACTGTTATCTCAGTCTACAAGACCCTGGCTGATAGTTTTGTGCTTAGTCATTTATCCAAGAGGACAAAGCAGAGTTTTATTTCAATACCTTTCTACAAAAAAATTAAACTAGAAAGTTTTACAGTCTTCGTGTACTCTCGCAATGTCAATCTGATTCTGTTTAATTTTCTACCAGCTTAGAACTTTATTTAATACTAATACTTCTTTCATTCATAATTTTTGGTAGCAAAATGAGAACAAATAAACTTTTCAGAATAAATTCTCAGTGATTTTGTAAACAGTAAAAACATATGTTACAAAAAGAACAGAAAAGAATATTCACAGAATCACAGAATTGTCGTGGTTGGAAAAGACCTCTAAGATCATCACATCCAAGTGTCAATAACCCCTTGCCCCCAAAATAGAATAAAATTATATATACATGCACACACATCTGTGTGCTTATATATATATATATATATGTATACACACACACAGAAATATATTAACATGCCCGCTAGAGCATCCTGAAGTGCCTCATCTACATGGTTTGTAAATACCTCCAGGGATTGTGACTCCACTTACCTCCATGGGCAGCCAGTCTCACAGTAAAGAAATTCGTACTAATATTTAGTCTAGACCTCCCCTGGTACAACTTTAGACCATTTCCTTAAGTCTTATCGTTACACTTGAGAGAAGTGGCCAACACCCACCTCCCTACAACCTCTTTTCAGGTAGCTGTAGAGAGCAATAATGTCTCAGCTTCCTTTTCTCCAAACTAAACAGTCCCAATGCCCTCAGCCTTTTCTCAAAGGATCTGTTCTCCAGACCCTTCACCAGCTTGGTTGCCCTTCTCTGAACTCGTTCCAGCAGCTCAAGGTCTCCCTTGTAGTGAGAGGCCCAGAACTGAACACAGCAAAAGCATTGTGGGAGAAACCTTAACCAAGGACAAAGCCCTTTCTGAGAAGTACCTTTCACATGGAACACATACAAGGACTGAGGATTGCACAGTTCAATTACTTTTATGAAATGTATGGAATCATTTTAGCAAACAAGTTTGTATATAGTTTAAAATAAGAAACCCCATCTCGTTGTAATATTTAACAGGGTGAGCTAGAGGGTATGACAACTCCCTGTTAGTTTCTCAAATAAGTTCACTTCTGCTGCTGCTGCTGAGATAAACCCCATCTACGGGCTTCTAGTTTTCCACTGATATTAAAATTTCAACAACCAGCACAGGGAACTATTTAAATATTGTCATGTTAAATCAACAGAAAGCACAGACCTTACATTAAAATATTTTAGATGTCTGCTATCATGAGAGAAACAAGTATTTGGCACAGAACATTAAAATTAGATGAGCTGTAAACATGAAGCACTTAGAAATCCAGGATCAAATTAATGTCTATAACACCTCCATTAAAACAGAACTACATGTTTGAGGGGGTTTCATTGTACGTAGGTCAACTATGAAAATACACAGTTTGTTGTAAATCCAGAGTAAGAAAGAAATAATACTGCAAGTACATAAATTAGCAGTATGCTCTCCCGTTAAACTGATTTCAGTCCTGACCATCTTATCTCAAAAAAGATTACATCAATAATAGAAAAGGGTTTCAAAAACCATTACCAAGGAAATGTAAATGGCTTGGCAAATTGGAGTAATGTGAAAGATCAGCAGTTTCATTAAAGTGAAGAAGGAAAGGGTAAAATGCAGAACAAGCTGAAAAAAGACAGTACTTGCCATAGATGTTCAAGCTATGGAACACATTAACACATTACCATGACATACTACTACTGCCTAATGAATTTCAGATTTGGATGTCGTATAAAGGTTCATGCTAATGAACATATCAGCATATAGAAAGCTAGGAAAAGTGCTTTTCTCTACATAGATCATTTGAGGTATGCTTCCTTTGAAACCCTTTGTGACTTCCCCTGAAGTATTTGCCAATTTATAGAGGAACTGTGCTGGATATTTTTGGTCCACAGGGTATGTGTGACAGTATTTTATTAAATACAGTCCAAAATATTCTTCTGCAGTATGGCTGTCATAGTTTGAGTATGAGGAACTGAAGAAGAAGGGGTTTGGGACTCCGGTTGAGGTGAACACCAAGGGGTCCATGTTCCCTCCCTGCCCCTGCGCTCCCAGTGCCCGGCTGACCCTAAGTCCCACGCTCCTCTGCCCGCTCCTGGCTGCGCTGCTGCTCCCCTGCGCTCCCTCAGCACCACCTCAGCACCTGCTCTCCAGAATCCGCATCCATCGGGTGCTGGGCAGAGCCATGGAGCCCTCTCCTGAGTCGGCCCTGCCGCCCCGGGCCCTCAGGCACCTGTCCCTGCCAGCATCGAGATGGGGTTGTATCTCTATTTGTACGTGTCTGGGTATTTGTTCCTTATCCGTGCGTTACTGCTTTCCGCGGTTCTAGTTTCCAGCTTCCAAGCTTCTCGTCCTTATTCCCCTTTCTATCGTCTCTTGGCAGGGTGGAGGGGTGGTGGTGGTGGTGGTAATGGAGTGTAATTCTGATCTCGTTTTCTGTCCACCCAAACGGTGGAGCCACGACAATGGCTAAGTACACGCTTGGTTTTTGCACCGGTATGTTGCATTCTGATCCCTCTCCCTTTGCAGTCATGAATGCAAGAAATTCACTGTGTTTTCCTGCTTGGTAAATTTTTTTTCCTGTTTATATATTTCTATTGTGTGTTCATTGTAACTCACAGAGTAATAATAACGATTTGTTATTGAGAAACAGGAGAAAATGCACTACAAGATACTTTCATGTTTCTTGTAGGGCGCTTCATACTAGGGTTCCCCATTCCCAGAGCTTCCATATTTACTGTGTTTTAAAGAAGAGAAAAGTAATTTGTTGTCACCAGAAATGGTATTCTTAATGAGGCACTATGAATGATTGCAGCCACCATTCAGAGATACATCTCGTATTCTAATAACTAGGTCTAACAAAAACATCCTTTGTTCTCAAGAAAGCACCCATAAAATCAAAGTGTTAACAAGGCTACTGTAGATGATTTCAGCTATAACATATTCTGTATGTCTAAAATGATTATGATATTTTATTTATGTAAACACCCTTTTAAAACTTCCAGATGAGTGTTAACCAGTTATTACAGTGTTTCACAAGATCATCTTGGCAGAGAAACCTCTCTCTGCTGGTAGATACAGCAAGATTTTTTAATACATACTATTCCTTAGCAATAGCAGCGTGTTCCACAGGAGTGGTTATCCCAAATACCACTGGCAAATCTGTCTTGGGATAAGTTGTATGGTACTATCAGGATATTTGTAATTTATCACTCTCTCTTTTATGTTTGCTAACTTGGGTGTTAATCCATGAGTAGGATGTCCTTCAGTGAATGAAAGAGTTTTTTACCACTGTTTTTGAACTGATTGGATTGCAGGCACACCTACTGAGATCACACAACCAATTGAAGAAACAGAATGAGATTTGCATTATATGATTTCAGATAATACCAAGTCCGACATGAAAGGTATGTCATTTTTTCTCCTTGTGTTCTGCATTTGGAAAAAATATAGCTGCTGGTGTATTTTCCCAACTGTATAGGTCATAGGAATTATAAAGATTTCCAAAGCAAAATCTCAGTCTTAAGTTCTGAATAAAGCTAAACCAGGGCAGGCTGGTTTATAAAGGTACTTAATGTGTTATGTAGGATCATCATTACTGTTCTTTCAAGAACATAGGAGGAAATGCCTTAGATATCTTTTCAAAACAATTAAAATATTTCATTATTTATTATTATTTAACCATATCATTGATTAATAAAGCTCTATGCAATATACACTACACAATATATTCTACAACCATTAGGAGTAGAAGCCATTTTTGTCAAAGTGACAATCAAAATTGGTTCCTTACAGCAGGGATTGGAAGGCTGTTGCCCTGCTAACCAAATTCCTTGAAGTCAGCCAGTCCCAGGAAGAACTGGTTCACA
The DNA here is from genome assembly GCA_038090715.1 of Florisuga fusca. Classification (NCBI taxonomy): domain Eukaryota; kingdom Metazoa; phylum Chordata; class Aves; order Apodiformes; family Trochilidae; genus Florisuga; species Florisuga fusca. The sequence goes on from JAAWXA010000009.1 coordinate 12,349,733, forward strand.
GAACTTAAGCACACACATTTTTATAAGCTGAAGGTATAAAAAGAGGCTATAGAGAAAATCAGGTGACTACATCTGGAGAGTATACTGAAAGTCTTGGCAATTTCTTTCAGAAATGTTGAGGCCTCATTATCTATGGACTGTTTAAGCACTGAAGGTACAGATTTTCATATACTCACTTTTTTAGAGAAGCCATTTGTTTGCAGGAAGATCTGCGTGAACAAGCCCTAGAACAGTGTGCTTCTAGTATCAACAAATACATGAATTTAACTGTATTTTTCAACTCAAACCATGTTAATTCATCTGAAGTAGTTGCATTCATCTACATTCTGCAAGTTTTGTATCTTAAAATACGTTGACTGAACATTGGACTAATTTTGGGAAGAATGTGTAAACTGTGTATATGTAAACATAATAAGAGAGGTCATTTATATTAACCTCGTAAGGCTTTTAGCACTCTCCACCATAACGTCTTCAGAAGCAGATTAGGGTATAGTGACAGTTAACTACCAAGTGAACTGAAAACCCTTCCACATTATCTAGCTCAAATGATATATCCATACAGGTTCAACAAGGATTTGTCCTGTATTTGGTTTAATGTTTTGGTATTGATTTGTATCATGGAATAGAAAACAGAAATTATATTTGAAGGTCACACTACTTAGGAGAAGTTGCCAGTGTCACAGAAACCATAACTGTATTCAGAAAAGTTATTCACAAACTGAAAAGGTGATGCTGAAAATTTAGAAGCTGCTGCTCAACAGGAAGAATTGTCTTAAGTTTTACCTATAGGCATCACTGATCAGCTATACAGCTATATCATGGGCAACAGGTGAGGGAGGGACTCTCCAGGAAACAAATCTGATACCTTCTTTTTGAAAGAATATTGAATTAAGCTTTTAGTCTGCTTGATATCAGCCATAGAACTCCCATCCAATTTAGGAGAATTATGTATAAAGGAAGTTGTGCACATCTGGACAGAGTCCAGAAAAGAGGAACTAAAATGGACAGATCTGGAAACATGATATATGATTACATGCTGGAAGAAAGTAGCTAGAACAACTTCAGTGAAGGCAGTAAGGAAGAGATTATTAACCTGGCCTATGCTTCATGTGATGACAAAGAATAGCCTAAATTTGTGGGAGAGGAAATTTAAACTGGTCATTGCAAAATACGACATAAATTAAAAGTATAATAACATACAGGTGTAGATAAGTTGTAGCAGATTATTGAATCATGACTAACCTATATGACTAAACTACAGGTTTCATGGCTTAGCTTACTCTTAAGATCAGTATCACCCCAAAGTCAGATTTAATTACCTGTTGTTAATCAAAAAACAACAAAATTACACAATCTTTATAAAAAGCAAGCATTACTCCCTTTTACAGAAGTCAAATTTACACATTTTCATGAAATGTAAAGTATAAATATGAAGGTACCAAAGACTAAGCATTGACTTAGGAGGTAGGAAAGAACATTTTCGTTTGTGATTTGTTAATGATTCACCTCTGAGAAGCACTGAGTATTTCAGCAGTTTATAATGGCATGTAAGCATACCCCAGATCATTGCATTTTCAAAACTGGGAAGGGAAGGCAATGGAGTGATGAAGGGAGACATTTCACCACTAAGTTAATATTAAGAAAACCTGAAGGAGTGGGAGAGAGGGGGGGTGGGGTGTCTGAATATGAATAGATCTCAAAGATAATCTGTTATAAAAATAAGTATGGCTCCCCACTGACAGATTCCTTTCCATTAATACAGCTTGAAGATGCAGGGTTGTACATCAGCCAGAAACCATGAAGTGTGTTTTAGTTTGACAGATACAAATAGGGCGAGAAAAACTTTTGGAACTTGCGAAGTACCAGGGAGAAGTTTGGTAGTTGTCTTATTTCTGTACCTATTGTCTTCTTACCACTGTTACCTTTTATGTTGCTGTTTTTATTTTGTAAATTAGTACATTTATATCACCATTGTGACAAGCCAGGTGAATTGAATTGTGCTATTACAGAAGATTTAGTCCGTATCAAAATTTTGGCTGAATCTGCAGACAGAGAAAACCATACACTCAAGCAGTTCCCAGAACATTAGTAGATTACATTGTCTCTTCTCTAACATGTAGGCATCTACAATTTAAAAATTTTTAAATGTCAACCAAAAATTGTTTGCAATGTGTCAGACCATCTTTAAATTCAGTGCTGAAACTTTTTTTTTTTAGGACCAGATTTCATAAGATAGATCAGGAGTAACTGAGCTATAGTTTATTCTGGTTTGCAAAAGGAGGGTAGATTAGTTTATCTCTCATGGTCCATTACTCTTTTCCAAAAGCCCATGGGTATGTCCATTATGCAATCAAAGAAGGTATTGAGGCATGGATAGGTGATGCACATTGCCTTTAATCCAGTCAACAGAAATGTGGGAGCAGACCTCACAGACATTATAGACCTCTGCAGCCTTTCTGGCATACAGGGTGCATGATCACAGGCACCATTATTCTAATGTTCCTTTTACTGATTATTTTTGCCTCTACCATGTTGACTTTCTCTAAAGTCAGTGTTTAATATGTGAACCATATTGGAGACCTCTATATTATATTACACCAAATGTATTGGAAGGTCTTTATTATTTGCCTGAGCTCAAATGGGAGAAGTCTTGTCCAAGGTGGCTATCAAGTTTTATATACCAAGCATACAGCCCAAATTCAACTGAGTTATCAAGGATTAGTAAATTAGCATGGGTAGTTGAACTGTGATTGCTGTCTCTGTGGAGGTTCCCTAGTCCACAGAAAGTGAAAGAAAATGTGACCTAGCTAAAACTGAAATGAGAAATTGACTGATTAATTGACTATAATATCAATATTTACCTAATTACCTATGTAAGAGAATAGTTTCCTAGGGTCCCTTCCTTAATTCCCCAACTAAAAAGTAATAAAACATTTATTTGGGGGAAAAAAAGAAATATTGCTGAGAAAATTATGGGTATTGCACTTTATAGTCACAATTTGTATTGTGTGTGGGGAGTTCTGAGTTATTTCATAATTGATAAACTGATACGATTGTGAAAGATTTAAAAACCTGTGTAAGGAACTAGAGGCAATGAAAGGAATTTAAGCCAAGTCTTTTTATTAATAGCATTCTCAGTTACCATAGCTCAGCTGACATACTTTTACTTCCACTGTGGTCTTTGTTTTTAGTTGAAGGCTTTAGTTTCTTAAGCCAGACCTTGCAGCACTGAATGAAATAACTCAATAAAACCAATTTGGATACAATACTCAGAACTGGTACTTACTGCAATATCCAGTGTTGGTGACAGGCTGTCTGGAACCCTGCCAATGCTGATTTAGCACTATATGCCAGCTCAGTGAGTCAGAAAGAGTTTTCACATGTGCCAGTTCAATTGTGCAAGGTTGCTCAGAAATCCCTTTCAATGTCCAAGCAGAATAATTGCTGTATTTCCAATCTACTTTCCTTAAGAGAAAGGAACAAAGGAAAGGAGAAGCATCAATAGAATGGCTTTTACTATCAAATTTGTAGCCTGCTCTGGAAGGTCACTGCTTTGAAAATAGTTCACTGTAAGTGGATATATAGGTCGTGATGGTGGGTGCAGGGCTCTCTCATTCAAGTATGCAAGAGAGAAAAATAGTAATGGAAGAGAGTAAGTGCTATGAAACACTAGGAAGAAAGATTTTAGAAGTCACTTGCTTAGGAAAAAAATAGTTTAGCAAAGACTCGGGGATGTACACATACAGTTCTGCTTACGTTTAGTCAATATATTGTTCCAGAGACCAAAAGAGAAAAGTGTAACACAGATACCTTTTTAAGCAGATCGTTCATGAAATGACCTGGGAACAGTATAGCTGTTGGGATAATGCTTTTCCCTGAGTTTAGAACAAGTTCATAGAAAATGCCTGTTTCAGTCCAATTACTGTAGAGTTCCTATGCTGAGCTCACTATGAAATATCAAAACAGCTTTTTTAAGAACCAGGCCAAAATAGCTATTCATCATTTGCCTAGGACAGCATCAATACTGACTGGTTGCATAAAAACCAAATTGTTACTTAGTCTTTATGAAAACTGGAACCAAACTGGAAAAATACTATATTGCTTGGGGTTTTAATTTTAAAAATAGTAATGAAACTGGAGAAGAGGATAAAATGTATATTGTAATAGTCAGTGAAATCAGTACCCATTACTGAGTACTTGTGACAAGACTGGTTTGCCATCTACTTACATTTCCATGCACTACCTTGTGTTCCCATCTGTCTTTCCTGTGTGACAAATGGCCCTTTGTTCCAATGGATTTAAGAGCCAGATAACTTCCTGCTATTTTTAACTTCTGAAAAACCCCTCTCAGCATTCTTGTACTGGTCTCTTTCTTTTCTGCTTCTACCAGTGATTCTGTCAAAGCTGGCTGACCTTCACATCATAATTCCCTCTTGATGGGTTTTCTATGCCTGTTTGATTTCATGTCTTGCCTTCACACAGTATCAAGTAGGCCTCTGGGACTGCGGCCCAGCTTATGCTGTTCGAAGCACTTGAAACACCGAAGGACAGTTTTCCTTTATATGCTTCCACATTATTTACTTTCTACACTGCTCCACATACTCAAGAGTTCTTAACAGCTGATGAGGTACTTAAATACTTAGGTAGTAGAATTAAAAGGAAAAAAATAAAGGCAATTTCTTAAATACTGATCTCACTTCCCCTTTAAATACAACTCGCAACAAAAACTGAAATAAAAAGATGCAAGGGAATTTTTTTTTTAAGTTTAGAATTATTTTATCATTGTTAATGGAAACGAGCCATTTTAACAAAATCACCAAGGCCTAAATTGGTTAATTTAAATTTTGATATATTCTGAATCTCAAACAATGTCATTGTAAGCAGGCACTGTTAAACCAAATTGCATGGGATTTTGAGTGCTTCAGCTTCTCTTTTAAAACACCTACACTGAAAGACCCAGGCAAACACTGCAAGTACAAAAATTATTAAAAAGTAGGAAAACAAACATCCTAAAGTAGTAAAACTGGATACAAAAACCCAATTTGCAAGTGCCATGCAATCCATTGTCTACAGGGTTGGTTATTCATAAACCACATTCTCACATGGAAAAATTTAGCTCATGGTTGACCTTGAACTTCTCTGAGAGAAATGTAGCCACCTGAGAATTGTAGCAGGTGTCTTTGCAAATTATTGCATCATACAGAGATATTACAAGTGTCACAGTGACATACTGTGATGCATTTGTAGTTTGGCAGTCAGTACATACCATCTCCTGACCTGTGCAAATGCATAATGGGGACTGAGAGTAAGTACCCTCTTTACAAGATGGAAACCAAGTTCCTTTTAGCAAGATAAAGACTTTGGATCAAAGGAGATGAAAAATATAGATGCCATTATTGCATCATATGTAATCATACGTATGTTCACCCAGGGATATATTTATGGTCAAAGGCAATAGGGACTAGCAAAATTCAGCTAGATCCTGCATAACCAAAAACCCAATATTAAATTGTCTGGTCTTCTTTCTTTACTAGAGTCTATTTTTTCTGCTACTGAATTAACTCTTTTTATTGAATAAGTGTCACATTCCTGCATGGTTGCTGAGGAAAATGAAAGTGTTGGTAAAATGACTTTCCGTATAAAACACCTAACTTTCTGCAGTAGCAGCTTTGGAATTACTAACATAATAGGGAAGGTTTGAGCAGCACTAGTTAATCTGATGGTTGGCAAGTGCAATACTGGGCAGTGTGTTAATTAGGTTGTCTACACAGGTGGCAGTTCCTTACATATTTGTTTATGTATCTGCAATTTAAAAAAAAAAAAATTTAAAAAATGAGGGTGACTGTGCTCTGTCCCTCCCCTCCCTTTATCTCCCACAACCTTGCTGGAGTGATTACCACCAGTGGCAGCTAGAACAGATGGCTGCATCTTGCTCCAAGTGGATTTGGGCTAAGGTGAGCAATGCACCCACCTAGCCACAGTGCTAGTCAATGTCCTACTAAAACCAGGTTTGGAGCAGACTGGCATCTGTGGTCAGTGTTCAAGTCTGAGTCCATCATCTTTTGTCCACAGATGGTGAGTAGCCCGAGAGCCTTTTGGGCTTTCCTGAGGTGACAGTGGGGCTGTACACCAGCATTTCCCCTGGACCAGGGATCCTTCTACAGGTTACTCCTCAAGGCTGAAAGAATCCGTATCACACCAGATAGTCAGTATTACTGGGAATAAACCCTGGAACTTTGACAGTCTTAGCTAAGTGATACAAAGGATCTGTTGTGCACGTTAATCTTTTATTAGACATAAACCAAGTGTACCTTGCCAGTGAATCTTGTGAAACCGTTATCAATCACATTTACTATCATACTTTGTTAAATCACTGTCTTATATCAAGAAACTTGCTGCTCTTTCTCTCTTACAAGTGAAGTGTATCAGTCCATCCACAACAGTAGGATTCTGATAGTGACAAATCACTGAATTGCCAAGAAAGAATACAGCTGGAATTCTCAAGAATTTCCAACATTAATGTGAGACAGTCGTACAGCTCTTTCCATTCCCTAATCTACTCTGTCAGTAAAACAGGGTGGAATAAATCCAGTAAATTAACTTGGAGGGTAATCCAGTAAAATTAATGATATTCTAAAAAACAGAGAGTGTAAGGCAAGGTGAACATGGACTTGTAAGAAGAACAGATATGCATAGCATAAGTGAGCTAATGTGCAGTGACTGGAGTGTCGGAGATGGTCTGATCCAGACATTCTTTTTCTCCCTCTTAAACTGCTTCTGGTTGCACCGCTAATTTTTGTTCTTTTTAGGAACAAAATACTGGGGTCAATTGGAAATGAGTTAGACAGAGAAGCTCCCCAAATGTTACTAAAGGAGCTTGTTGAGAAGAATTAGAATTGAAATCTAGCCATGATGGGACAAATGAAATTAAGCTGGTTGGAAAAGAGCACCCTGTTCAAGGGATGTGATAACACTGTGCTTGTAAACCTTTTGCTGTTTCTTCTCCAAGTGATACTTTTTAGAAAAAATACTGTATCACACTTCAAAAGGAAGAGCATTGAGTTTGTGAGACCAGCTTCTTGTAATAGCCATTTGGGGCAACTCTCAGTATACAGAACCATAGAATAATTTGGGTTGGAAGGGACCTCTAAAGGTCATCTAATCTGCAGTAAGGAGGGACATCCTCTACTAGATCAAGCCTCACCTTGAATATCTCCAGGGATGAGGCCCAATTACCTCCCTGGGTAACCTGTTCCATTTTTCAACTACCTTATGGTGAAGAACTTTTTCTTAACATCCAGTCCAAATCTACTGTTCTCTAATTTGTATTTACACCCCATATATTTTGGGGTATATAAATTCAGGTATGTCCTTTTGGTTTTTTTGTCTCCTATTTTTCCCATCATTATGCATTACACTTACATGACATTCTCATATCCAGTAACCTCTTCTTAAAAGTTTCTAGAAAAGACAAAATATGTGTAATCTGTTTAATGAAGAATTGTTAGGGTTTAGGTACAGAAATTGTCTCAGAAAATTTATTTCATTCTTGATTCTGCCTCTAATTTACTATAAAATATTGAACACAATGTTCTTCCCAGATAGTCCAGTAACAGTACTTTGGTTCTGTCTTTTCTCATAAGTCTATTTTAAGATGTTGGAGCATGCCATTGGAGGAATTGTAGCATTCCCTGCTGTTTCTGCTGCAACTCAGAAAGCAAGATCCTGTTTCTACTGATTATATTAATACAGCATATTCCTACAGACCAGAAGGGAATGAGATCTGCTTGAGAGTTTTGCTATCAACAAAAGATCATGATGCCTTCAGCAGCCTCTTGCAGGCTTGCCTTGTCAGTTTGAACAATAGTGAAGGTTTAGCACTGAATATCATCATTCAGTACTGATAGACATGAAATGGGCAGATTACTTAGCATTTTAAAATAAATATAATCCCTCAGAAATTTCTTCTATTTTCTGAAGAGTACCTTCATGCTTTCAGTTCAGCAGTCCATCCTTTCTCCCTAATAATACTCTGATGAAGCTTCATGAAACCCTTCACTCCCATCATGGCACAATATTTTGCATCCACAGGATATCTCTTAACTTGGTCTGCAGTTAATCCAGAGGAATAACCCAGGTTCTCGTTCACAAATGGGTGAATTACAGGATGATTACATGACAGGAGAAAAAAACTGAAGCCCAATGTTTCAGATTGCTCAGGTGTTTTGCCATAGGGCATCCCTGTTGCTAGTGGAAGTCAGGTGAAGTAATTTTGGTGAGGTAAAATAGTTATATCTGAAAGTTTTTGTCTGGAAAAATATGCAATAGATAGAATTTATGCATGGTAAGATGGTACCTTTGGCCTACTTTGTGGCTGTGGCAAATGAATACTCATTTATTCAAGGTGAAATCTGCTTACACTGATAGACTTGCCTGCATATAAGAAAACAATAGTACAATGCTTATGATAAATCTAAAATACAAGATTGGATTTTACAGATTAAATTTGAAGCTATTAAAATTAGTATGTTTGAAGGAATTGTTGGAATGAAGAAAATAAACTGCAAGAAATCTTGGAGTAGGATGCCATCTTTATTATCTCAATGAAGAATATATAGGGTTACATAATTATCAAGGCTTCATCTGTTTGACTGAAATGTGTGAACCTACATGGGTAAAAATGTATACATTTTTGCATTAAACTGATGAAAATTTTCCAAATTTACCCTCTTTTTTTTTTTTCTTTTACAGATACATATCTGTCAGGCTCATGATTACTAAACACAGTTCTGTCACATTAAAAAAATGTATTGGTGATGAAGATGAGATGTGAACAAGGCCAGTGACACTGAGTTACAGGAGGACAGAATAAAACAGAAGGTTTGATAATGAGAGATTACACTTTCCAGCTATTCTTGAGGACCAGAGGGAGGGAATTATTTGGTTTATGCTGGCAGCAATTTCCCTAAGCCACGTGAGATGGAATACCTCAAGCTGTTGCAAATGTAGGCAGAACAACCTCAGGCCATGGCTCTTGGTTGGATCTAGATTCCCTGGGGTATAAAATATATTGAAAAGGCTCCTGAATAGGGGCTGATCACTTAATTTGACTGTTTGGATGGAAGTCCCACATATTCTTCAACCACTAACACTTGTTTGCAGCTCCCTTGAAGCTTAATAATCACTTCTGGTTTGTTTTTTTTTTAAATTAGATTAGGTGCTCATGGTTACAGTTTTCCAACTGTAACATATCAAATGTGCTAAGCAGTACTTATGCTCTGTCCTCTTTTCTAGGTTCTGTAAAGCTGCAATGAACAAAGGTTATTAAGTTCCTGCTGTGTTTAAGTTTCCTACAGGTCAGTTTTAATAAACTGTTTCTTCAGAAATGTACAGTGGCCATATTAATCCCCAGACCTTGAAAATTAAGTCTTAAATCAATCTTTGTCAAAGAACATTTAAAAATGGAAACATATTAGTATTTATTTGTGGATATTTAAATAGCCCATGATCTACCCTTTTCCTTTAAGGAAACAGTGGTTAATTGCAATTGTTAAAGATTGTGTTGCATGTTTTTGTGAACTGAGGACACTTATAGCCTTGTGTCCTTTATAATGACACTGAAAGAGAAACACTTTTACAAAAAAAAGAATCTATTCTTACACAAATTCTGTGTCAGACATAAATGAGCCTTTCTGTCATTCCTCTACAAGAGTAGATTGATTCATGCCACTAGTCTAAAATAAAATTAAAAAAAAAAAAGAAATAGAAAAAAATCTTTTCATATTGTGAAATAATTTAAACCTTATTATAAAATGTTTCATAAGTACATCTATTGTATTTCAATTTAAACCAAACCAGGTGTTCTGATAGACGAGGGGAAGGCAGTGAATGTTGCCTGCCTTGACTTCAGCATGGCTTTTGACACCTTTTCCCATAGCATCCTCATTGGCAAGCTTAGCAGTGTTGGTTAGATGGACAGGGGGGTGGATTGAAAACTTGCTCAAAGATGGAGCTGTGAGTGTTGGCATTAGTGGTGCAGAGTACGGCTGGGGGTTCATAGCAAGCGGCGTTCCCCAGGGTCAGTACTGGGTCCTGTCATGTTCAACAGAGTCATCAATGACCTGGATGAAAGGACAGAGGGTACCCTTAGCAAGTGTCAGGGACACAAAACTGTGAGTGGTGGCTGACATACCAGAAGGCTGTGCTGCCATCCTGTGTGACCTGGAGAGGCTGAAGGGTTGGACAGAAACCTTATGAAATTCAGCAAGGGCAAGTGTAGGGTACTGTACTAGGGAGGAGTAACCCTGTCTACCAGTATAGTGTAGGGGCTGGCCTGCTAGAAAGAAGCTCTGTGGAAAAGGCCTGGGAGTGCTGGTGACAGTGGGATGGCTGTGAGCCAGCAGTGTGGCCATGAAGGCCAGTGGCATGCTAGGGGGCACCAAGAAGAGTTCCAAGCAGGTCGAGGGAGGTTATTCTCCCCCTCTACTCTGCACTGGTGAGGCCACATCTGGAGTAGTGTGTCCAGTTCTGGGCTTCCAGGTCCAGGAAGGACAGGGAACTGCTGGAGAGGCTACAGCAAAGGGCTGTGAAGATGATTAGGGAAGTAGGACATCTCTCATGAGGAAAGGCTGAGGGACTTAGATCTTTCAAGTCTGTAGAAGACAGAGGGGGGATCTTAAAAAAGCTTACAGATATGGGAAGGGTGTTGTTAGGAGGATGGGTCCAGTCTTTTTTCAGAGGTGCCCAGTGGTAGAGTAAGAGGTAATGGGCACAAACTTGGACATAGAAAGTTCCGTCTAAACATAAGGAGGAACTTCTTTACTTTAAAGTTGGCAGAGGACAGGAACAGGCTTCCCAGAGAGGTGATGGAATCTCTATCTTTGGAGGCATTCAAAACCTGCCTGCACTCCATCCTGTGCACCTTGCACTGGCAGGGGGTTGGACTAGAGGTCTTTTCTAACCCCTACCATTCTGTGATTCTGTGTTCTGTAAGGATAATATGCCTTAGACTGAAGTAAGGCTCTTATATGAAAAACATACTTTATCCACCTAATTATGTTTAGATATGTATGCATGTGTGTTTTAAGAGCTACAGATAGAGGAAACATTGCGTTGGCAAACATTCAGACCATCTCTATGTTACTACAGCTAATTGTAAACATCAACACTTTTAATTATCATGCAGGCACGAACAATTATGTCATTACTTTGTAAACATACATAAAAGGTTATGCATCACTGCCATATATTATAAAATATTAGTAATATCATGAAAGACAACCATACCAAAATTCTTCTCCAGTCTTTGGTTTACTCATATTTTGAGAGTCACAATAATGAGGTTACTAACACAGAAGATTAATTTTCTGATGTAGGATATATATCTATTACATTTGAGACCTTGAGAAGTATCTGCATTATCTTTAATATCTTGTTGAAGTCACACAAGCTTATACATAATCATAGACTCAGAATGGTTTGGGTTGTAAGGGACACCTCACATTAGACCAAGTTACTCACAGCCCCATCCAACCTGGCCTTGAACACTTCCAGGGAAGGGGAAGCCACAGCTTCCCAGGGCAACCTTTTCCAGTCTCTCACCACCCTCACAGGAAAAAATTTCTTCCTAATGTCTAACCTAAATCTACCTTTGAAACTGTGGCCCCTTGTCCTTTTGCTACACACCCTTGCAAAAAGTTCCTCCCCAGCTACCAAAAGTAAATATCCATTTTCCTTCTGAAGAGGCCTTATGAAAACTTAGTTACATAGCCTGCCACGTCTAGGGGAAACAGTAATTTAGGATCATAGCACCTGCACTGGGCTTTTTAATTTGTTTGACATCAGATAAGGAGTAAGCTAACAAAGAGGTAATAATTTTAAATTGTCATATTTACACATGCTCCTACATGAACACACTAATTTTAGAAAATACCTAGACATGAAGTTGTCTGACACTTTACCATTTTAATATTCAGTTTTGACTTACATTTAAATTTGCTAAATTTTCAAATTCTGGACTTTAATTTATGTGTCAGGTATTGGATGCTGCGTATTTTTCAAAGATTTGCTAATGCAAAAAAATTCCTTTCATGAGGAACTCTTGGTCCATTCATGCTTTGGAGCAGAAACCTCAGGTTTTTCCATCCAAATACAGGCAAGTTACAAACTTTTAACTATTACAGTTCATCTTGTAGTAGGGAATATCACATACTAGATACCAGTATAAAGGTTTAGAATTGAGCAGTATAATTTTCCAAACACTAGGCATGCTTAACAGTGCATCAAACTGTGTGCACTAAGCACCCTTTAACTCCACCCACTTTAAATAGGCAAGGTCAAGTCCAAAAGTGACTGAGGCATGTCAGCAAACTGCATCCATTCTAATAAACCTGGTAAGACTACAGGTTCATTAGTTAGAGAGCAACAATCTGCCAATGTAGCTGTAACATTTCCTGCTTAATTCCTCCAGAATTATTCTGGTGTGAGACAAACACCTGTGAAGCATTCTGGCAAAATGGCTGTACCATCAGCATAAAGGCAGTAGCCTGCTACTTGCCAGCTATTTTTTCAAGATGCACTACTAAGGCTCTGTGCTGGTGATTTTATGCAAGATAGTTGCATCTTCCTATGCAGCTAAGTTTTACTATTTGTCTTCCTGGAAAAAAATCAGAAATTGTATTTACTGTAGTGTAAGGATATTAAATATCTATGTTAGAAACTCAAAACTTAGGAAACCCAAGAACTGAAGTCGCTTCAGCAATGTTAATTCATCCCTCACATGTATGTCTTAGGATGTCATCCTTATTTATCTGTTCTTGCAAGTCTTTTTTTCACATTTTGCCTAATTGAATAGACTACATTATGTTCTGGAATCTTTTCAAAGATAAACTGTGAGGGAGGTTAATGACCAAAAGAAAACTGATTCATCCATCATGTTAACTTGGAAAGTCTGTAGGAGCAGAGTATGTCTGGAAATGGCAGGTGAAGAATCAGGGATTTGAATTGTGACAGTTAAAACTGAATCTACCACAGAGTTCTAATGTGATGGTAATCAAGACACTTAAACCAAAATTTTCACATATGGTTGCTAATGGCTGCTAAAAATGTCCATCCACATATTCTGGGTACCTATTTGAGTCATCCTTGGCAGATACACAGAAGTGCCAAGTGATCACAGCTGTGACTGAAATGAGTTGGATCTATGCTTGTGATTTAAAATACTCTGAAAAATCAGGCTCACAGTCTTTTCAAATTAGTGAAATATTAGTGAAAACTTGATCATTTTAATTCCTTTCAAAACTTCAGTTTCTTGTACAGATTTCCTTAATACCGGCAGAATTATTTTACAAGTTTTTTGAGTTTTTGATCGTCATTCAGTCTTAATAGAGAATTTTATGTTGTTCTGTTGTGGTTTACATAGATATACGTAAAAGCCAAACTCAAATCACCTGTATTCCAACAGACTATCTATGCCTAATGTCAAATTCAGAAATGACAAAGCTTGGAATACTCTTTTTCACTTGCAGTAAGCTAATTTAACCTGAATGAATTTAGCTCTGTAATGTTAGACTGACTGTAAATCTTAGCTAGTTAAATGAAGGCTCAGATGGGCATAGAGATGCTATTTCCATTGCATTATCCAGGAAGTTCACTTCCTTGCTTGCTTTCGCTGTTCCTACACCCACTGGAAATGTGGAGTGTCTTCATCGTTTTCAGAAATGTACAGACAGCATCACGCAAGGACATATGTTGAAGACTGAGATAATCAAGCATACATCAAAAATTTCAGTTTCTGACCTCTGGGCTGCTTCCAAGCTAGCTTTCATCTGATATGTGGTTTTATTTTTTTAATTAATTAAATTAACTGACAGTTTATTTCCTGGTGATAACAAGATCATATTTATCAACAGGATCTATCCTGTATATCCTGCTTTGCAACAACATAGTTTCAGTGGGAGCACTTGGCTATTTCTAGCTAGTGGAAGAAATTATCTTGGGAGGATCATAGACTCACAGAATGGTTGAGGTTGGAAGGTCATCAGTCCCATCACTTGCTCAGATACAGTGAGCTCATGCGAGGTGGACAGGAACATGTCCAGCCAGGTGTTGATAATCTCCACATACAGAGACTCCAAACAAAAACTCACTGTACTAATACACTCGTATTGAAGTTAGCTTTTATTTATTTACATGTTTTATTTCCTTCTTGAATTGCCTAAATGTCCTTCCTGCTAAATAGCTCTACCATTATAACATAGCAAAGATGAATATTCATCAGTATCCATTAACATCTAACACACTTATAAATTGACAGTATTCTTGTTAATGTGATAGGATTCCAGTTACCTTCCTTGTAGTCTAATGTATTTTTCAAGTCATCTTTGGGGAAACTGTTTGGCATTCCTCCTCCATTATTGGTCTAGGCAGGTTTCTTGAAGGATGATTTTCTTTTACTGCCTACCATCTTTTGCTTAAGAACATACTGAATAGTAATAAAGTGTTCCTTCTTCTTACCATAAATCTGAGAATTATTGATTCTGATGAAATATTGTGAAAGTTACTACAATAGTTCAGCAGAGGGAAGGGGAAAATGAAGAGGCAGCAAAGTATGCAGCTAACACAAGTAATCTCCCTGCATGCAAAATTCATCATTGCCGTTTTGGCTATGTCCTCAGACTTCCCAGTCAGTAAAGGTAGGACAGGAGGGGGTTATACATGTGAGAGGTGTAGAGGTATGGTGAGGTGAGACTTCTGTTATAAAGGAAGGTGAGTTTTTAATCAACGGAGAAGCTTTGATCTTGGAAGGCATTGTAGTAAGAATGTGGTAAGGGAAAAAGCCGAAGCCTTGTAATGGCTGGTGGAAGTTTCAGCCCTGAGATGTTGGCACAGAGTGCAAAATGATTATACGGGAGGAAAAGGAAATTGTAAATGAAATGGAGTATTTAGACATCTTAATGTCTAAATGTCCAATTAATGACTGGAAAATTGTGGGAGATTCTGAGCTAAGAATGGTAAAACTGCTTTGTTGAAACTGAGTTCAGAAAAAGTAAAATAAATGATGTATAAAATTGGTGGTGTGCATGTTGATAAAAGATGGCAAAACTTGAGCTAGATTTCAATGAATGAAACTGATAGTGGAGATAGTGAAGAGGTGACACAGTAATAAAAATTTATCCTAACATGTCCTTACTAGAAAGTGTCCCAGTTTTCTTTTTTAGCTCCGAGAGTGAGATGAAGAGTGCCCTCCCTTTATATATACTTTTTTCTGAGTGCCTGGCCAACTTCCCTTTCCCTGCACCAGAATGTTTGCCTGAGAACCCCTGAACACAACACCCCAGTTTTTCACTTTTAAAATATGATCAGTCTTCAAGGAGATAGAAGGACTCTGCAGATTGCTACTGGCTTACCGTTATTTTCCCCATGACCTATCTTGGGAGATACTCTGAGATACTCTAACTCACATAGTGAGTGATGCTTCCAGATGGAAACCTCGATCTTTAATGTTTGATTTTGAGCACCAGTCAGTCTCATAATTTTGAACAGAGTAACATCCTGGTCCAATGCTTTTCATATTTGCTGTCCTTGCTTTTAGCCACACCAGTGTAAATACATTAGTGGTCATCTAAGTGTCTGTGAAGTTGTACTGAAGTACAATTTATTCTGAGTTTTGGTCTACCTTATAATGAAGGACAATAGGGGTTCAAAATACACACTGACTTTCTAGAATGTGGTTCTTCATTTGGTAACCATTCAAATTCGATAGCTGAAATTATATTCCTTTATGACAAAAAATTACTGATTAAAGTTATTCCAAACATCTGTCATCACAGCTAGAGATCTAGAATTTTGCAATACCAGGATGTAAATGTAGATTTCATGATTTAGGGGTAGAATAAATTGGTCAGAAAGGAAAATAAAACTTTGACAAAAACATAAATCTTTGACAAAAAAGGTAAAACCTATTCTGACTTCCTCATCCTTACTATCCTTACTTACATGGGATCTATTCATTAATTCCCTTTCAGCATATGTCCAGTGGAGAGAAAAGAAAACAATTTGCATTCTCTGGGTGCTTAGACATTTGCTATCCTATTATGATGATGGTGTTTCTCCCTCTCTTTGGCAACAGAGGAAAAGAGCTTTGCACATCCATTTATGTCAGAGAATATACTCCCCTTCCATTTGAAAAGCAGTTTCCCCCACAGTGAGTAAGGCGTAGTATTTAACTTCCTAACGCAGCCTCTGGATGGAAGTGCAATGTGTTCCAATACAGTTTGCTTTCACATGTGCAATTTGTTTGTGACTCATGAATCCCCATCAATATGCCTTCTGTATAAGACGTTATAATGCCATCAATCCTTTATTTGTATTTGAATCACATGTATAAGGCACTGAGATTTCATAAGATACCAAGCAGATTTTGAGAGGTCAGCAGTTTTCATCTCTGGAACAAGAAAAAAATAATTTATGTGGAAGGTTTTAGTGAAAAGTCAATGTGAAGGAGCAACAGAAATGCCTGACAAAGCCTCCCCCCCTTCAATCCCTCCCACTGCCTCTCCCTTGTCATCCTTCTTAAGTATCACCTCTCCTTTCCATCAGGACTGGCACTCAAGGATACCAGATGGCAGCCTCAAGATTGTAGCACCCTTTAATGTCTGCCCTTTACTGTCTGGCAAAAGTGTTGACATTTCTGCCTTGAATGAGAACTGAAAACATTTAAAAATATATTCAACATGAACAGTCAGTGTCTAAGATGTTGTTTACACACTGCTAATGGGCTTTGACTTTAATAGAATGATCCTTACGTCTGCAGAACCCACAGTCAGGTGTGAACTGGATATTTTCTTCTGTCATTTGCATTACGTTAGAGAAATAACCATCCTTGCTGCCCATGGACTTAGGAGCTATGCATACTATTTCTGTTGGCAAATAGGAAGGCTCTGGCAATGGAGGTTTTTTTCAAGCATCATTCCAGCTATGAGAGAACCATATCCTATGAGAGAACAGCCCTTTGGAAGCTCTGCCTCCAACAGCCCCTGGGAAGCTCTGCCTCCTCCACTCGGAGGAGCTGTTACATGAGCAGGATAGGAAAGAGATCAGTCTCTGAATTTTCAGGGGCAGAAATAAGAAATTCATGTGCTATTAAACGTTTGAGTCTTGAACAGTTACTGGATTTTAATACTCACCATCACAGGTTTTTGTTTAGGTGTGCACCCCTGACGTGTGAGGAGAGCACTGGCAGCTTGTTACCTCTCTCCTGCGATGTATTCATAGCACAGTATCATTTCTGATGTGCATTAAAAAAAAACCCAACTGTCTTCTCTTCATCGTAAACTATTAGCTCTTACTATAAAGTTTTTGAAACCACATTTAATATTTTCCATGTTTGCAGAGTTTTCTTTTTTCTTGTTGTTATGTACTCCTAGTTGTTAATAGGCAGAAATTTTGTCATTAACAATATATGTGGCCCTTTAATCCTCAAATATGTTTAGCAGTTGAAGACATATAGGTGAATTTACCAACATATTACATAATTTACCAACAAATAATTACATAATTTACCAACAAATGCCTCAGCTTAATGCATACTGTTTAAAGATTGAGCACAGGACTATGCATGTCTGGGAAATGAATACGACTTTCTGCTTGCAAAGGCTGTATTTTGACAGGCCATATTGTCTTGAGATAAAACACCAGAAAAAGGATGAATAATTTAATCAGAAACAGATGAGACAAATAGTATAAGGGACAGTACATGGATTTCCTTCTTGAAAGCTGAAGTCTACTCATGCTTCACATGACCAGCCAACCATTCCACACTAAATGGTGAGTTGATAGGAAGCAGGTTTCTTGATGTGTCTAAACCAAATAGATAAAACCTTCATATAGCTAGCAGATGTAGTGAGTTGTTCTGTGGATTCAAGGACATATAAAGCTTTTAGTGCCTTTATTAAAAGTCTCAGATGTCACTTTAAAATTAAGACTACTACCCAGTTGATCTGAACTTTTTAATCAATTTTTAAAACAAGAAAATGAAGACAGTAGGGTTCATTCCCATAGAAGTATTACATAGGTCTCATTTTTGCTTCAAACCTTTTACGTGGAATATTTCACACGATTTTTTTATCTGAAAAAAAAATTGAATAGTATTGTACTTCTTTAGACATCTCCCTTCTCTTCTTCAGCAGCATGAAGAACTGTAGGACAGAGCTATTTTTAGATGAAGTAAGCAGAATTGGAATATGTATGTCTTATTTAGGAAAAAAATATGTATATCAAGTACTAAGTATGAACAGCCTCTTTTGGTCAAAAGAGGTGGAATAAGAATATGGCACACAAATGGATTATGTCAAGGTGTGCTGGTCTTGCTTTTTCTTGCTTTTCTTTCATATTTTAAACTCTGTTTTATTTCATCTTCACATTAGAACATGTCATAGGGTTAGAGAGCTACAGTGTTTTTAAATTTGCACATCTGAACCCTGTTTATTGGTGTTTTGATGACACCTAGTGGTTACAGAGCTGTTGGCCTGTTTCAGGCTGCTCCAGCAGAATCATCACATTGAGATCGCTTGCAACTGGGTGCAAGGCTGGCATTTTGTAAGCTGCAGGAGAAAAGGCTCAGCAACAGTTCTCTTTCACTGCTTAATCATAGGGAGCAGTGTACTTCTGGTACTTTAAAATACAAAGAAACTGTCATTCTTGTAGATTATTTCAAGATTTCACAGTCCAGTTCCACTGACATTGTCAGGAGTAGCAGCGAAATAGAAGATTAGAACCAGGCTTAGATGATTCCATAATGAAACCTTGATAGCCAGCCTGCTCTTCAGTCTCTGTCTGCCCACTGCCAACAAGACAAAAATATTGTGTACAGATTGTAAGTGCTTGTATGTGAGGAAGCAATACCTGGTGCTGACAGAAAGCTGGAGAAAACATGGTGGTTTAGATGTGTCTAAATGCAAAAGAATGCATCTCAGCTGCCCTGGTTGTGAACATGGTACCAGTTTTCCTTACGTCAGATGGTTGCTTTTGTGAGATGTCCCATCCATATCTGTAAAATCAGTCTCTGGCCCAGTGTATGCAGTTAAATAAAAAAAGAAATCAAGCTGTGAGAGTTCTCTTTTCTCTCCCTCAGAGCACTGATGTTGAATAGAGATACTTTGGTTGAACAGCACTACTTTCTACAACACAAACATTTTATTTTCAATAAATATTTATGAGGAGTTGGCAGGGGAAAAAGAGGTTTCATTCTGCTGATTAGAAAAAAAGTGATTCAATAAATGACATAAAGTTACTGCTTTTTCTGCTTTTGTTTCAGTACTTTGAATGCATAGTGAGCGTGTGTGTGTGTGTGTGTGTGTGTGTGTGTGTGTGTCTCCTCTGTGTGTGTGTTTGAAAGAGAGAGTGTGTGTGAGACAGGTGGCAATGGGGTTGCTATAGCAATTACTTGTCACTAATGATAGGAGGGTAATTACTGCAGCAAATTCCCACATAGCTATTCAGCACACAAGTTAAACTATTTCCCATCCTAAATATTCTTTCTGTATTTGCAGGGTTACCTTTTTCACCAGATGGTTACCAGCTACATTTGTAAAATTTACAGTAGTGTAAAATCAGAAGTTCATTAATTATCATGTCACTGGAGTCACCCCATTTAGTCACAACACAAAACTTCCTTTTTCAGAATGCTTTTTGTATTTTCAATGTCAAAAACATGTGGAGGTCACCTTCCATTTGCATTCGAGTAATGGAGATTAGTATGTGATGGAGTCTGACTCATCACTTAATTGCACAAGATGTAAATCAGGTTTTTCTGCAGTGAACTAATAAAATTAAACTATTAATACCTGCAAACAACTACAAGTCAGACCATGTTTGAAGGAAAATAGACTCGGGCATTGAGAGAGTCATCGAGAGAGTTTCATTGCAACATGTTCATTAGTATATTTTTCATCTCTTTCCATTTTTTGCAGTTTATCAGTAGCTTTTCAATTAATGCAAATCAGAAAAAAAATCTACATTGCATTTCATGTTTAGGCTGGTTCATTCTGCAGTGTTTAAAACATTTCTAAAGGTGTAAATATAGATGCAACTTCTTTACTGACATACATAATGAATATTTTTGGTTTGTGCAGAGTAATCATCAGTAACAAAATGGTCTAAAAATATGTGTATCTTAATTCCACAACAACATGGTGTTACCTTGGCTACAGTATTTCTTAACAATTCTCTTTTCTTTAATGATTCTCTTTATCCTTTTACTAATGAAAATACAGATTATGGACATTATCTTTTAATTAACTGGTGGCAAATATGTGGAACTACAGGCTGCTTTAGAGAGTTCATTTCTTCTCTGCAGTTGGCTGGATTGAGATGATCTGAGGGAAGGCAAAATAATTTCTTTTCAAGAGTAAAGTAATGGATTTTATAACTACAGGCTGGAAAGATAGCACCTAGGCTTCCTAGATGGATGTATTGTGCTGCAATTAACAAATGTTTGATGCACTCCAATTTAAGTTTATTTCTTTCTGACTCACTTGTTACAAATGCTAAAACTATGCATCTGATTTACTTACCATTTTACTATTATCATCTGAAAATTTACAATTTACTGATCAATTCCTTTTTTCTCACTTTTGTTTTTCCAACATTGCATTTTATTAACGTAAAAAAAAAAAAAAAAAAAAAAAAAAAAAAAAAAAAAAAAAAAAAAAAAAAAAAAAAAAAAAAAAAAAAAAAAAAAACAAAAAAAAACTACCATCATTTTATTGGATGTACTAATGTTCCTAAAAGAAACCCTTATAAATTCCAACTGTTTGGAGCTATTCTTTAGTACAATCGAGTTATTTAAGTTAACAGATAAAAACAGTTTTATATGCTCAAAGGTAAAATCCACTTACAAGCTTCTGATGACCTAGTATAGTAATTAAAATAATACTTGCTACAACATGAGTAACTGTTTGTTTAAATAAGGATTTTCACTATTTCCTTTCCCTTGTTTATGCCTCAGGTGAACCTTTCATAAATGGGAAGGCTGATTTATAATCTTCTGATGTGTGAATCAGTGAATCTTAAGAATCTATTTCTCCTCAAAGACAGCACTTGAATTCCCAAGGATTTCATGAAAACTATTTCCCTTTTTGCTCACTAAAAATTTGTAGTTTGAGGCCACTTAAAATTCAGTGCACAGTGTATGCAGTAACCCTGATAATCAGTAAAATATGTCAGAGAGCAAGATGGTTTCTCCAACTGAATGGAAATTGCAACAAGCAGTTAACCTACAACAGGAAAAAACTCCTTACAGGGCTAGCGTGCTGCCTTACAACACTTAGAAAGCTGATTAAAGAGATAATGACATGAAACTATATAAAATGCTGGCAAAAGCAGTAGGGAGGATAATGACAGATATTTCAGGTTGCACCAATATTTATTTTGGCTTAGAACAACAAAAAAATACATTGATTGGATCACTACATATTATGTCAAAGTGCAAGAATGACAATTTCTTCCCCCAAACCCCACATTGCTTTTATTGTTTCAGCTCTTTGACTCTTGATGACTTGAGTTCAAGTCTCAAATGGACTTCTGATCAGCGGGGGAGCTGACTGCAGAATAAAGAGACAGAAAATGTGTAAACTTGGTGAAGTGCTCCACAAGCTCCGGCTTGCAAATCTCGCAGAGACTGCAGCCCATCCAGCTCACAGACTCTCACCTAATACAACATGCTGTAAGTTGTGAAGAAATGTGTTTAAGTATAAATAGTCTCTACTGGCTTCAGGAAGTAAAACTGTTCCCTTAGTTTAGTCAACACATTACTTGCTGGGAAAGCTGAGAGGCCAATGTCCTAGGCTCACCAGTGATTTCTCCCCGTAAAATGAAAGTTAGCAATCATTGTGTGTATAATATTGTCTATTAGGTGGTGCATAAAGGCTTGCATTGTATGTACATACTGCAGTTGTATAGAAAACATTACAGAGTGAGCCTGCTTTTAGCTTGATGCCTCATACAGTGGTAATTAAGGAGAACAGTCTTTTGATTTGCTACTATTTGCAGTTCTACAGGAAAAACTGAGTTTAGGCTCTCTTGTGCTGTGCGTTGTTGCCATGTTTAATCTTCTGATTCGCCAGGAACAATTACATGCGACACCTATGGGGAATTTAATTGCTTAGCTCCTGCCTCTACAGCAATTGTAATTATAGTGCAGTACTATCTGGGGGGGAAAAAAAAAAAAAGAGAGAGAGAGAAAAAAATGTGATGTTTTTTAGAACATAGCACTGAATAATACCAAGGTTAGGTTTATACAACAGCAAAACTCGAAGAATTAGCTTCCAGAATTAACCCTGTGTTTCTTTTGATGGAAGGCCAGACAAAATAAAGCGTTGGTTATTGTAAATATCCTCTTGTAAAGACTTCCATTCAAACCTATCGAATGCATTTATCCTCCCAATATATGTGGGAGTTAGCACAGCTTCTTTTTTTTCCACTCTTTCTCCAGCTGAGGAAACTAAGGCACAGGAATGTGCTGATTGATTTGTCATTATGAAAAATCCAAAGGAGAGCAAATTAGTATGTGAGAAATTCTGAATTTCTAGCATTTCCAAGTTCCTTTTACTTTCCATGGGTACTGCTTTGAAAGAAACATAATGGGCAAAATACGCCTTTTCAAGCTATAAGATCTTAAAAAATTCTGTAAAATGGACCATAATAAAATAAAGTAAAATAAAATAAATAATAAATATTATTGCATGCTATTCTGCTGATAATTCTTGTTGAGCAGAATTGGAGATGTCATGGTCTGAATCATCCTACATAGTCCCAAGCAAAGGAAGTTGCAGACAGGATTACCCTGTTGCATTCTAAGAGAATCCAAAGAGCACTACTGTACTAGAATTTCTTTTATTCCTTACTGAAAAGAAAGAATGATTGCTGCTGTTTGCAGTAAGGCATTTTTCTTACTTTCATTATCTGGGTGATTTTCAGAACTGGTAGCAGTTCAGTTAGAAATTAAGTTCTCATTGGGTAGTTTTCACAAAGCTTCACAAGTTAACATGCTTTTAGAAGTGGTCACAGTTCAAAATCAGGACCAACACTCCACAGAATAGAGCCCATTCTGGCTGAAAAACTCATGATATTAAATAATAATACTGAGGTTTATTTGTCTCAGATAAACACTAATCATATAGAAGTGAAGTTCATTCACTATTTTCCATATGTTACCTGCTCTCCTTCAATACATGCTATAGTCCCCTTGCAGTGATGCCCAGCATAGCAGAATGTGTGATTTATAAATAGCAAAAGGGCAGCCCACTCCTTTGGTAGAAGAATACTGTACAAGAAATACAAGTTTAAGATAACTACTAGGTTTTTTTCTCTTTGAAGCCTATCAAACATCACTTTAGTCATGCCAGAGAACGTATAATGCTATAATTGCCTGTATGAATCTTGCTAGAATTTAGACAATGTGCTGCAAAAGTGAGGGTGCACAGAACCTACCCCTGCAGATATGCTGCTGTGATTAACCTGAGAAATTCTGTATAGGAAAGTAACTACGGGAAATGTGTTTTCTTTACAGAAGTATTAACTTCTTTTGATACTGACATCAGCAGAACTGACAAGATCTCTTTGAAAGCCAGGATTACCTTCCTGGAAGTTTTGCATTCCTTGTCATAAAAAGCAAAAATAAATACCCGCACTAACATTTTAAGTTTCTCCCAAGTCTCATTTTAAAACATCAAAGGAGGGGATGGAAGATCCTTTGAAAGCCAAGGGGAACAAATTTCATACAGGGGACATTATTTTTTGTCATGCCATATCTCCTTTTTTTTCCCCCCCAGTTAGAAGCTGTAAATATATATAGTTCTGACAATAGCTAGGCCTTTCACTGAAGTAGCAGTTCCATGAGTCAACTACCCAG
This sequence comes from Florisuga fusca, assembly GCA_038090715.1. NCBI lineage: Eukaryota > Metazoa > Chordata > Aves > Apodiformes > Trochilidae > Florisuga > Florisuga fusca. The sequence continues at coordinate 12,373,644 of JAAWXA010000009.1, forward strand.
TCTCCCCACCTTTTATTATGCTGTAAAAGACTTCTGGACTGGTACAAGACTCGGTCAGGTTTTCCACTAAGAACATAATCCATTTGTTCAAAGCCAAAGTGATAATCTCCCTCAGAAGTCAGCACATGGGTATTGTCATTTGAAGACATGTATTTTGCCACTATCTGGCCAAACAACATTGGGTAAGTCATTTGACGTCTTCTTTTAATTTCACCTTTCTAAAAATATCCTCAACCGATGTTTGTAGATTGCTTTGGGAATTCTGTTGTAGGTTTAAAGTCAGTCTTGTCTTTACTGTACCTTAAAATGATGTTCTGACTTTGTTTTCTCCAAATTTGCATATCTCACCCTCAACCAACCACCATCTTCATCACTTGTTTTATAATGTGAACATTGCAAACATAGTACAGAAGAGACTCCAAACAGTGAATCTGAAAACACTTTTAAACATGATTTTCCATTGCAGATATTTGCAAATGAAACCCTGAAATGCAGCATTTAATTCCCACGAGAAGTGCTATTCTCATTTTATCTTCTGTCTGTATACAAGCTTCTGCTGTGCTACTTGTATTGCCATTTTCAGCAGGGACTCACAAGAGAAAAAGGATAGAAACTCAGGCAGAATTACTAAACTGTAACACAAAGATAATGAACTCCAGTGCAACAGGACAGCAAATTAGAAGACTGGGAAGTTGCTAGCCCATGTTAAAATAGGAAGAAAAAGAGCTTTATTCCGTACTTCTGAAGCATTCTTCAAAGCTCAGAGAGCCTACTAAACGAAGCGGCCCAGTTAATCTGCCTGGAGCTCCTCAGTTGGGCTCTTTACAAAAAATCCAACCAGACATTTTTAAGAGCAATTATTTTTTTATGAAAAGGAAATAACTAAGACCTAGAAAGGCACATTAAGCACCAGAAGACACACCAGTCAGGAAATGGTTTAAGATCCCCATTCAGCCCAATTTGTTTTAAAGTATTTCAAACCCCTGAATACAGAAAATTCAACAAATAGCCAAGTGGCTGGGAGACATAGTACATATTGCCAAAGAGATTTAAATGCAAAACCAAGACTCTTGTTTCCCAAAGCTGTGGAGAGTGATTTTAACAGTCTAGTCTTAAGGCAAAGCTAGTCTCCTATGGTTTCATGTATTTCCTTATCAGAGTCCTAATGTCCCTTTATGTTCAAATATACCTACAGAAGAACAACCCCCTACAGAAATTCAGTAGTTCCAAAAAATTGCAAGGGTTTGGCAAAATTGTGCCCTTGTTCACGACATTATCAACCATAAGCATTCAGGCATCATTAAACACTCCGTTTGTTTTGGGACCAAAATTAAAATATTTTTAAAGCATGCACGTAGCAACACATTTTAGAATTTTATTTATTTTTTATTCTTAAAACTCTTCTGGAAATCAAAATCATGTTTGTTGTTGGTTTTTTTTTAAGTGAAGTCTAGGAATTTATATTTCTATTAAAACAGGTTCCCCTCTATCCATGTAATTTTAGCAGCTGAAATATAAAGAAATACACGATACATCACAAGACCATGATAAAATCTGAGATTGCAATGTGGGAAGTATGGGCTTCAGTTTAGATTTTTTGCTCCAAAAGTTTATGGGTACTGTCACATGAAAGGGTGCAAACCTATTGTAATCGTGACCTTTTCAAGTAACTGTCATTTTGCAAATGTTCTGACACTTCTGATGTATGAGATAGGGTGAATTTTTCTTTCTTTCTGGAAAAAATAAGCCATCTGAATCTCTTAGTCTAGGTAGGAACCTGAGAATTGAAAGAAGCAAAGGCAATATTTCCAGATTTTTGTGGAAAAAGGCATTACCACTCAGGAAATAAGATATATAGCTGTGTCTGCACGTTATAGAAAGCTACAACATAATCTTTCAGCAGAAAGAGAGAGACCTGCAAAGTCCTTTGCAAGGCTTGCAAGGCAGAATAATGCAGACTATTTCTAACAAGACTATTGATTGCAAAAGCACATTTTCTTTCCACTTACCCACATTTCTGATTTTAAAGGCCTGCACAATAATGGTGAAGTATATGGAGCTGAAAAACCAGTTAAAGCTGCATACAGAATTCCTGATATCTGATCAAAGAGAAGCTATTTGGCAAATTTCATAAGCAGCAGTATTTGAAGGATATATTAAAACCATCTACCGAGAGATGGCATGTGAAATAATGTCTGTTAAACAAAAATTAATAAACAGGCATTAAAACTGAATATTAATATTGTCAAATGGAAAAAAAACCAGATTTGTTTCTAAGGCAGACAATTTCAGAGACTTTCAGCTAAGAAGCACTGTGTCAGACACTCAGTGAAAATAATCGTTTTCCATGTTTCAGCACAAGTTGCACTACACTGTAGAGAAAAGCAGAAGTGTATTAATAGGCATGTAACTAGAAGACAAAGCTGTTGTGATGACTGTGGGGTCATGCAGAAAGGGTTTCTTCCTTGGATCTCATAAAAATGTAGAGGACGAAACTTTTTTTTGGATTACATGTTTCTGATAGTGGAAACAAATTAGCATTCAAGAAGGATAAGGAATGGTGATGACTTGATGGATGAAAATTTGAATTATGACTCTTTTATGTGTAGGTGTATGTTGCAAATTCACAGTGGCATATTTCTGGGATACTAACCATCCTTCAGATTGTGAGACAAAAGTTTCCAAACATAACATCCCAAAGGTGGGTTCCATTATCGGAGGAAAAATAGTGAGGAAAAAAAATCAACTAACTTAATGACAGCCAAAAGTTATGATATGTCCTGCATTACATGTAAGATCTCATAACCAGGCTAAGTAACAGCTGACCATGTTTGAATTCTCCCTCATGTGACTGGAATATCAGTGTGTACTACAATAAAGCAAGACTATTTAAGAGGTGTTATGGAATAAGAGATTTAAGTAGGTTAAAACAGTTCCTTTCAACCAAAGTGCTGCTATTTAAGATAAATCTTCAACCCCAATAGTGGAACAGAATTGCAAGACACTGGTGTGAAAACAGATCTACAGCAAGAATAATTGTTTATAGAAGAAACATTGTGACTTCAACCTTTCAGAGTAATGGTAGTCATGATAACTATTCTTGCAGATCAGTTTGGTCACCCTCATTCCTGAGGATTAGCTCTGCAAAAAGCAGCAAAGCTAAAGAAAACTGTGGCTACCAGAGTGTTCCTGTTCTTTTGAGATACTGAAAATACTACTACCTTTGTTCCTTCCCTGACAGATTCTCAGCTAATCACTAATAGTGAAAGCTATCTCACACACAGCAAACAAACACTACACTAGAATTCTAGTGGAATGGATTGTTTGCATAATAAAGCCCTGGGATGCAATATCAAAACCCTGTGAACAAATGTCCAGTGAAACACAGAATCATTTCAGCTGAAAGTCTCTCAGAGTGTGCTACTAAGCAGTTTTATTAGGTAGCTGTTGGTGGTTTTATTTGCTGTTTACATTTGTTTTCATTTGTATAAATGGTAAGCCAAATGAAGTCTCAATTTCAGTGTTCTATTAGTTTTATTTAAGCATTAGAATGACTGTTTAATGGAATCAAGCTTCACTGTAGCCAGATTTTGTATCCTTTTTGTCATTTATCCTTTCCTATCCTTCAAAGAATGTTTGAAGAAAAATGTTTATAAAAACCTCTTTTTGTTCTGCTAACCTTGCAAACTAAACATGTTCCATTTATTTTTAAATTAAGTGAAAATTAGCCAGGTGTGATAGATAAGCTTTCTATACACAGGTCTAAATATTGACAAAAGAAGACGTGTCACTGGAAAAATCATCAGTCTAGCAATTATCACGTTAGCATGTTAAGTGGAAAAAGATGTGAAACTTACAAATGTGTCAATACAGATTATTTCATTTCCACCAGCTATCAGCTATACTGTGAACATCAGTGCCTTAATGTATAATCAGCAGCAGGTTGGCTTTTGCGAGCAAATACCTTAACGTGGCACCCAGAATTGTCAGATCTGTGGCAAAATTATGCATATCCCCTTCAGATTTTGGCAATTTTCAGTATGCCAAGCAAATATTAGACATTTCTAGAAGGCAGAGCCAAGGAACAGGGACAGGAACAAGCAGTCAGCAGGGATTGTCTTCGTCACAGACTTGGCAGACTCAGGTCCAAAGCTGTGTGGACAGGAAAGAGAGGAGAAAGAGTTGGTCACCATTTTCCCAGAAAGGAAGTTCTGGCAGAGAACTAAAGATGCTAAAGCCCTTTATAATAGTAAGTCCAGAAACCAGCTGTGATTTTTACAGCTGGTTCTCACAGACTAAATCCAATTCCCTTCAGTACAATCCTGATCCTTTTACAATTCCCCACCCAAACTTTAAAACAGGATTGGGAGCCGAAAAAAAAAGCCTTTTTCTCACTTTCTTCCAAAATCTGCTACTCGTTTCAGAACCTTACCTATGAATAATTTCTTACCTAAGGTATGTATTTGCCATTTTCATAATCTAGTCAATGTCACAATACTTGCAACTCAGTTTAACCTTCACTCTTTCTGCTGTCCCTCAAAGAATTTTTCAAGTTAAATTAAGGTGCTTTCATTAATGAGTAGCAGCCAATGTGAGGAAGACACACTAATGATCCCCATAGTTGAACAGGGTTCACATATTAAAATAACATAATATTTTCTTTACAATGTAAGTAATTAAATTTCTTACAAGAGCTTTGGGTGGAGTAGTGCTTATACTAGGTCTGAAGCTGAAATTCTTTCATCTGGTGAATAATAGGATTGGCAATAGCGTGGCAGCTTGTGAGAACCAGAATGGCAGGATAAGATCTCCCAGGATACATTATTTAGGAGGGGGAACTTAAAAGGCATTTCTCACCCCAATGAGACCTGACAGCAGGACTTAAATACACTTGAGACCAATTAAACTTTCTTTCAAGGAGCTCATGCAATCTAAGATATTTTTGATACATTTTAAAAGACAAATTTTTAAAAGCCAGTTTTAAAAATTGTGAGGTGTGCTCAGAACATGGAACATTTTTGGTAATGATCAATCTGACCTCTATTGATACAAGGTTAACAGTGCCAGATGTCCCACCTTTGCAGACTCCTCCAGGAGGATCTGTAGAAGGCATGTGGGCAAGACAATATTTATGATGAAGCTTGATCATGTAAATCTAGTGACTGAAGTGGTGAACTTGTTTGTAACAGCATGTTTTGTAGCAGATCTTCTCTTAGGTGAAGATGAACAAAATTTTGTTCATTATATTTGCACTGATTTTTCCTTAGAAGCATCGTTGTGTGATGTTTTAGGCCTCTTTTGCCTCCTAAGTAATTATACAGGCTTCTGGTGGGACAGTACAAGCATCATTCAAACCTTGGATCCACTTTTCCACGGGTACAAATCTGCATGTGCTAATTTTTAATATGGAATGACAGATTATTAAGGTAAATTACCTTCCCATTGCTTTCCTTGAAGAATTATACTATTCTCTGACTTCTAGGCAAGACCTCCCAGCACATAAACAGTGACAAAAAGATGACATTCAGAGCAATATCACAATTTTTATGTAAAATGCCCCTATGAACTAACAGGCTTTTCCTATTTTCCCTTGCAAATAGTTTATATGGCATTAAATTTAAGATATTGCAATCACTCTGCTCATCTCTTTTTTGATGTTATCAGGAGTCCAGGGCTTGCAGTTTCCTGAAACAAGTATGAAGTATTTCAAGATAAAAATTCAAAAGCTAACAAGAAAGATATTTTAAGATTTCCTTTATGTCTCAGTGCTCAGTATTATGCCAGATTTGGCCCCAAGTTATGGAGATTTTAGGCAATAGTTTCCCCATGCTTACATTTTAAAAGTAGTTGCCATAGCAACTGCCAGACACACCATATGGTGTGTCTGTTACCTCCAAGATAACAGAGCAATTTCTAAAGAATTTTCTTTACAATATGTTATGAACCTTTGTACTTTTTTTACAATTTTTCAGAGTGCAGTATAAGGTACTGTTGTTCCCTGACATTCTCTTCAAGTTGAATGCTCATTTTGTAACTCTTTCGTATTAGGCAAATATTTCCCTCTCTTCCTTGTCTTTTTATTCTCCCAATATTCGGCAAAACATGAAAGAATAAAGTGAGGAAAAGGAGACACCTATCAAGTTTTATCTAAAATTTTCCTTAGTTTCTCCAGAATGCTACCTTTTCTTCACAGTGACAATCCAAAAGATGAAAAAAGAGCAAGAGACAGAATACTGAAAAAGATAAATATTATTAAAGCTTCCTTAATATATATGTGCTGGGCAGTCAGACATTTTGCAGAACTATATGTGGCCTTCAGTGCTTTGAATCCCATACTTGCCCACTTTTTCATCTCCAATGAAGAATTAATATCTGTGCAAAGTTGCCTCAAACAAGAGGAACTCAGAAACATACCCATCAGCTAGGGTCACTTGTGAGCAGGATGACACTCACTAACTTCCTCTGCTTTTCCAAGAAGATCCTACTGTCCAACCCAGCCCCCAGTAGTTAAACATATCAAGGCCTTGCCTTGAAAAACCATGTGCAGACTCAGGAAATATGGGAAATAAGCCTTTATTCCTCCACCTTCCCCTTTGTGGATGTATAGACTGAGACAGGATTAAAAGAATAGTTACTAGGATACGCAGTAGTGTTCTGCTCTGTGATTCTCTGTCCCCTGAGTCCTTCATTCTGACAATTTTCAGCAGTTAAGGCATCTTCTGCACAGATCTTTGAAAAAATTAAAAAATAAAACTCCACCAAACCAGGATGTATGAGTGCACATTTAATTCTTCCCCTGAGGAGAAGCCAAGAAAAGAGAATGAACCACTCATTACATACTTAAATTAATGCACAGCTACAAGGTGCTGATGCTATCCTGACAATAAAAGATCATGTAAGAGTAGAATATAACAGTTTAAAGGGGGCTTTGCATGTTTGGGGTTGTCAGGTGCTTTATTTTTTTCCTTTATTCTTCATTTACCATGGCTACTTCTCAGGAAAGGGGTAATCATTCTATAATTGGAACTGCCTGTGGTTGCCTTCAAGAAACACCTGCCTAAACTTTTTGCAAAGAAATGTTTGTATTTCATTAACAAGTTGCATTGTTAATTGCAGCAATTTATAGTGTAGTTTTAATTTTTTTAAATACACTTTTTCTGCCTGGGCAAGGGAAGAAAGAGACCAAAAAGCATAGAAGCAGGTACTATTTCTGGGCAAGTGTAGCTTTCACCAAAGGCTGAATGACTGCTGAAGGAAAAACAGGAGAAATTTTGCTGCTAAGAAAGACTTGTGACAGCATTTTTTCCCTAGTAATAGCAGTTGAAGTTAACTAATAACCATAGTTACAGGAAAAGCAATGTCAGTAACTTCAGGTTTTATCTACTAAATGGCATGTAAGGGAGGGTCATGTGTGAGTTTCACCTCATCGTATTTACACAGTATCAATTCCTTAGCCTGGACAATTAAGGAGAAGTAAATAACTTACTGTGTTCTGACTGATTGGGAGAGGATGGGAAAATATGATAAATATGTTAATTAAGAAATACACTATATATTGTATCTTAAATAATAGTGATGAAATTGTGATGAAAATTCTATAGTGTAAAAAGATATAGTTGTCACTCATCATGCCTCTCTTTTATTTATACTGTAGGTAATACAGTACAGACATAGATGAGGAGGTAAGGTCATGTCAATACTCATGAATGTAATGTTTCTCTTTAACTGCAGTTTCATGGGTTCTTATGGCTTAGTTTGCCTTGACAGCTCATGGGTGGCATTATCTGTTGCATGAAACACGTGCATCATGTTAGGGCCTTCACAGATCCTAAAAAGAACAGTTGATCTCTCTCATTCTTAGTCACTTCCTCTTTCCACTTAATCCTGGTTTTTTTTCTAATTCTGTGCTTAGTGATGATCAGCCACAGTCTCTATGGACAGTGGCTCTCTGTGCCAGGCAGCCCCTGGGCCACGTGGTGCACAAGGATGGGTTTATTCAGTCTTAAGAAGCAAAAGTGAAGGGGAGATTTTATTGATGTCTTAAGCTATCTACTAGGAGGGTATGTCAGAATAGAGTCAGATTCCTTCTAGGGTGCACGATGTCAAGGTGAGAGGGAGTGGACACAAATTGCAACACAGGAAATTCCAATATGATGTTAGGAAAAGTATTTTCACTATAGTCAAATGATGGAATAGGTTTCCAGAGAAGTTGCAGCATTGCCAGCACTCAAAATTCAGATCAGGCAAGGTACTAAGTAAACTACTGAGGTTGGTCTTGCTTTGAGGCAGCCGTGTGACCTCAAAAGGTCTCTTCCAACCTACATTACGTGGTGATTCTGTACTTCTATTCAACTTCAGTTCAGGAGAACTCAGCAGGCAGTGTTTGTCATTGAAGAAACTACTCTAATTGAAAATCTGAGTATGCCTGAAAGAATAGGTCTCTGTTATAAGTGAAAGGATGTGATTTATCCAAAAGTAGTTTGTGTCACAGAGGGCGAGGTTGGTATTGTTCTCTTTTGGATGTATGTTTTTCTCTATTGGCATAGAGCATGTTGGATTTAGTGGAGTTATTCCTGATGAAAATATATATAGCACAGAATCAACTCCTAAATACAAGTGCACCAAAAATAAAGCAACTGATAAGCTTCCTTTCAGTATGGCTTATTCTATTTCAGGAAACAAGAACTCAATAAGTTACATTCAAAGACCCTCTATAATTAAGTGTAAGTGCAGTGTATTGCTACAGCATATTAGTGGCTCCATGTAAACATATTTTCCCCCTGAATTGTTATAAACAGGCACACCATAACCTCATTTTTAGCTTTTTTCTACATTATAAATTCATTTTTCTCTTTGCAAAATGTCACTTTCTTTCCAGCAGGTTAGTCCCAGGAGGTCTGGTAACTACAATTACTCCATTTAAATATTCCACATATCTGTCAAGACTCAAAAGAATTCTGTAGTGTCAGTTTAAATATAAATATATATAATTCTAGTTAATAATCATCACTTCAAGTCTGTTATGAAAACTGTATTACTCATTCAGAGTGCGTGTGATGCTGTGTATGTATGCAGCATTTGCTGCAGCATTTTCATTGATTTATTGTTTAAAAAAACAACCATACTAACTGCACCACATCAATGATCTCATGCAGAAAAGAATGCTCTTCAAAGTTAAACTTGTCTATGTTTTATTCTAATTACTTAAGGAAAGAGCACTAGACATTTCCTACCTTTGTATATAGAGAAAGCTGAAAATTTACATAATACTGTAAAAGCAAATGCTAGCAAAACATATGTGATACTTTTCATTTGCATATCATTTCCATCTAAAGAAGATATTTTTCTTTACCAATGACCAGATCTTTATTTTTTCTTGCTAGGAGGTAGGAAGGTTTATGGGTGGTGGCAGTTTTCTGCCACCTTATAAATAGCCTGAAACACTACACAGTTAAAAGCCAAGCATCTTAATGGCTTAGAAACTAAAATTGTAGTGTTGATCAAAAAGGGATCGCAGTTCATAAATTGAATGTGCTCATCAGTTCTTTATTTATTTTGGCCACTAGAATAGCCCTTGCAGTACAGGTGAAAGTGTAACTGTTTTTTCAATGAAAGTTTTAAAGTAGCAGAATTAATATCCCAGCAAACACAATTAATACCAATGAACAGCATTTCAAAGCTTTTAATCTCCATGACAACCCACCTCAGATTCTTCAATAAAATGCCACTTCACATACACACAAACATGTTCAGTTATGCACACCTACCATATGTAGATAAATATCACCAGTGTTGTGCAACCTAAAACTATATATAATACCACTGATGTCTTTCTCTTGGAAAACTAATCAGTCAGCTCTCCTGTTAAAAACTTAATTTGTATCCTTCTGTTTACATTCGCTTTTGAATAAACAAAAGGCAAAGAGGTACATAAAAATATGGCTCAAACATATAAGGACAGACCGTGAGTTCTGGTAAACAGCAAAAGTACCTGATACGTAAAAAAAAAAATTGGTGAATAACTCCAAAGACCTACACAACAGAATCAGAAATTGCACAGCAGAATTATTCACAGTACTTGTTCTGCCTCTGAAAGGAAACCATTTACTTAAATATTTTAAGCAGAGTGCTCACTGAGCTGCGTGAGTAAGGATCTAATTATTGATATGAGTCATCTATTGATGTAAATGTGGCTCATACCTAATACCTGAAAAATCACAACAGATGTCTTCAAAAATGTCCCAAGACCAAAGTTCAAGTCACTCCAGGATAACTCTGCCTCAGAGACCTGCCAAGACATACGTGCTGCCATTTGCCTGGTTTGTAATACTGCATTCACAAAATTCAATTATTATAGTCTGTTGCCTTACCCTTACCTGTTTTGTGCAGGACTGGTTCCCTGGACTGCCCTTGCTCCCCCAGCCTTAGCATACCTCCTGGAGGGATGTACCATATCAGTGCAGAATGCAGTATTGTCACAAATGGAGGAAAAATGTATGCTTATGCCTGAAAATGGCCCTGGCCAAACTTTCCCATGTGTGACCTGAATGGATCACTGTAGCTGCAGCTCATACACTCCTCTACCCCCTGGCTTCCAAGTTCATCATGCCCCCTCCCCTAGCCCTCTGAAGCCTCTGCTCCAGCATGTCTTGTCAGCATTTCTAAATAACCTGTTCTAACAGTCATCTCCAGCACCCCTAATCAATCACAACAGACTTTTAGTCAAGTTTCACTTCACAAACTTCAAGTATGATTTATACTTCTCACACTTCTGTGCAAGGTAATAATTGCTGACAAACTGTCCAAATCTCTTTTTCCTGCCTTTACCCGAGGTAAGTCAAAGGGTAGCCTAGCCACCAGTATCAACTTTGATTGAAGTACTTTGTACACACCCAAAAAAAAGAGAATAAAAATTTAGAGGAACTGATACCCAGGACTTTGGACTCCTTTCTAATAACTTAGAGTGGAAGAACAAGGCATACTTCTGAAATCCTTTAGTAATCATTAAGCTATGTAGAGATGTGTGATGAATAGAAAAGGAAGAAGACTTGAGGCACCATGTCCTGGAGTAGGACTGATAAAGAAGCTACACCAGAGCAGACTGGTTTTGTGTATCTTGGGCTGATAAGGCAAAGAATGGACTGAACACGTGTGTGACTGAGTTCAGGTATCAGACACAGTGATGAAGACTACTGAAGACTACCAGAGGACCCCTGACAACCATCCACGGTCTCAGGTAGGCACTATGCTATGGACATTTGCAAATGTTCATGAGCTCCAGGAAATTGAATTACTATGTTAATCACTTCCTGGAAGACTAATGAATATGCATATCCAACCAGTATATAGACTTCGATCTCGGACAGCCTGGGACACACACCTTCAGTGCTGCAATAATCTAATCTCCAGAATTGAACCTTAGACAGTTTTTGGAAACCATCCTTTCGATATCAGAAGTTTTCAGCTGTGGGAATAGCCTTCCATGGGGCAGCCCAGGCCATCTCCCTCTCTCTCAAGAGTCTGACCATCAGAAAATCTTTTATCCCAATTGGAATAGTCAGTACATCAGATGATACAAAACTTCTGTGAATCCCACTGCCAGCCTGCACGAACGGGTGAGAAATTCAGCAGACAGAACAACCAAGTAATATTTTGTGATAGACACAAACAGGAATTCCCAACGTTCTCCTTCTTGTTCCTTGCTTTCTACCATCCTTGCACTGACTTCTACTACAGAAGAGCGTGCATGCCTTTACAGAGGAACAAAGGGCACTTCAGTACACCTGGATTTGCATGGTATGTCACTGGACTGTAAGGGCTTAGGAAGCACTCCAAGGCATGCTGAAAACTTACAGTGCTGCTTAGGAATGGCTTGGCCCTGGGAAGAGTATCGGAAGGCATTATGGATACAGGATAGTTGGTTCAAGGTCAAAATATCATTCTTTTCCTGAAGTATACTTAACCATCTTTTCTCATAATAAAAAGGTAGGGTTCTAGAGTGACAAAGATAAATTCAGGAGTTTATGAGGTAAAATGAAACCTTCCTGAAAATAAATGCCTTGCAGTGCTTCAGCCTGAAGAAGAGGCGGCTCAGGGGAGACCTCATCGCTCTCTACAGCTACCTGAAAGGAGGGTGTAGCCAGGTGGGGGTTGGTCTCTTTTCCCAGACGACTTTCAACAAGACAAGAGGACACAGTCTTAAGTTGTGCCAGGGGAGGTTTAGGTTGGATATTAGGAAGAATTTCTTTACGGAGGGGCTGATCAGGCATTGGAATGGGCTGCCCCGGGAAGTAGTGGATTCTCCATCCCTGGAGACATTTAAAAAGAGACTGGATGTGGCACTCAGTGCCATGGGCTGGTAACCACAGCGGTGGGTCAAGGGTTGGACTTGATGATCTCTGAGGTCCCTTCCAACCCAGTTAATTCTATGATTCTATGATTACTTCCAAGTTTTTGTTATCTTCTCTGCATTAAAATGACCATTTAAGTTAGCAAAGTAAAATACATACCATAGATGATCTGTTTGCATATATGTTGAATGCCATATGCAGCCTCAAAATACTAACGCTTGATTGTACTTTCTAGACTGAATATCTAAATTTCATACCTAGAGCTTCCCTGAAATGCTGTTTTGGAAGCTGGTATTGATGGTGCCAAAAAGAGCTCAGCTCCATTATTAAGATACTCATTACCCAAGCACAACGGAAGTTAGAAGTGACTTTTTATCTGCAGTTCTAAGATGTAGAGAGCCCAGGGTTGGCCTGCCCACCTCTAGATTACAAATCATTGAAGAACATAAACCTGTATTCTCACTGTTTTCTTTGCAGTACTGTTAAAGTAAAAAGACAGGCTCACGTTGGACTTTTCATGGCGCATGGATGTAGTTCAGAGTGAATGAATACGGTCACAAGTTCAGAGATACTAGTTCTTATCAATCATAATGATATTTTTTTACCAAGGTAGCTGCCACAACTGGTGACAATTCCATTTGAGATAAAGAACATCATGAACAGATAGCAAAAACCTTTCATTGCCACCTGTGTATCTATTGGAATCTTAATATGGGGAGGGGCCAGGGGTTTTACATGGGATGACCTGTCAAGGCCCAGTGCAGGTTATTAGAAGATCTAGCCATGCAACTCATAGTAAGATTAAGTACCTCCTTCCTACTAAATTTAAGTGCTAAACAAATGCTTAACTTTAAAAAAAAAAAGTTTTATATGTTCATTTCTTAGCTACTGCATCATGCATTTATTTCCCAAGTCAAAATTACAGTTTCTCTAGGATGCTAATGACATTTATAGGGCCTACAATTAAATAAACAGAAGATAATTTGCCATCTCTCAGTGTCTTGTCCCTGTAAAAATTACATGCTGTACTTCTACAGAAATTTATCTTGTCTTCTGCTTAGTTTATTACCTACAGAGAAAAAGTTTTAGGTACTTTTTATGTCTTGTAGCTGGAGTCTCTAAACTATCTGTAATTGCTTTCAATGAAAAAGAGAACTATAATGGGAATAGCTTTATTGTCATATTTTTACTAGTGGGTGTGAGAAGTGATTTAACTTACAGGTACTGATTATTTAATTGTATTGATACAGAGCACACAGCCTACCATGACTAGTGAATCATTCAGACTGACAAGAGGAGGTGTAAAAATTCTTCTTACTTCTATTCTGCCACATGCTTCCAGTTTTACAAAGGAAAAAGCTTTATTCATAGGTGGGGGTTAGTAAGCCATTAAAGTTCTTGATAACAGCTATGAATGCTTAAAGCAAACACATCAAATCTACATGGTATTATTCTGAAATTAATTGTATAGTGAAACAAACTATTCCAAGAGATGACTATCTCATCTGATACACAATATATATAGCTGGCTCCGTACCTACACATGGTTTAAAAACAATCTTCATAAACTTCATAAAATACAGCTTATATACAAATTGCTTCTTTTAATGTGTGCCGTTTGTCAGTGTGTGACCTTTATTCAACACAATTGCTGCATAAACCCATTTACTTGTTTCGATGTGAAAAGACACCACAAACTATTAAAGTCTCAGCTAAATCATTATGTATGAGAGTCACTGCCCTGTGTGGTTTTAAACCTATGGCCCTGCAGCGGTAGTTGATTAAACATGAATTTAGACTGCAAAACCATTGTGCTTTGGACAATACTTGATCAAAGTCATTAGATGAATTTAGATAAATTCTCAGTCTGGCTTTCAGCAACCTAAATAGCCACCTAGAGATAGGCTTGAACATGACTGCTTAAGGTCCACAGTAATATACAGCAATAATAGATTTTAGATACAAAACAAAGCGCAGGTTTTTGGTTCAAAAAAAGTCTGATGATGAAAAGCAATCAAGGAATTAACGTAAATAAATATGTTTCTTTTCAGTGTAACTTCGATGAGAAGATGGAAGTCATCTGCTTTCTATAAATATAATTTTGAAAAGTTAGAGTCAGTAATAGATCTAAGAGTTATACTTACATTTAAAATTGTTTTTCTATAGTATTTAAATAGTAACGTATCTTTCTTAGTGTGTTTTTTTTCACTATGTACTATATATATACAAAATTGTTACCTTCTATTTCTAGTATAATTTTTAAATCTTTTAGCAATATAAATGAATGCTCAAAGAATCTGGGTAAAAGTAATATCCTAAAAGCATTGACCAATTTGTCTAGTAACAGAAATATCAAGTGCAAGATGAGATTTTTATTTTTATTTCTTTTTTCTTGTTATGAACAGAATAAACAATATAAGAGTTGTGCTAGAAGAGATCCAGCATGCATAGAAGAGTTCTGAACTAGTGATTATATTCACTAAATAGTGAGAGAGTTCCTTTTAAGTACTGCCACGTGCTTGTTTTGCCAGAAAAGAAGTGGTTTTCCTCAACAAATTGCTAAAAATCTGCCAGGTACTTGTAGTTCAATGTTGTTGAAGGGAAATCTTTTCTCCCTGTTTTGTTTTGTACAAAAGACAACCGCAATGGGTCTGCCTTCAGGGCAAAAATCTCAGAAAAAAGAGTAAGTTGAGAATGGCTGCATATTTGCAGAACTTCACAAGTGGCACATCAGGAATGGCCGGTGGGAAGAAAGCTGGCACATTTGGACAACTCTTTGGTGAAAACAAGTTTTATGGAATAAATAAGAATTTTTTTGCTGGCTATCTGTCTTCATAAAAGGAAGCTATTCTCAGTATTGTGTCATGAAAAAAAATTACGACACTTTCACTTGGATGATATTTGAAATTAAAATAACCCTAGTTTAAGGTGAAGTTTGCAGATCCTGACAAAAAAACTCTTTGTTCCAGTAAATTTAGAACAGCTTACTTAAAACAGCTGGGATTTCATGACTTTTGATGATTTCTAAGTTACTTTTCAGAACAGTGCGTAACAGTATTTTTATTTAAACATGAACTAAAATTATACAGATGGCAACTTACCCTATTTATCAATTTATAATTACTAAAAAGGATGAAACCACTAGAACTGAACTTACCTTTTGAAATTACAGGATTGAAGAGAATCATAAGAACAACTCAGAGACATGAATAGGGAACGTGAGCATTGACACATGATGTTGTAAGTCTGATAAAGAATTCTATTTAAATACTGTTATTCAGCATCAAATTGTAAAAATATTGTAGATGCAGTGAAAAATCATAGAATTGTAAAGCTTAAAGAACAAATAATGTAATTATAACAAGATACAGGTGGGCTACTTAAATTATCATATTCCACTTAACAACTCAGTGATCGTAATAATTTTGCAACCCTATTATATCTGCAAAGATGAAGCATAATTTAGAAAATCATTGTCTCCATCTAGTGGTGATTTTCTGTAATTTTCACTTGTAGTTCTGCTTCAGTAGGAACTATGTTCCAATCTTTGACTCTAATTTGCCCCACTTAAAGAAACAAAACTGAATAAAAACAGCAGTCCACTTGATTGGTAGAGGAAAATCTTTTAGACTTTTTATAGCATTGAAGCAAATCAGGTCCAAACCCTATGCTTAAGAGTTTAATCTTTTAACCATAAGAGAATCAATTCATAGTCACGCCTATATCTCTTCCAAGAATAGTGTTTAAAAATACCTCACAAAGTCAATAATATTTTTCATACACTTGGAAAAGTGTATGTATCTCAGTTTAGAAAAAGAGACAATTTTGGCCAGTGCCAGAATGTAGAAAAGAAGCTGAGCCTGCCCAGCCACCCTGATCAGGGTTCTCCCAGCAGAGAACCAGGATAAGGGAGGAAGTCTTTCTGCTTGGACGTTCTTGGCTCAGATCAATGACAAACTGGTGGTGACTGGCACTCTGTGCTGACATTAGAAATGAAATGGTATTTTTTCATTTTATAACTCAGACTTAAGTACCCGATCTGCTTACACAGTCCCCACCAGTGTACAACTGAATCACGGTGGCAGCACCACACAAAGAAATTTACACTGCCACTACCTGGTGATCTGCCTCATTCTATAGAAAAAAAAGCCATGTCAAATCTACAGGTCAATAACTGACATTTTGCAAAAGGATTTGATACAGATGAAGTAATTTTGGATATTCTTATTTATAGTATTTGTATTTATTTTATAACATTTGGATATTCTTGCTTATATAACAACTAAAACGTAAGTCTGATTGCTAAGTTTGAGAAGCTTGAAATAATATTGAAGCTTGGAGCAGTATGCTCCAGGCTGCTGAAAGGAAAATGAAATCCATAGTGAAGTCCATCCTGTACTATAGTGATCAGAATCAAAGGAACTAGAGACAAACAAGTTTTTAACTTTGTGAAGGTTTAGGGCTTTGGGAGCATGTGGACATCAAACAAGGTGAATTATTATTTCTGTTGTTACAACAATACTGGTCAAGCAATATGGTGGACCTCAGGAAGAGTCCCAGTATTGATCTTTAGAGTTTCCATGACAGGGTTACAAAAATGCCCCAAATAACGTTCTGTTCTATGTGAAGTACATAACACTTCCCAATTAATACTTCGGAAAGTTACCAGCAAATTGAGAACTGGTCCACAACTATGAGAAAACTATCAATTATGGATATAAGTAAACATCATTCCCTAAGTGGATGATTGATCTGGTATCACTGCCTTGTCAGTCATGATTTGCCATAACACCTCTGACACTGAGGGAAGGATTAGCAGTATACAGCACTGGGCTTTCAGAGCTAATATTTGAATGTTGAAAGCATTAAATGATTAAATGATCCCAAGATTATTTTGAGTTAGTAAACTTGGCAAATAGAGTGCTCTTCCAGAAGCACTATAAATAATGCATGTCAATAAAGAAGCTCACCGAACCTCTGCTGGTTTTTATCAAACACAGTTGGGTCACAGAAATTTTACAGCCAGGCCCTCTCACTGAAACCTATCTGCCTGTGATAAGAGTACTGATGAAAATTCACAGGACTGAAGGAATTCTGAGCTACTAGCATTCATGCTAGCACTCATTCTCCCAAAGCATTACACATGTTCAGTTCGTTGCTTCCAGGACACTATACTACATGCTGTCCTTGTCAGCATCTGTGGATTAATAGATTATCTTTAACTAGTTCTTTAGACAACTGAGAGAGACTCAGTAGCCAAACAGTTTAAAAATTCTGGAATTTCTTAGGGTAATTCTCTCTCAGACATGATTCTCAGTAAAAAATAGAGGAAAAGTAAGTTACTTTCCAATTTTCAGGTGATGGTGATACAGGAAGGCTTCAGGTCTTCATATATGAAGCAGCTGCAACCTAACAAGAGATCATATTTAAGATACATTGCATCCTCTACAGCATATAATTGATCATTTGGTATGAGTATCTTGATATGAGTAAGACTTCACTTCTGTTCTGATTGTTCATAAACAAGATTTAGATCAACGCAATAGCTGCAGAAGTTGAAACAAATGTAGTACTATATTTTTCACTCTAAGTGATGCAGCAAACAAGAATTGTAAGAAACACAGCTTTATTAATGTATTAAAAAGACCAGTGTCAGGTACTGGCACTTTTTAAATTGCCTTTTATATACCCCAGAGCTGGTCCCCAGTGCACCGTCCTGATACTGTGGTATTACAGCTGTACAACACAACATTCCTCTCTTTTTACACTCATACCCTATAGAAAGGAAAAATACCTAAACAGGAGAACAGACGTTTTTTAATAGGAATAATTTTTCCTCCTTCTACTTTAAAAACTATTAATTTTATAATAAAATTCTTTATTTGTATATCATAAAATTTTTATAATAAAATTCTGTATTTTCTATTTTTCATCTTTTGTCTAGCCTTTTTTCAGATCTTAGGCAATGTGCAAAATGTGAGAATCTGGATAGTCATGGATTGTGGTAGCAAGTTTCAGCTTGAGTTTTCTTCAATGAGATAATACTGATGAGACAACATCTCAACCAAACTTATTTGTATTTTCCAAAGAAAGTGTGCCATGGTAGAATGAAAAAATAATAAATTAGACACGTTTATGGAAGAGCAGCACAGCTGAATTCAGGTGCACTTCATCATAATCTTTAAACAGTTAAGATTTCAGGTTGTCTAGCATTTCAGAGCTGAGAATCTTATCTCAGTGCTTGACAAAAAATAATAGTTTTAAGATCAAATTTCCTTTCTCTGTAAATGCAAAAGAAATCACCAGTAATGCAAAGATCAAGACTCATACTCATTTGTCACCAGTGAATTCCTTGGCTGGTGTTAATTCATCTGGTATTTTAATTAGATCTGTCCACAAACTTCATGGGAGCACTGCATAGGCTCTTCCCTCCCAGTCTATTGCAGCAAACAAAATGTGGATATTGTAACCCCTTGATGCCTTCCTGCTTTTTACTTAAGTGAGGTACAGTCAGTAGAGAGTTCACTGAGGCCATCACAATTTTACTTCTGCTTCTGTCAGACCAGAGAACTGATCTTTCAAGATGAAATACATATATTGGCACCTAAATCTTTTGAAAACAAACCAACAAAATTGTAACGAGCATTCTGGATCTTAGAGCTGGGATCTTCCTTCGTATGTAATTCAGAAGCATTTGTGCAGGACAAGTATCTGCTCCCTCAGGGTACTCCACCAGTTTCAGGCAGGACTGCAGCCCTTTCTGACTTCTCTGACTTGTCTGGATCTAATGGCAACAAAGAGTTTGCAAGGTGCACTGAAGAAACCTGTCTGAAAAGCCAAAATTAGCATCTCAATTGTCACAATTAAAACCAAAGTTCTTTAAAAAACAGGTGTTAAAATACCACGTAACAACTTACATCCTTTTTTGGTGTGTGAAGCTTCATCCCTGTATCTGTAAAACTCATGAGGATTCTCTGTCTTAGTTATGAATGGTGTTCAGAGCAACAGTATCAAAGGAAAAATAAATAAATAAATAAAGGTGTTAGGTGAAAGGTCTTTATAGTCAATTTTAAGTGATGGTCAACCCTCAATGACAATTTGGAGATACGTCCAAATTTAAATGCTCAAAGAAAATTTTTTATATTCTCCTTAACCTGTTCAGATTTTTCCCTGATGTGGGTTAGGAATTTTGCAAGAAAAGTTACCTGTCTCCCAAATTATATAAAATAGTTGCATGTTCAAATGAACCTTTCAAGAAACCTTAATCTATTTTGAAGATTTACAAGATACAGAAAGACTTCAACATTAGAAGTATGTGATAGAAAAATATCAAAACATTTTCTCAGCTACCTATTTTTCTTAAAGCTATTTGCAGTACAAAAAGGTACCATTTTCTTTTGTAATATTTTATAACTCTCTGAACCAAAAGCATTTCTCTTTAAAGAAACAAAATCAGAGTGCTGGAAAAAAAGCCATGTAAGATGCTTCTTTTTACGACCTAACAGTGTTCTCCTGTCCTTTAAAAACCAGGATCTTGGAAAAGATAGTGGAGGTGGCTGTTTGCATCTTAATAAAATATTTCCTGAAGGACCATCAGCATCACCCACAGTCTGCAATTAAGGACCCTACAAAGGCAAGTATTACTGACATTTAAATATAACTTTCAAGCATAAAACAAAGCATAAACTATTCAAGAAAAACAGAAAAAACTTTTACATCTATATAATGTAGAGTTTGTTCATTTATACTGGGGATGAATAGCTTGCCCAGGAAAGTTGTGGTTGCCCTTTCCCTAAAAAATGTTCAAGGCCATGTTGGATGGGGCTTTAAGCAACCTGATCTCATGGGAAGTGTCCCTGCCCATGACTGGGGGGTTGGAACTAGATGATCTTTACAGTCCTTTCCAACCCAAACCATTCTATCATTCTGTGATGAAAAAGGAAAAACTTCCAGGTTTGTTTTCTTTTTTTGAAATTAGCCTAAAAATCTCAATAAACAAGCAAGGAAAAAACCAGAGATACATAAATTAAAACTGGTTATCACATGTAGAAAAGGTAATTCTAAGTGCTTTCTCAGCTGCAGAAGGGGTCACTTTCTGCTCAATACCACGGTTGTTCCCCCAGAGTTCATCTACCCAATGCAATTGCCTTGCCCTCTGCAGAGGATCACATTGTTCAGATACATGAAAAGAGAAGCACCATTTCAACTTTTCGCTTGGGAAGAAAAAATTATAAGCCGTTCAGCTTATGTCCTGTCTGAAAGGCCAAGGAATGGAACAGAGAGGTACTGCATTTATATAGACACATTAAGCTCCTGACCCAGAATGAACAGCAATGCAGGCAGCAGATGAGCTCTGTGGGCTGAAGCCACACAGTCTCACAGCAGGAGCAATATCACCCCTAACCACTGCTGCTCACATACCTCCTTATTATCTGAGCAACCCAGTACCAGGAGACCTGAAATTGCTGTTTTGTGAGGAAATTCCTGCTGGCAAGAGGTGGTATGTTTGAGTTCAAAAGAAACTGAGAACAGTCAGAAGTGATTTCAGATCAAAACAACCAAACAAAGACCACAAAAGATAATAGAGAAGAACATGGAAAAAAACACTCCTGTGTTGTGGTAAATAGGGAGCTAGTACTTTTCAAAGGGTTATGTGAAAACAAAAGAACCAACAGAGCCCATGATTTTAAAAAACATAAAGAATAAAGACCTAAACGTATTACCTGTTCAATATTATTAATATATAATCATGCAAATTGAGTATAAAATGCTGAAATCATGGTTGGCCCCTAAAAACTTAACAAGCTATGCCATGACTGAGTATCTCTCTAAGTGATTTACAGTTATAGGCAGCCTAGCATTCTTCAGATGTTCAGAGAAGGGTGCTGTTGCTTGTCCAAGTTTTACACAAATACGGAAAAATGTTTGAGGGGGGAGTGTGGGACCCCTACAGCTGGAGTGTGGGAATGGATGTGTCCTTTAGGAAGGACAGAGGAGAAAATGAGGAGGGGGGTGTCACCACCTATGTCATTGACCAGCTGGAGTCCATGGAGCTCTGCCTGGGAATGGATGAAGAGCTGACCAAGAGCTTATGGGTTAAAGAGAAGAAGCAGGTGATACCATAGTGAGGGTCTGCTACAGGCTACCCAACCAGAAAGACTCAGCAGATGAAGCTCTCTGTAGACAGGAGCAGCTTTGGATGGTCCTTCTGGGGGATTTCAGTCACCCCGAAATCTGTTAAAGGGACAACACAGCAGGGCATAGGAGGTTCCTGGAATGCATTGATGGCAACATCCTTCTCCTAGTGGTAGAGGAACCAATAAGAAAAGTTGCTACGCTAATTTTTTTTTTTCACCAAGGACGGGCTGGTGGACAACATGAAGCTTAAGGGCTCAGCTGCAGTGACCATGGAATGGTGGAATTAAGGATCCTGAGAGCAACAAGGAGGGTGTGCAGCAAGCTCACTGTCTTGGACTTCAGGAGAGCAGATTCTGACCTCTTCAAGGATCTGCTTGGTAGGGTACCATGTAATAAAACCCTGGAGGGAAAAGGAACCCAAGAAAGCTGGATTCTTTCAAGTTCAGAAGCAATGCATCCCCACAAAGGGGATGGCAGACAAGAATGCCAGTAGGCCTGTGAGGATGAACACAGAGCTCCTCAACACACCCAAGACATACAAGGAAAGCCTAAAGAGTATGTAAGCTAGGACAGGTAGCCTGGGAGAAATACTGAGAAATCCTCCAAGCAGCCAGGGATCAGCTTAGGAAAGAAAAAGCTCTGGTAGAATTAAATCTAGCCAGGCACATCATGGGCAACAAGAAGAGCCTCTACAGGTTCATCAGTGATAAAAGAAATAGTAGGAAAATGTGGGCCCTCTCCAGAGGGAAACAGGAGTCCTGGTCATGAAAAATATGGAGAAGGCTGAGGTACTCAATGCCTTTTTTGCCTTGGTCTTCACCATCAAGGTCTCTAGCCCCACTACCCAAGTTTCAGAAGGGTTTCAGAAGGGAAAGGTGGGGCCTGGGAGAAGGAAGATGTAGAATAGCAGGTTAAAGACCATCTAATGAACCTGAAAGTGCACAAACCCATGGGATCTGATGAAATCCATCGGCAGCTCTGGAAGGAACTGGAGGGTGATCTTGCAGAGCTGCCTTTCAAAATATTTCAGAAGACATGGCTGGATGATGAAGTTCCCACTGGCTGGAAAAGGGGAAACACAACCCCCATTTTCAAAAAGGGAAAAAAGGAAAACCTGGGGAACCACAAGCCAGCCAGTCTCACCTTGTGAAAGATCATGGGCACATCTTCCTGAAGGTTCTGCTAAAGCACACAGAAAATGTGGAGGTGGTTAGTGGCAACCAACGTGGCTTCACCAAGGCAAATCCTGCCTGACAAATTTGGTGGCCTTTTATTGTGGGGTCCCAGAGTCAATGGACATGAGAGAGCAGCAACTGATGTCATCTACCAGGACTTATGCAAAGGGTTCGACACTGTCCTGCATGAAATCCAGGTCCCTAAATTGGAAAGATCAGGATTCATTGGATGGACCCCTTGCTGTATAATGAATTGACTGGATAGTCATACTCAGAGAGTTGTGGTCAGTGGCTCAGTGTACTAATGGGCCCCACTGATGAGTGGCATTCCTCAAGAGTCGGTATTTGGACCATATTTTTGTTGGTGACATGAACACTGGGACAGAGTGCACCCTCAGCAAGTTTGCTGATGACACCCAAGCTATGTGGTATGGTCGGCACACTGGAGGGAAGAGATGCCTTGGCAGGCTTGAGAGGTGGGCCCATGAAAAACTGCATGAAGTTCAACAAGACCAAGTGCAAAGTACCAGTAGCTGAAGGGAGGCTACAGGAAAGCTGAGGAGGGACTTTTTACAAGGGAGTGGTGATAGGATAAGGGGCCACAGTTTCAGACTTAAAGAGGGTTAGATTTAGGTTAGACATTAGGAAGAAATTCTTCCCTGTGAGGGCAGTAGACACTGGAAGAGGTTGCCCAGGGAAGTTGTGGCTGCCCCATCCCTGGAAGTGTTCAAGGCCAGGTTGGATGGGCTGTGAGCAACCTGGTCTTGTGGGAGGTGTTCCAGCCCATGCAGAGGTCTAGAAGTAGATGATCTTTAAGGTGCTTTCCAACCCAAATCATTCTATGATTCTATGAAATGGGGATATGTAGGAAACAGGTGCCAAGGTGCCAGCAATCCACCAATTGCCAGGCAATGAGCATGAGCTTGTGCTCAGCCCACCTGTGCCCAGTCAGGGCTGGCCCCAGCTGCAAATGAGCAGCATTAGGGGGCCAATAAAAGGTGGGGCTTAAGGCACATGCTCAGCTCATTCCTGAGCGAGCAGGAGGAGAGGCTGGTCTGGTTCAGAACACCAGTACTGACCGAGATCAACCACTGCCGTACACCTACTTATCTCAGAGCTCTGCGCTCTTCAAGAAGTTCGTCCAGCTACATCTGGTGGAGAATGCGGGCATAGACCTCGGTCTAGCCGCTCCCCTGACGAACTTGAAGAAGAGAAAACTAACTTTCATCAAAGGACAGCCCAAGGAGTCGGGTAAGAAGATTTTCTACTTTCCCCTCCGTATTATCAATCCACCTAGGAAAATGGGTCTGTCTTGGAGCACTCAGAAGCCAGCAGCATGCACGAGGGAGCAGGAACTCTCCTCTCCCCCGTCTGCAGAAGCTGCTTGGGACCTTTGGGTGGAGGTTAACCGCTTGCTGGGAACCATCCATACCGAAGAGACAAGCAAGGGCATTATCGGCTTAGAAGGTACATGGGGGCTGGTAATCAACGCCCTGACAGATAAAAAGTTGAGGCAGAAGCTGTTATTGCTGCCATTGCAGCGCTTCCACCATGGCCTGACAATAACACCGCATCACCGCCACCAAAAGCGGAATCCGGCGATGTTGCTCCTCCCCCGGAGAGTGGTAAAAGCTTGAACACCTTTCTGGGGCTCAGCAGCAGCAAGCCTGCCATTAAGGGCATGACGGGACGGTCGCATCGTTCCATAGCGGAATTTTTGTCTGACATCGGTCCGGAGGAGGAGGAAGAAGCTCCCGCTCCGAGCACCGATAGCGCCGGGAAGGTGCCGACAGCCTGCAGCCCTGAGGTAGGCGTTTCCAGTTGCTGGAAGCCACCTCCACTGCCACTCCCAAAGAAAAAGAATGAAAATGGGAAAGGCGCAGCCACTCCATCGGCTGCACCCACCGGCCTGGAGGGCGAAATAAAAGCCCTCCTGGAGCAGACAAACCAGGCCATGAAGAGTCTAGAAAAACGTGTGACGGACATAGAACAACGTTCGTCCTTCCGTAATTATCGAGACCCACCCACCCTCCCTGATGATGATGATGATGATGAGGATGTCCTGACCCCACCGCGGACACACAAAAACACCCCAGGCATTAAAGGTGCTGGCAAAGGCCGACCCGGACGGTGGTCTGGCATTATTCGCGATGCCCTACTCGAGGGGGACTGGGAACCCAGCACTGTCGCTTGCCCCGTCCTCCAAGACAACAATGGGCAGCCTCTTTTCGAACAACATGCCTGGAAAACTTTACAGCAGGCTAGGAAGACCCTGAAGGAGGGAGGGTTGAAAACGGAAAGTGGCAAAGCTGTTTTGGATTGGCTTTTCACCGCCGACACCAACTGCCCTCATGACTGCCGCAACCTGGCCAGGTACCTGCTCACCCCCTCCCAGCTGATTATCTGGTTGAAAGAGTGGGAGCACCTGGCCCAGGTAGAAGCGAACCGCCCTAGAGCAGCTGGAGATCCATTAACAGGGGTCACGGCTGAGATGCTCACGGGCTCGGGACGCTATGCGGACGTCCAAGTCCAGCTGCAGTTCCCGGCTGCAATCCACCATGCTGCGGTGACCCTGGCCCGCCAGGCTTTCTATACAGTTCCAGAGCCTAGGCCAGTCCCCTCATTCTCCGTTACCAAGCAGGGGATGAACGAGCCCTACCAGCATTTCGTAGACCGGCTTTGGCAGTCTGTCATGGCTCAAACTGAGCTGGGAAATGAGCAGAAGGAGGCCATGTTCAAGCTCCTGGCGTTTGAACATGCAAATCCAAAAATGAAGGCGCTCTTTTCCACGCTACCAAAGACAGCTGAAGTCTCAAATGTTGGAAGTCGCTGCCAGGGCCACCCAAACGCAGCAACACCACGGCATGGCCAGTGCTTTTGCCGCCACCCTGGAACCCACTCATAGGCTTCTTGCGGCGGTTGCGCAGAAGCTGGACAGAAGGGGAAATCGGCCGAAGAAATCTGCCCCTTACTGTTCGCGTTGTGGGTCCAGAGGCCCCACATGAGGAGCCTGCACAGCCACGGTGTGGTGTGACCGATGCCAGAGGGATAACCACAATAATCTGGCATGCAGGTCTACAAAAAACGGAAGGCGCAGCGCGCAAGGCCCCCGCGCCAAGACACAAGTAGCCGGGCCAGCGCTGTACACCAACTCCCCGCCCCAGCCACAAGGGGAAGCCTGGGCATCGATGTGCCCGCAGCAATAGATGTCACCCTTGCGACCAGACCCTCACCAAACGGCTCAACACCTGCTCCTGGTAACAAGGCACCACGCAGGTAGAACATTGCGTACCTTTTTGTTCTCCCCCCTACAAAAAAAAAAAAAAAAAAAAAAAAAAAAAAAAAAAAAAAAAAAAAAAAAANACAGGAAAGCTGAGGAGGGACTTTTTACAAGGGAGTGGTGATAGGATAAGGGGCCGCAGTTTCAGACTTAAAGAGGGTTAGATTTAGGTTAGACATTAGGAAGAAATTCTTCCCTGTGAGGGCAGTAGACACTGGAAGAGGTTGCCCAGGGAAGTTGTGGCTGCCCCATCCCTGGAAGTGTTCAAGGCCAGGTTGGATGGGCTGTGAGCAACCTGGTCTTGTGGAAGGTGTTCCAGCCCATGCAGAGGGCTAGAAGTAGATGATCTTTAAGGTGCTTTCCAACCCAAATCATTCTATGATTCTATGAAATGGCTTTTGTGTCTCTGTGTCTAGATATCTAGTGAGTTCTTTGGCCACAACAACCCCATGGGGAGCTCCAGGATGGGCACAGAGTGGCTGGAGAGCAGCCAGACAGAGAGGGACCTGGGAGTTTGGATCAACAACAAGCTGAACATGAGCCAGCAGTGTGCCCAGGTGGCCAAGAAGGCCAATGGCATCCTGGCCTGTAGGAAACAGGTGCCAAGGTGCCAGCAATCCACCAATTGCCAGGCAATGAGCATGAGCTTGTGATCAGCCCACCTGTGCCCAGTCAGGGCTGGCCCCAGCTGCAAATGAGCAGCATTAGGGGGCCAATAAAAGGTGGGGCTTAAGGCACATGCTCAGCTCATTCCTGAGCGAGCAGGAGGAGAGGCTGGTGTGGTTCAGAACACCAGTACTGACCGAGATCAACCACTGCTGTACACCTACTTATCTCAGAGCTCTGCGCTCTTCAAGAAGTTCGTCCAGCTACAGGGATATGTGGAATATTCATTTTTTTCTGAGGATATCAGATTGACACTGTTCAACACACAAGACTTGGATAACATATAGGAGAAAGGAATTAAGCCCCAGATACACAAACTCAGAAGATAACTGAGGCAATATCAAGGACTGGAAATCTCAGACCATTGATGGGCCATTGGAGGAACCACTCAAAGCCTTGAGGAGGTTAAAATGGAACTTCCTAACAGATAAAGGGGAAGTTTATCAAGTCTTGAAGGAGAAAGCAAACTTATTATGAGATTTTAGGGCCTTTGTATGATTGTGCAAAATGCTTTATAGGTAACGTTTCTGTTCCATCTGTGTGTGCAGCGAACTTCAATCCAGGAGGACTGACAACCAGTATAAGCAGTCTGGAACCTAGTCCCTGGAGAGAGCTTGGGTCTGGGGGTCAAGTACTCCAGACACTGCAGGTTTGACAGTAGAATTACCAGTGGTATTGGAGAGACCTGCCTGGGTAGTGGATGATGAGGTGGGAGATGGGCCACTGACCCCATCGGGCAGGTGGGTGGGTGTTGTACTGGGGACACCTGCTCAGCCTCTGCACCTCTGGGCAAGGCCCTGCAGCAGCCCGGCTGCAGTGGGTCTGCAGGGCAGGAGAGCTCGCTCTCATCCCAACACCCAGTGGACTGAGCTGATGCAGTCCCCCATGACAGCAGCGTTCAGATGACAAAGTATCAGCATAAACATTAAATCTGCAGCTTTAGTTGAGAAACTCCATTCTGCTGTAGCAAATGTCGTTGTGTCGAAGTGGTCTTCCCATGAGCTGTGGAAAAAAAAAGATTAGGTCAGCACTGTAGCTTTACAGCACGATAGCTTAGACCCCTTTAGAACATGTTGTGAAAGACAGTTAAGATATTTTACTTTTTTTAATTAAAAAGTTTATTTGTCAGAAAAAACCCTATTGTTTCCTTAGGAAAGTGCTCCAACAGGCCTTTTGGAAGTGTGCCTGGTATCACAGAGTTCGGACGGGCAGAGCATACACAGCCTATGGGGACCCTGCACCGCGTAGGGTTATGCCTCTGGGGGACGGCGATCCTCCCCCCGGCGCCCCCAGCAGCCATGCAGCTCCGTATGGCACCGAACCCTGGAAACGCCGAGCGGGGGCGAGAGGGAGGCGCCCGCAGGCACTGCTGTGAGCCCCGCACACCGCGGCAGCCGCTGCCCCTTCCTCCGTCCCTCCGGGCGGAACAGCGCCCCCAGCGGCCGCCGCCCCTCCGCTCCGGTAGGGCTCCGCCTCTGCAGGGCGTGCGCGGCGAGGGTGTCCGAGCGCCGATGGAACGGATGGCGGGGGAGGGCGGAGCACGGGGTGGTTCACCCCTTCCGGAGCGGTGGCGGATGTTGGGGTTTGAATTGTCTGTCAGTTAGAGCTGCCGGCGGCACGGTGGGGAGGCCGCCGCACCGCGTTGTTGACGGGGAGGTGATAACGCCTTCGGTGGGCTGAGGCTCTACCCTGCTGCCTCTCGCCGCGGGGTTGGCTGAGCCTGGGGGGTAAGTAGGCGATTACCGCCTTAGGAAGGGCAAGGAGAGGCGGGAGGGGTGGGGGCCTTGGCGTTGAGCCGCTGAAGGGGCGGTTTGAGGTGCCGTGGCAGAGGAGCGAGAGTCCCCGCTTCTCCATGAGGGGAGCCGCGCTGGGGAGCGACGTGC
Source organism: Florisuga fusca (assembly GCA_038090715.1). Classification (NCBI taxonomy): domain Eukaryota; kingdom Metazoa; phylum Chordata; class Aves; order Apodiformes; family Trochilidae; genus Florisuga; species Florisuga fusca. The sequence continues at coordinate 12,402,136 of JAAWXA010000009.1, forward strand.
AAGAGCCTCCCGGCCCGCCATCTTGGCTCCCGCCGCTTCTCTAGGGAGAGGAGGTAGTAATAATCTATGGCGGTAAATAATCTAAGAGGAAATCCTTTCTTCACGCTTCTGGGTTAAAAACTAGCGGGATACGTCTCGGGGAGACTCCCTCAGGACGGCCGCGGGCGGGCGGCGGGACGGGGTCTGCCTGGGTTGCTCTTTCCACAAAAATTGCCGTGTGCCTTTTAAAAGGACGCCGGTCAGGGTCCGTGGTAGAACCCGAGTGAGGCTCGGGACAGTGAGTGGCCGCCTGATTATTACCCAGTTGGGCTGTTGGGGTGGGTCGTGTTGTACCCCCCGAGATGAGCGAGAGACGCTGTCGTCTGTAAACGTGGGGCACGCAGCGGGAAGGAATGGGATCGGGGAGGGTTCCCGTGAAGCTTTTGTTCCTCTGCTGTAGAAAACTTGTGCCTGCACCCTTGCCTCTTGGGATTTATAAAATTATTTTTATTTTTCCATCCTCTAGTTCAAAAAAAAAAAGAGCACAAAAAGCCCACAAAAAGCCAACCTTAAAAATACCTGATGTTCTGGGTCACTAAAGAGTTCTAGAACTTAGCAAAACCTAGATAGCTTTCCTGATGATTTTTTGTGTGTGTTGTTTTAGCCTATGTAGGACTCTTAGATACGTTTTTTGTGCACTTAGATTTTTTTGTAAGCTCTGGGTGATAATGTGTTGCTGTTTTGCAAACAGCCTGATAAGGAGTTGCTGTGTTCTTTTTGAGAGCCGTAGTGCTCATTCATGAAGCCTCCATGGTTGTTCTGGCTCATCCTTTAATTTGTAAATTTGAACTTCGGGATCATTGTCCTGAAAGAATTGGATAAAGGTATAAGGGAATGTGGAGCTGGAGAGTAAGATAGTAATTATTTTTTTCTGTCTTGCTGGACTTAGAGAAAGGGTAGTAAAGTGCTTTTCTTGTTTTCAGACATCTTTGTGCTTTTTCCACCTGGTAGGGCTTTTTACAACACCCTGAGGTGAAAGGCTGGTCCTGTGTGGTTAGATAGAGATTTTCTTTGTTGTATTACCCTTGGAGACTGTGAAACTGGCTGTGAACATTCTTTGTAATTCCCAAGAAGGGAGCTGGGTGCTCCTCTTTTGCTGCTCTCTACTTGATTTAAAATCTTTACTTTTTTGTAATTTAGAAAGAAAGAACTGTGTTTCTGGAAAAACGGGAACCAGGAACCAATTATTTTATATGACTGTCGGTGCAGTGTGTGTCCATTAAGAGCCTTTTGACCTAATTTTATTGCAGGATTATTTATTTGTTTTCCAGAAGTTGCCTTATGCCCCTTTCTCAGTACAATTTCCATTCTAGAACTCCAAGAGTAAAGTGGCTGCAGCACTTTATTTGCGGTAGTTTGGATTAGCCTGGCGTTTGTTCCCAAAGTCTATACCACATAGTCATCCAAATGAAAAAAACAAAGAAACAAACAACTCAGAGCTCCCATAGCTTAGTCTGTCAGGCTTCTGGTTTGGTCTTGCAAAACTTTTTTACTTCTTTCTTCGGCTTCTGAACAGAAGGCAAGTCAAGGATATACAGATACATTCCTAAAAAGGTTCTACATTGCCTTAAAGAAAGAGTAATCATCCTAGTGCTGAGTTGAAGAAAGGTGTGTTGATTTTTTTCCCAATGGCTGGGATACCTGTCGTGACACATAGGAAGGACTAGCTCCAGGTATATCCATGTTAATGGATCTTGGAGATCTAATTTTTAGGGATGTGTGATGTTTAAAAGAAATGCAGGTTATTTTAGTGTTTCAAAATTACTTACTCTCCACCTCAGAATGTATAATATATAGGTCTAAATGGGGTAAATTCCCCTGCATGCATGTACCTCTGTTGGATTCCTCACCAGCGCTGTGTGTGTGTATGTTTGTTCTTTCTAATCTTAGATCTGTATTTCTTTGACTAAGCCTGGATCCAGGATTTTTTTTTCCTAATAACAGATACTGTCTTCATAGCTACATCACTGTCCTATGCAGTTCCAAGTTGCTTATGTTAATACACTCTTTAATTAAGCAGGATTCAGTGATAATTCCTTGGTTATCCTTGGATCATTATTTCTGATGTTTAAATTATCTACAAACTATTTCGCAAAATTCATTGTATAAATAAGTAGTCGGACTTTTTAATTTTCTCTTTTGAAACTAAAATGTCGTGTTTGGTAATTTAGAGAAACTGTTACAAGTTGCTACACGTTTCATTGATCTTAGAATATTTTTTCTGAATATTTGCATCCTGCTTTATAAATCTGTCTCTCAAAATTACGGTTAAATTGTAATATTCTTTTGTTCTTGATCCCATTTTTTGTTTACTGACTTTGGGGTTTTCTTCAATTTAAAATAAAATGAAATTTAAGCCATACCTAATGGTCATAATTTATGCACAAGATGTATTTAACACATTATTTCTTTTTGATAACAGCTAGAAGCCTCAGGATGAGTAAAAACTGTAATTTTGACATCCAAAGTTCATGTAAGTAAAGTTTTCATTAAATACTTGGGGAAATGCTTAATCTGCATATACAAACCCAATTCTAATTTACTATAATCTTATATATTATTTGGGTTCAAAGAACAGGTGGATTGTCAATAATCAAATTGTGTGGGAACTACTTTTCTCAAGGAATGAAACAGGAATAACTTGTAAATTTTCTTGGATTTGGTTGGTGTAAATGAAATTTTTTAAAATGGGCATCTGCAGATGTTTTTAAAAAGTGACATTGGAAATTTAGCTGTCAGATCACACACAGCTGTGTTTAAGATTTATCACTCAAGGCTTTCTTAAGCTAAAGGAGCACCTCTGTTCTCATCACTACTATGACTGTTCTAGATGTCAGAATACTAAAATACATTCTTATACTATGAAAATATATTCTTATATATCTCTTGAGAATTGAAGGCAAGGTATTAAATATCTGTAGAAGTATGTTAGTGGACCAGGAAGTGCAGAAATGGGGAAATCCTCAGTGTGTTAGTTGACTCCAGTGCTGTCCTAAATTCCTTGAGTGTTTTAAAACCAGTATACATTTCAAAAGCACTGATAGCATGAGACTTGATGCAGTCTTCCTATGCTTCTCACAGAGGTTATCACAGAGGTATACAAAGAAACTGTTCAGTTGCCTCACAAATTGTAATATGATGATGCTGAAAACAAATGACATTTCACACTCATCTGGACATTATTGTCCATTTGGTAGTTATCTTCTGAATGTCTTGGGAAAAACATTTTAGTTGAGAGCATGATCTCCTTGTGAGTTTTGTTTAGCTGATAGCCTTCTCCTGAACCAGCAGGCAGGTGGGACTGGTGAAGTAGTTACTTTTTAGGAATTAGAGAAGGAACAAATAGTACCCTCTTCTGAGAGAAAATATGTGCTGTCCTTTATCTAGTAATCTACTTCAAGACATTTGGTAGAAAGTTGCTGTTTTACAGCTGATCCATAGTAATTCCAGTATATTCACTGTGAATGTGAATGTGATTCTGCATTTCAGTCTGTGTTCTCTGTGGACGGACTGATGACTGCCCTGAAAAATATGGTGAAAAAAGGACCTATGAGAAACACAATCTCACTGTTCATTATTACTGTTTGGTAAGTATGTGGTGTTGATCTTGGAGCTTCTTTTTTAACTGGAAAATTAACTAGGATTTTACTTAAATACAGTAAATATGTAAGAAAAGTGCTCTTATACAAAGAGGCCCATTACTAGAATGTAGTTAGAAAATGGTGCTTTGTTGGAATTATAAAATGAGATCTGTAAAATCAGATTGTGAAGAATATAGAAGGTATTGCATTGTAAAACTATTTACTTATTTGAATTTTGTGATGTAACTGCCGAAGTAACTTTAATCTAAATTATCATCAGGCTCTTCTGACTTGCCTAGTTACTTGATTCTCTGTTTTGTTTGGTTGGAGGTTTTTTTGTTGGGGGTTTTTTTCTCTAAAGTGAATTACTTTACCTCTTAGGCTGCACTTCAGTACAGATAATTCCAGCTGTGCTTCATTAACTCCACAGCACAATTGTCATTCACATCAACTAAACTAATTTAATTTTACTTCCTCTGAAGCTTTATATGCTGAAAGTAATTGTTTGATAATTATCTGAACAGTCTATATTTGAAAAAGAAGGGTAAAATACAACCAGCACCTTGGGCTCTACAGTGTTGCAAAAGGCTTTGATGTTACAAAGTATTTATTTTCATGTTTTTTAATCATTAAAGTGTTTGCACACAAGCTTTGTTAGACTAAACTCTCTTCTCTTTTACTTGGCAGTGTACATAATTTTAAATCTTTAGGTAGGTGAATGTTGTAAAATATTTGTTTTCATAGTTGATGTCAAGTGGCATATGGCAGAGAGGCGAAGAAGATGAAGGTGTAGATGGATTCTTAATCCAAGATATTAAAAAAGAAGTAAATAGAGCAGCAAAACTGGTAAGAATTAAGTCCTTGATATTTACAGGGGAAAAAAAGAAACTTAAGTGCACTTTGTATGGCTTGGGGGGGAGGGGGAAGAGGATTGATTTGTTTTCTTTCTCCAGTGGGCAGTGTGCTGAGCCCATTCAAGCATCTGAATTTCACATTTAAGTAACCAAGTATATTGAGTTCCTTATAGGAACCACAATAGGGAGTGGTAAAATAACTTGTATTTTAGTTTACATGTCAGAAGTTGACATGCATATAAATCAATACATAGTCAAGGTCTGTGAAATAAGTGTATCTTTACTCTGAAACAGAGGTAAAATACAATAAAATTGTTACAGTTACAATATATGGGCTGATATTCTTTCTTATACACTTTAATTTTTCTCTTGGCTTAATTTCTGTAATTTTACATGGACTTTTGAAGCTAATATTCTGTTATTTCTAAAACAAATTCTTCCTAGAAATGTAATATCTGTAGGAAAAAGGGTGCTTCCGTTGGATGTGTAGCTCCCAAATGCAAGCGAAGTTACCATTTTCCTTGTGGGATACAAAAGGAATGTATTTTCCAGTTCATGGAAGACTTCAGGTAAGTCTTAGGCTTCCATTCCTTTTTTTACATTTTCAATTCACTATACTTGTACAGCAGGTGATTTCTTTTTTCATAGGGTATTATATAGGACATGAAGGTTATCCAAGATAAAATAATCTGATCAGTGGAAAACATGAAGACAAAGCAGTTATATTGCATACCTGATACCTATAAACTAAATTTTCAGAGCTTACAAATCTACAGATTCATGTTTTCTACAAGTAGTTAAATTCGTTTTAGATCCCACAAGAAACTGCAGAATAGTTGGTTTTACTTTTTTTGTCCACCTCCTGTGCCTTTGTTGAAATGACAGTGGTTTGGCTGCCTGTCTCAAGGGAGTCAAAACACTCTGTATGCCATTCTGTTGTGTTTAAAACCACAAGACCTTTAGATCTGCTGATTAGAGATGGACTTCGGGAGAAATGGGCTTAATATCAAATGTTTTTTAAAAATATGTATATATTTATTTACTGTCATGTGTCCAGTAACTTGGCTGTAGTCAATGTGCTCATGAGTGCATTTGACAACAGCTTTATTCTGCCTACTGTAAACTGAGTTTGAAGGATGGTTGAAGTCTGGCAGACACTTCAACTTATTAAATAGACGACTCCTATTAAGTCAAGTGCATGTAAAAATAATGCATTTTCAGAAAGGTTTGTTCTAGAGCTGCATCTAGAAGTTGTCCTACTGCTTTGAAAGCGTGCTAAATCATAACATTTATCATAGTACCTGGACTCTGTAGATTCAGTGTGCAAATTCTGAATTATTCTGTGAAGGTCATGGTAACATTGAATTATAGGAAGAACATGAGGTTCCAGGCATGTGGTTATTTGGACCAACAGAATTTTTGAGAGGAGGTATATGATCTGTAATAATTTACAGAACATCATTTGGAAACACACTTTTTGTGTTTCCAAATAAGCTATTGTTCTATTGACTTGCTCTGTTAGATATACATAATTGGTTTACCATGTGTGTTGTGGCATCAGAGCACCACACAGACACTTGCTCTCTATCTGCAGCAGGATGGGGAGAGAATTGGAAGGGTAAAAGAGAGAAAAGTCATGGGCTGAAATAAAGACAATGTAAGAGGTAAAGCAACAGCTGTATGTGCAAGCAAAGCAAAATAAGGAATTAATTTACTATTTCCCGTCAGCACGCAGATGTTCAGTTATTTAGAGCAAAGAGTACTTAATCATGTGTAACAGCTACTTGGGAAGGCAATTGCCTCTCCATCCCCCTCCTTTCCTCTAATTTTATTGCTGAGCTTGGATGTTACAGTGTGGAACATCCCTTTGGTCAGCTGGGGTCAGCTGTCCCAGCTGTGTCCCCCTCCCAACTTCTTGAGTGACTCCAACCTACTCACTGTTTTGGCAGTGTGAAAAACAGAAGAGGCCTTGACTCTGTGTAAGCACTGCTCAGCAATAACTAAAACATCCTTGTATTATCAACACAGTTTTCATCACAAATCTGAAACAGAACCCTTCAAGCTACTATGAAGGAAATTAACTCTACCCCAGCCAAAGAAACGTGCGTGTCTGCATTTTTAGCTTGTTGAACAGTGCTTATTCATGCGACACAGATACAACAGGGAATTCACTTTGCTGTCTTCAAATTTTATAAGAGAGCTTCTTAAAATGTTGTTTTCACAAGGGAACATTAAATTATTATTTTTAGATCGTACTGTTGGGAACATAGACCAGTCCAAAAGTTTCTGGATAAAGAATCTGGAGGAACTTCACAGTGTACAATATGCCTGGATTTGGTTGAACAGCTCCCAGCATACAATGTATTGAAAAGTCCTTGCTGTAAAAATGCTTGGTTTCATCGAGAATGCTTGCAGGTAACACAGGTTCTCACTTTCTTTTCCCTTTGCATACACAGAGATCACATTCCCGTTTTGTTGTAAAATAATGGAAGAGTTGCTGAAAATTGTGTAAAAATTGTTAGGATTACTGTAGGCAGTAGTGTGCTAGGTTTGAAGGACAATGCTGAAATTGTGTTTAAGAGACAAGATTGATTTTGTTGCTATTAATTTTCCACAGCCCCCTGCCCTCTCCACCATGTTTTTCCACATGTGGTAACTTCATGCCTTTAGTTATTTTTAAGAACTAAAGTCCAGCTTAGGCAGTCACCCTCTTCCAAGTCATTATGCACAGAATCTAAACGCTATCAATATTATGTATCCACCATCAGTTCTCTTTGCCTATGTCCAGATCTGGAAGAAGTCAAAAGGTTCTTTTTGTAAACTCATTCTAGGTTGGGAGAGGTCAACTGAAAAGGACTGTGCTTTTGTTATGAATCTGATTTTAGCAGGCAATCTCTTGCCCTTATGAAGGAGAGAAAATGCTCCCTGTGCATTTCAGTGTCAAGTGACATCATGATTGATGTCAATTTTAATATCCATGGCAAGATAGTAGCTGTCAAAGTAATTGTTAGAGACACCAAGGCATTATTTTTTGACAACCTAATGATGGTAGTAATTCAATAATGGGTTTGTTTTTATGTTGTGTGTTTTGTTTGTTTTGTTTTGTTTTCTTGACACAGTATCAAGCTTTGAGCGCTGGGATATTTTTCTTTAGGTGCACAGTATGTAATAACATGGACAAATTTCAGAAAGAAATGCTGAGAATGGGCATACACATTCCAGAAAGGTGAGTAGTTTAGGAAATAATCACTTTTCTATAAAGCCTTTTATGGGGTGCCAAAACCGTTTTCTATTTATAGTATAGAACTGAGTCTGTTAATGTGTAAAACCTCTATTCTACCTTCAATAGCAGAATTGTTTGGCTAGGTAAGAAGTAGCTTGTTTCCTTTTAGCTATGCAGTTCCGAGTTACTTTTCATAGGACAGTTTTAAGAGGCCAACTTCAGTTGATTGCCAAAACAAATATCCATGTCTGCTGTGAAAGGGGAAACACAGTAATATGGAGCAGAGCAAACTCTGGTTGTGTGAAATATAAATACTTTATTCAAAGCAATTGTGGACAAGAAAAGCTCTGTCTTGTGTAGTTTATAATATTATCTTCATTCCTAGACTTTCTTTCCCCCTCGCCATTGTCTACATGTTACCTAGACCATTAAATGATTGAAATATCTTCACATGGTTATTACATGCATCTTTTACAAAGACAAGAGTTGTCCATTTAAACAATCAGAAATACAGTTGCAGTAACAGGATTACTGCCTGTTATCCTACATAGGGATGCATCTTGGGAACTTGAAGAGAATGCATATCAAGACCTACTGCACTGTTATCAACACTGTGACATTAAAAGATGTCTCTGCAAGAAAGGAAGAGACTATAATGAACCTGACAGGTATGTCACTTCTGCAGGAAGGTATAACCTAGGATGGAATAGTTATTCAGTGGGGTTTTTGTTGCATTTTAGTGGTTTAATACTTTTCAGCATGAGGCTTTAATGCCAAGTCAAGACTCCATGTCCAAATAAAATGTTTGATTTACTATCATAATAATAATGTCACAGTACTAATTTTCTCTAATAAGAAAACCCCAATTGCAATCAGTTAACTATCTTGTCCTTCTTATTGATACAGAGCTGGAGTAGAACTTGTACATCCACATAACATGTAGAATAGCACGTGCCTAAGCTAATGTGTATCTTTAATTCAAAGCTTAATTCAACAAATGGGTAATTGTTAGAATACTTGTTACCTTTAATAGTAATTAGCTGAAGTACTAGAGTTAGCTGAAAATTAACTATATCTAAAGTAAGTCTAGCTGTCAGCTATCTCTCTGCATGGAAATGGCAGCTAGAATATTGCTGATAGCTTAATGAGAGTCTTGAATGATCATATTACAGGCTTGCTTAATTTTTTATTAACCAGTTCATTATCTGCATGCATTCCTGTCTGCTTGCATGCTTGTGAATTGTTTATCTTCTTGTGGCATGAGGGTATTCAAAGTTGTTAGAGCCTCTACTTTAAACTTGCTTCTCTACTACTGTGCTAGGTTACCCCCTGTAGATATAATCTTTGCTTTGTACAGGTTTGACCAAACATTGCTTGGTTCATTCATGGTGTGTGTGCACCTTGGGGTTTACTTTCTCTTTAAGAGTTGTATCTTGGGCTTCCAATGTTTTAACTAATATCAGTCAAATTGTTCCATTGTCTAAGTAAAATTGAAGAAAGCTAGACAAAAATTAACAGATACTTAAACACTGCCACTAATGAAGACTCTTATTCAGAATGTGTAAGAATAAGCAGATACATTTCTTAAAAAAATGTACCATTTAGAAAAGCTGAATTATGGATACACATAAAACACAGAGGATGTTGCTGAGTGGCAAAATGCAGAGAAAATATTGGCTGCAAGATATTGACTTAAAGGCAAGGGGAACACACTAACTCATGGCCTCTTTGAGTACGAGCTGCCTGTAATGTGGGTAGATTTGTTTTTCAGTGTTGCAGCCAGGATTTGTGAGTATACTTCATCTGAAGAAAGTTCCCCTTGATTTTACTCAGTCCTACCAAATTGATAAAATTACGCTTTTTAGGTTGGTGTCTGTATTACACTTAATGTTGAATATTCTTTGTCTAATTCTAACTACCTAAGTTTTTAATTCTAGTAAATGGGAAATAAAGCGTTGTCAGTGTTGTGGTTCCCGTGGAACTCATTTGGCATGTTCATCTATGAAGTCGTGGGAGCAAAACTGGGAGTGCCTGGAATGCAGAAGTATCTTTGCCAAATCAGGTAACGTTATGGAGGTGACAGTGACTTCATATGATAAAATTTTAGTGCTTTTTATTTTACAGCTAGCCTATGTACTAAATTAATAAAATTTAATCATACAGGGAACTATAGCAAACAGAAAAAGCGTTCTTTGGCTACCTCTGAAAAGACAGATGGGACAACTTGTTTGCTGGAAGAGCCGTCTCCAAAGTGTCCTCGGCAGTCACCTGGATCTCAGCGCAGTTTTCTTCTCCAGTGTGTAACTTTGTTTTCAAGCAGAAACTGTTAATAATAATGTGGTAGTATTTAAACATGAGGAGGTGATAGCTTATTCTGTAGGAGAGACTTGTACTAAATTGCAAATTTAATGAAATTGGAGTAAAGTTAATTGACTAAAGTTTTAATAAGGTGTGAACTCTGGAAATTTTTTGTAGTTCCTCGCATTCAGTGGTATTTAAAGCAGTTTGCAGTTTGATATAATTAGATTGTTAAAAAGGGAATCTTAACAAATTTAGAGCTAACTTCAAATGTACAAATGGCAGAACTTTAAGTTTAGGTTGCTTATCAGTATTTTTCCATGTTAAATAAATGTGCTAGGCATTTAGCTTACAGAGTTTTACATGAATAATGTTTTCCTCTGCTGTAATAAAAACTTCAAGTCTGTAGAAGTTAATATTCTTAGGTTTTAATTATAGTATCAGCCAGAACTTCTATCTAGCTTATGGGATGCAATTAAAAACAGATCCTAAACCAACCACATAATAAAATACCAAATTACTACTTTTTAAATTGTAGTTCAGGTACCAGTGGATTTCACATAAATGAACATGTAATGAGAATGAGCCATGAAATGGGGGGAAACTGTACAGCTGCTTTCAAATTAGAAGTTTTCATGCATTCTTTGATTGTATCTTTTCTTCAAATACTATTTTGGTTTATAGATCACCAAAGATAATGTGCCACAACAGCTTGTCACCCTGCTCGCACCTAGAACTCTCAGCATCCAACAGGCTGACTATGCCTTTGTCTCCACTGATGCCTGACAGAAATTTGTCCCTGAGGAAAAAGTATTTTCTTCTATTTTTCTTACATTGAAGAGTAATCTAGCTCATGACTTCATGCCATATTTCTTTGAGTGACAAAGTTAAGATACTAGTGAATAGTTGAAGTGTATTCTAATTTGGTTGCAAATCATGTATTTAACACAATAAGCCAATTTGTCACGTGTTTCACATTGTACAAATGTAGAATGATGATGTGAAAACCATTTGGCACTATTTTGATGTTGAATTAAGGAAATAACTTTGTTTTGTGCCATGGTAATTATTTCAGCCTCCTTTGTTCTAGATCTTAGAGACACTGCAAAATTTTTATCTACAGACTTAAAATTTGAAGAATATACACTATATATTTTACTGATAAAATTTCCATGATACCTAAATTATTATATCAAAGTATTTAAAGATTTGTTTTCTTAAGAGATTTTATGATGTTTCCTCTATAACTGTTTCTAATTACAAATCATAAATTCAGTCTGAAAGTACATGCCATTTTCTTGCAGGCGTTTGAGAAAGCAAAAAAGGGAAGTTTCTAATATACTGAAGGACTTAAAGCTGCAAGTTAATACAAAAACTACAACGCTTAACATCAATGAAAAAAATATCTGGGATAGTGCTTTAAAAGGATTTAGACAACGAAACTTCAGTCCTACAAACACCATTGAGATAAAGTTCACAAATTGCAAAAATAAATCAAAGACACATACTTCTGTATCGAAACAGCGTTTCTTCAAGTTATTAATGCTTCATCTTCAGAATTCATCTCTGTTTGAGGGTTCTTCTGCAAAGAACTTGTCCCTTGATTTTCAAGGTAAATCAAATGTTTTGTTTAAAAACACATTAAGAACTATGTAACTGGAAAGGTTTTTAAATCTTCAGCTAGTATGCTTGGTTGTCAGTTTTCAGCTAACAGTCCTGACAGAAATTTGTTTTTTGAATTTTTTGCTTTTCAATTCTAAAATGGGCTGTGGGTTTATGATAACAAAAATTGCTTTAATTGGAGAGATAATGACAACCAAGTCAAAAATACAGTGTATGATTACACTTGGAACTTTTAACTATGTATTTGTTCTCTACAGGTGAATTTCTTCCCGACTCACTTTCTCTGTTACTTATTTTCCTTTCCTGAAATTTCTAGAACATGATCTCTCATAGCACACTTCCTAAATATCCAAACCTAGCTTCTTTGAGTTCTTATGCTTCAGAATTAAACATGCGTTGGGTACAAAGTGGAAAAGGAAGTTGCATCTCTCCCAAACCTTGATAGCAGCTGAAGACTTGAGTCAAAGAAACTCCTGTGTAAAAAATACCAAATTATTGTTTGAACCAGCAGGACTTAACAAACCTCATTTGTTGCATCTCCTAAAGTAAGAAGGAACTGCATATGAGGTTCTCTATAAAAGAAAAAAAAATCACAAATTATTTTTATGCATGTATAGTAAATCTGTTTTTTTTATTATTTGCAGCTGTAAAGGAGAATCTTTATTTTGAAGCTGGCAAAATGATTGCTGTTTCTCTGGTTCATGGTGGCCCAGCCCCAGGTTTCTTTTCCAAAACACTGTTCAACTGTCTTGTCTATGGTCCAGAAAATGTGAAGCCAGATTTGGAAGATGTTGCTGATGTTGATGTAGCACAAACAATAAAAATGGTAAGTAAAACTAAACTTATTAGCAAATTCTTGTCCAAGGCTATACTTGGACATAAAGAAGGGCTTATTTGCTATAGCTCTAGTTAAACATGAAAATCTTACATATATATATATATATGTATATGTATATATACACACATACGCACACACATGCATGTAGTAAATAAATTCCTAATGTTTATCTCCTGATACAGATAAAATATACTAATAATCTGTCCAGCCTACAGTCTACAATATACAACTGTTATGAGTTCCTTGCTGCTGCTGGATGTTTAAGACCTGTAACAGATTTGTCTGATAAGAATATGCTGGTGAATGACATACTGATCCATCATGTAATCAAGAGAATTAAATCACCCTTGGAAAGGTTTGTTCTGTTTGAGTTTTCAAGTTTCCTCTTTTTTTTCTTTTTTTATGTTCACAGAAATAACAATACACCTCTAACACATTCTCCATTTAAACCAATAAAATGTTCTGTAGTTTTCCGTGGATGGAATGTGAATTGCTGACTGCTTAGTTAAACTGAAAGACTGAGAACTTCTCCTTCACATTCCTCTTTCAGCCTTACAAAGAGGGCAGATGCACAGTTGTAAACATCAGAATGACAGAGACTACAAAATTTCTGTAGTTGTATGTTCATTTCTAATTCAGAATTGCTTAAACTTGGAATCTTTAAATTTTAGAAGTGTTGAACATGTTTAGAATTTAAATTAGTTTTCCAGATATATGATTAGAGAGTTTGTGTGTGCAGTTAGGCAAATGTGTAAGGTAGCCTACATAAAATGTAAGCATTTTATTGATGTTTCCGTGATGTAGTGATGACTTCAAGTATCTGGGAAAGTTGCAGCCATTTACTATTTTTTGATTGGTATTTTACAATACTTCTAGTTTACATTTTTCATCTAAAGGCACTGAATTTGCTTGTCAATATTGAGGACTAAAGAGTAAGTAAAGTTGGTCAGTTTAGCTGTTAATGTTCTGCATCACTGACTGTACACTTTCAGCATGTTTATCCTGCATTTTATTGATTCATCCTATTGTCTAAGAAAAGATGATAAAACAATTTAAGTGAAAATTTAATTCTATTTTAACATATTGGTTACCTTGTAAAGCCAGCTGCTGGAAATATTATGAAGCACACTGTAGTAACTAGTGAATTTTTTTCAACCTGCAGAGCTGTTGAAAAAAATATATTAATATTAGATAAGTCACAGAAGAATCAAATTGCTGTACAGGTTGGAAAGGACTTCAGCAAGTTATCTTGTCCATCACCCCCTGCTCAAGCCAGGCCACCTAAAATCAGCTGCCCAGAACTGTCCTGGCTTTGAATATCTCTACAGATAGGGATTCTACAACCTCTGTGCAGGCTGCCAGTTCTCAGTCACCCTCACAATAAAAGTTGTTAAAATGTTTCTTAATTTTCAGACAGAACCTCTGGTGTTTCATTTTATGCCTGTTGGCTGACTTCTTTGCATACTCCTTTTTACGCATTGCAATTCCACCTGAGCCTTCCTTACATAAAGATAAACCATGTTCATACAGTGAAAAGCCAGGAAATAAATTTAATTTCTGCATATCACTGGTATTTCTTTCATCTGCCAAAAAAGTTTGGATTGTTAAAATAAGAATTAAATATATTTTACGAGATTAAAATAGAATAGGATTACTACATACATGTTACAGACTTGGAGATTGCAGATGGGGAAACTTTTATGTCTAGTGTTAACAGCTTTACAAAATGCACAGTACAGTTAGTTATCTGCTGGCTTTCTGATGCATGCTCACTCTTTTTTTTCTCTTTCTAGTTTTAGTCAAGGTTTGAAAACTCTTGGTGTGCTTGAGAAAATGCAAGCACATCCAGATGCGTTCTCTAGTATATTTTGCCGCAAACTTGAAAGACTTTCAGCAGAAGCTGTTTGTGATCTCTTTATAATCCATTCCTCATCAGATGTAAATAAAGTCAAAGGTGCTGATTTTTGGATGGGTTATTTGAAAGATGTAGAAAGTAAGTATCTTTTTTTTTTTCTTTCCCCACTTTCCTGTTCAGAATATTTAGCTATTGTTATACATACAGGGCTTGGTTTTTAAAGTTCAATGGAAAACATAAATAATGGTTTGAGGTCACTGTCAGTTCCTCATTGTTCTGTCTCCCCTCTTTTCTCAAACTGCTGCAGAATTGTACTCAAGCTTAAGAGGGATGTAAATATCTGAGAATGGTACTAGAACCTCCTGTGAGGTGATTTTTTTTTTTTTTCTGTACCGTGAGTGGTACAGAAAAATGTTGATAATGTGTCTCAAAAAAAAGTGGTCTCTTCTTGCAAAGGAGTGAATTTTTTTGTTGGTGGTGGTTTTGGGGGATGTTTTTGTTTTATTATTAGAATTTTTGAGACCTAATTCAAGTGAGGTTTTCTTGCTTGGCCATAAAATTATGTAATTGTTCAGCATAATCTGGGGTTTCCTGATTTCAGGGTTTTTTTCTCTAACTTAAAAAAAAGGATAATGATTTATGGGTAATAAGCAATGAATGATACGACTTTTTTAATCATATATTTTCAGGTGGTGAGTCTGCAGTGACATTGGAAGATATTCTGCTCTTTGCAACAGGCTCTTCTTCTATACCACCCATGGGCTTTGATCCTGAACCTACTGTTAAATTTTTGCGTATGAGGTATCCCATTGGAAACAGCCTCCTTAATTGCCTAGAGCTCCCTATAACAAAGACATACGAGGAGTTTAAAAAAAAAATGGAGTTCACCATCAAAAATACACTAAGAGTCGAAAGAGAATAAATATTTTGTTACTAAACCAGGTGTTGGAAATTTCCATTTTTGGCAGGATCATCTGCTCGCAACTTGCTACTGTATTTTTGGACAGCATGCTCTTGGCCTTTTTTCACTTTTTCCCCAATTATCTGCTAAAAGTAGTAATCTTGAAAAACAGTTTTCAAATGAAAATACACTATCTGTTGAATCGTCATCCTGTTTGAAGTTGGCTTTAAAACTCATCAATCTCTTGCATAAGTACTTTTAATGTCTACTTTTGCTGTTGACATGTATGAAAATTTAGCAACCTCTTAATATTTTCACTGGTTCAGACAGGTAAGTATGTTGATTGTATTGCATACTCCAGTAACTTATTTGTCAAAGTCAAATCAGGTACATTTTGAAGCTAACTACTGTAGGGCTTTGTCTCAAGTAAAACTGTGATGCAGTTCTTCAGTTGTTCCATGTATGTTTTTTCAGTAATTGCTTTTAAATTCATGATACATCTATGTTTTGATGTTTCATACAGACCTATGAAAATTAAGAAGACCTGAGGATTTTAAAGTCATTGTGGTTAGTTCATTAAAGTATAATCAAGGTCTGCAATAAGCCTAGGCAAAATAATAAGGTGCAAAAGAACAAAATCTGGTTGAACTTGAGTTTCTGTTTGATGTTTGCACATGTTTCTGCGTTCTATTGTTCTAATATTGTTACTTTTTAATATGCATATAGCCAAAATAGTAAGAACTAGAAACAATCTTGAATATGCAATAAGTGGTCTTTCAAAGTGAAAGATAAGAGACTTAGAGTATGAAATGTAATAACTTGTTGCTCATCAGAACGTGTTACTTCATCTTCCATTTGTAGGAATATGCTCTAAAGCAATTTGTTAAACTAAAAGCAGTTTTACCATCAAGCTTGTCAGTGCCTGACACTTTTCTAGCAGTTAATCTAAATTTACTGTTCAATTGTAGGTGAATTCTGGGAAACTTCAACTGTATAAAATGTTACTATTCTGCAGTATTTAAAAACCATTAAGCCATAAAAGATGAGTAGTTAAATTCCTACATGGTAACACAAATGTTCCTAATATTAAAACTATGAGACAAAGTACAGGTTTTTTAAAAGCATGCATCTCTTGAAATTACTGTTTCCTTCAGTCAGTTTGTTCACCTATATTGTGTGCTGTGCGTGTATATAGTGTTTTATATATATTTATATATACACACACACATATACACATTCTTCAGAATACTGAAAAGTAATCATGTACTTTTTTGTTGACATAGCTTGTTTTTAATTGAAAATACTAGCAGGATTACTTTTCTTTGGTCTGTCTTAGCAAGAAAGTACATCTGCAGTAAATTATAAATGGACAGGTGCTTATAAAAAAATAATACTGCAAACTAACATGGATTCAGGTTGTGGTTTATGGTCCACTGCAAGTGTTTCTCTAATTAGCAAATTGTATTACTAAATGCTAATTACTTAGCAGTGTATTGGCAACTCAAGAAAAGTGGAAGTGGCAGTCAAGACTCGCTATGTTTGAGACCATGCTGCAAAGGGTTAAAGACAAATAGGTAGATGAGTATTTAATTTAGACAGTTCATTTAGCAACATGCAAGTATTTTAAGATCTTTCTTAAACTGCCATACTTTTTCTTTCTTGGTCTTGGGAGAGGTGCTAATCTTTTTTTCTACAGACCTGTTTCTATCTCAAATGCATATATGCCACTTCTAATTTTTAAAAATTTTTATTTCAAACTCTTTAAAATTGCATGGCTTAGATCAGGCATTTCTCACTACTTTCATCGAGGTGAGAGCAGCTAATCTCATCACAATCCTCCCATTAGAAATTTTAGAACATTTGAAATAAAGATGGTGCTAGTGGTGTATTTCTTGTTCTAGGCCAAAATTGTATTAAAGTCCCCTTTAAATAAATGAACAATCTCTTGGAGAATGTCATTTGACTTAATATTTAAGCAAGTATTTTCTCATTACCTTCTGAATTTCCTTCTGCAATAATATTCCATATTTGTAGTCCTCACATCATTTTTGAATGCCATACTACCAATAACTTAATATTCTTACCCTTCAGCGTGGGCTGTTATTACCTTAAAAAAAGGTAGTTTGTTACAGATTTATTTGCATAATAAGGATTCATGTTTTATATTCATATATTTTTAAATATATCAATTAATGTCCTGCAAATAGTATTATATTTTTAAAATAAGTGGTGTACCCATTGTGGCATTCCTTTTTCTTGCCTAGTTAATGGTGTCTTCTTTAATACGATGTTTTTCTGTATGGGAAGTACAAAATTCACAGAAGTAGCAAGCAGATAATTTTGAAGGACAATTCTTGGACTTCTGGTACCAGCAATGGCAAGGAATGGCTTAGAACTTGGAACTAAATAAAACTGCATTTTAAAGCCTTCAATGGGAAAAGGAATAAGGTAGTATGAATATAAGGCTACAAAAAGTTTTCAAGATAAAAACAGATTCATCTTTTGCCTATTAGTTTTGAATGTAACAGTTGAGAATTGGTAAAGGCAGAACTAACATTTGTCAGCTGTAAGATAAATCTTAACTATATGCTGTATAATGCTATATCAAAACAAGGAATTTATAAAATCCTCTATTTTCTAATACTGAGAATATTTTTATTACACAGAACTTGTTCCCATTTTCTAACACTGATGTACACATTCAGGACAAGTTGTCTTTTTTGTCAGTTTGATCAGCTCTAACCAGACATTATAGTGTAAGCTCTGATATAACAAAAGTTGTATTCCTGACTGCTGGTAGAGAGGAACTTACATACATTTATATACACCAATCTTGAATTTGCTCTAACTGTTCATCAGCATTCTGTAGAATAAGCTGACTTTCAGTCCATCAAAGCAGAGAGAGGTCTCTAGTCTGGAAGCCAAGAGCAAGTTTCTGTATCTGTAATCACAAAGTTTTTACTTTGCTGTAGCAGGCAGGTCACTGAAGTGCAATATTATCAGGTAGATTCATTCTGTGTACACTTTTACCCAAGGCATACCTGGAAGTTAGAGAAGTTGCTTACTTTCAGTATTTCTGTAGATTAAATGAGAAAAATAACTGCATATACATTATCTGTTCTGTATTAAGTATTTTTTTATTAAAGTTGCTTTTTTTTTTCCTCTCCCCTGTAAGGTTTGTCAGGGCCACAAGGGAACTATTACAGTCCTCTTAAACTGATTGAGCAAGGAAGTTCACCCAGAAGTCCGTGCATCAAACCTAGGCTTTCTTCTGGAATTAGCACATCAGTTAAGCTATGAATTTTTCTAGCCATGATCATTTTCTAGTAAACAATACTAGATTAGTATTAGTGGTTTTAGTATGGTCTCCTTGACACATGTAAAAAAACAAACAAAAAAAATCACAAACCAACCACAAGTATTTTAGACCTATGTTTAAAACCAAGGTATAAGAAATTTCTGACTTCCTTTCCCCCATGCAAAGGATGCTTACTAGAAAAAGCTGTTAGCATTTTCAAGTGGCTTGAGTCAAAAGGAGAGGAACTTGATGTCTGTTTATACTTGAGGTCTAAGTCATTGTATGCTGCAGCTTTTACTTTTCTCAGTATGTATGCTCAGTCTTGGGACTGGAATACTTGAGGATTTTAGAGGTATATTTTAAATGTAAAGCATACTATTAGTCGCAAATTAAGACAATTCACACTCGTGTGAATGAATTTTGAAAACAGTATCAGGACATTCTCATTCAAATAGAAGGAAACGCAGGTCTGGAGGCTACAAAATATGTTTTTAAAGTTTATCTTGATTCTGTATTATATGGTAAAGCATTTAACATTATTGGGTAAAGCAGTCTAAAGCTCAGGCATTACTGTTCTTTATTTAAGGAAGGGAATTGGCTAGCTGAATAAAAAAAAATTAAATGTCAAGACTTCTGAAATGTCAAGTATACAGAAAATCACCATCAAAATATTAATGTTTGAAAATAACCCACTGATTTTGTATTGCATAACCAGTGTTCTCTTTAAAGTTATGGTAATGAGAATATTACACAAGAAAGTATAATTTGTAAATAGTTTTAGCTCTAACTTGAACTACAGAATCAGTGTCTAAAATGTTGCATCTTCAATCAACATTATTTCAACACTGATGCTACACCTGTTGAGTATAATCAGTAATTGTGGGAAATAACTGTTATGTATACGTTCAGAGTGCAATAAAGGATTAAATTTGTTGGAACAAATATGTAACTTTCTTCAGTGTTCCTTAACAAATCCCAGCAGAGAGGGAATCATGCAAAAACACCAGGATGGCTGTAAGGATAAACAAGGAGCTCCTGCCCAAACTCAGACATAAAAGGGAAGTCTGAAGCGGGTGGAAGCAAGAAGAGGTAGCCTGAGAGGAATACAGAGACAGCTTCCAAGGAGACAGTGATCAGGTTAGGAAAGCTAGAGCCATGATAGAATTAAATCTGGACAGGCACATCATGGGCAAGAAGAAAACCTGTGATAAAAGAAATGGTAGGAAAATGTGGGCCCTCCAGAGGAAAGCAGGAGTCCTGGTCATAAAAGATATGGAGAAGGCTGAGGTACTCAATGCCTTTTTGCCTTGGTCTTCACCATCAAGGTCTCTAGCCCCACTACCCAAGTTTCAGAAAGGAAAGGTGGAGCCTGGGAGAAGGAAGATGCACCCACTGTAGAATAGCAGGTTCAAGGCCATGTAAGGAACCTGAACATGCACAAGTCCATGGGACCTGATGAAGTCCATCGGCAGCTCTGGAGGGAACTGGAGGGTGATGTTGCAGAGCTGCTTTTCATTGTATTTGAGAAGTTGTGGCTGGCTGAGGAAGTCCCACTGGCTGGAAGAGAGGAAACACAGCCTTCATTTCCAAAAAGGGAAAAAAGGAAAACCTGGGGAACCACAAGCCAGTCAGTCTCACCTTGTGAAAGATCATGGGCACATCTTCCTGAAGGCTCTGCTAAAGTGCACAGAAAATGTGGAGGTGGTTAGTGGCAACCAACGTGGCTTCACCACAGCAAATCCTGACTGACAAATTTGGTAGCTTGTGATAGGGCACGGATAAGGGAAGAGCAACTGGTGTCATTTACCAGGACTTATGCAAAGCATTTGACACTGTCCCACATGACAGCCTGGTATCTAAATTGGAAAGATCAGGATTCATTGGATGGACCCCTTGCTGGATAAGGAATTGACTGCATGATCGCACTCTTAGGAGTTGCAGTCAGCAACTTGATGTCCGATTGAAGTTCAGTGATAAGTGGCATTCCTCAAGAGATCAGTATTGGGACAAGCACTGTTTAATGTCTTTGTAAGTGACATGGATGGTGGGATTGAGTGCACCCTCAGAAAGTTTGATGACAGCAAGCTGTGTGGTGTGGTCAGTACACTGGAGGGAAGGAATGCCATCCAGAGAGACCTTGACAGGCTTATTTGTTGGGCCTATGTTGACCTAATCCAGTTCAAAACAGCCTAGTGCAAGGTCCTGCACCTGGACTAGGGCAATCCCCTGGGCAAATAGCTGGGTGCAGAGTGAATTTAGAACAGCACTGCGGAGGACTTGTTGGTGTTGCTCAATGAGAAGCTCAACAAGATCTGACAATATGCACTTGCAACTCAGAATATCCTGAGCTACATCAAAGGAAGCGTGATGAAAAATGTGGAGAGAGGTGATTCTCCCCCTCTACTCTACCCTTGTGAGACCCTACCTGGAGTACTGTGTCCAGTTACGGAGTCCCCAGCAAGGGAAGGACATGGAGGTGTTGGATCAAGTCCAGAGGAGTGGCACAAAGATGATCAGAGGGTTGGAGTAGCTCTCCTATGAGGACAATCTGAGTGAGTTGGGGTTGTTTGGGCTGGAGAAGGCTCTGGGGAGACCTGATAAGTATTCTTCCAGTACCTGAAGGGAGCCTACAGGAAAGCTGGGGTGGGACTTTTACAAGAGTGTGTAGTGATAGGACGAGGGGCCACAGTTTCAAACTGAAAGAGGGTGGATTTACTTTAGATATTAGAAAGAAATTCTTTCCTGTGGGGGTAGTGAGAGATTGGAACAGGTTGCCCAGGAAGTTGTGGCTGCTCCCTCTGGAAATGTTCAAGGCCAGGCTGGATGGGGCCTTCAGCAAGCTGGTCTATTGGAAAGTGTTCCTGTCCCTGTAGGAAGGCTGGAACCAAATGTGCTCTTTGAGGTCCCTTCCACTTAAAACCGTTCTGTGCTTGTGTGGGTTTTTTAATTGAAGAAAAAAGGTGGGGAAAAAGCAGAACTCGGCTGTCTGAAAAATGTCAACCTATTTTTTTGTTCTCAGCCGGGAAAAAAAACACAGGCCAAAATGTTAAATTGTAAGATGCAATTTCTTCATTACAGCTCCCTCAAGAACGAGGGCAGGTTACAGGGCTCCGGAGGTGCCTCCCGCCCGCCCCC
>JAAWXA010000009.1:12430681-12504235 GCA_038090715.1 Florisuga fusca
GATGCAGTATTTTACCTTCCTCTGAATTGGTTGTACCTGTTTTTGAAGATTTGCAAAGCCTTTTATTAAGCTTTGAATAAACTTAGGAGCCCTTTATTAAAATATTCAGCTAAAAATTATACAAGTATGATTCTTCATGTTCTATTTCTTCATGTTTAGTCTTGCTAAAATCTAGATAAATGTAGGGAGAAATTGTATGAAATTAAATGCATCTGTATGAATAAATAATTTTATTTGTATGATTTTGTCTTCCTTTTAGGCTTTTGCATTCAGATCGGGATGTTATTCCAGATGTTCCAGCTGTTTACTTTGTAATGCCAACAGAAGAAAATATTGACAGAATGTGCCAGGTAACACGTTTAATATTTCAAATGTGTGGGCACAGCAGAGGTAGAGTGTGTGAAGTAATCCTGTACTCATCAGAGTGTAACAGCTTTATATCTAGTTCTTGTGCATGTCTAAATACCTTTGCTTGCGTTTTTTATATAGTGGCACATACTTGTCCTAAAAAATATTACACAAAATTTTTACATACAAAAACTTCATTCCCAAATACATCATCTGTGTTTTGGAGAGAGATTTTTTGGGACTGAAGAGGCAAGAGGCAGTGGGTACAAGTCAAAATACAGGCAGTTGAGGGTGGCCAAATGCTCAAAGAGAATGCCCGGAGTCTTTGTCCTTGAAAATGTTCAAAACCTGACTAGATGCAATCTTGAGACACCTGCTCTATTTGACTCTACTTTTGAGTGGGGGGGGTTGGACTAGGCTGACCTTTTCACTTTCTCTGTGAGGAACTGATGGAGCAGGAGCTTCTATCTGGTTGGACTTCTGTGTTAGGCTAGTTGTATCTAGTTATGTACTGAAAAAACTTGCAGAGCTGTATGAACAGTCATCTAAGCACTTTCAAAAAGTTTAACTGGAGAATTGGAACATCACATGGTGAAAGAATATTTTTTGATTAATTAAAAACATACTAGTACTTACTGAGGAAAAAGGTTGTGGTTTTCCTTCTGTTTAGGATCTTCGAAACCAGCTTTATGAATCTTACTATTTAAACTTTATTTCTGCCATTTCAAGAAGTAAACTGGAAGATATTGCAAATGCTGCCATAGGTGCTAATGCAGTAATTCAAGTGGCTAAGGTAAGAAAATCCCTGAGTCTCTAATGTTTAAAGATACTGCCAGTACAGTTGCTATTGCATTCTTACATAGCCACTTCAGTGCCATACATAGATTTTTCTGACTGAATAATGAAAAAAAAATATATTTAGCTACATTCAATATCAGGCTTAGATTTCCTGGGGAAAAAAGGGAATTTACAGTCATCTCAGCTGGACAGCTTAGTACTATACTTCATCTTAGTCAGAAGTCCAAGTGCTGCAAGACTTTTCTGCTGAATGATAAGGGAAATAGAGTGTTTGCAGAGTATTCCTGATCTCATCAGCTCATTGAATATATCCAGTGCATATATAATGGACTGGGGCTTTTAGATCTTACAGCACAAGAAGTGCAGTTGTCATATTTTAAATGGTCAGTGTACTGTAGAAGTGTGTGTTTGATACATACACACTGTTAGTCAATTCATGCCTATCCCTTTATGATTTCAAGGCAGGTGTCAGGTATGTATCCTCTTATTTTTGTTGAATGCCTGTACCAAAGCCAGCAAATTACTTTCTAATTATTTTCCTATATGCTTAAATACTTTCACTTTTTCTCACTTCTGTTAGGAGTACTACTGGCATGAGAGAAGGAAACCATTGTGAAATTAAATTAAAACTACTAGTATTGCTTAAGCCTTAGGTCTTCAGCAGGGTCAAATTGGTGTAGCACTGTGAACTAACCTTCTTAAATCTATTTTTCTGTTGTGATGTCCCACTAAGAGCTTATGCTATAGAGAGTTGGTTTTTTTTTTCCTGAATGTATAGATATGTTACAGAAAAATTAGAATTGGTGAGCTATAATTTCTCATTGTGTAGATATTGCCCTCTTTCCTTTCTCCTGCGTGAGAGCTTAGCACCATTTATGTTCTAGTCCTTTGTATTAATAAAAAATAAACACGTAATATTATAATGTCCAACATAAGAATTTTTTCAGTGACAATTAGCTGCTAAAAATTTGTCCACGGAGGTATTGAAGTTAGACTGTTTTCCTGTAACAGTTTTCAGGTGCTCTAAAGTTTTGTGTTATCACTCAATCCTTACACAAGCTTTTTAAGTCATACATAGTATCTTGCATTTCTTTCTTTTAGTAGGTAGTTCTGTAAAAGGTTCAAAAAGAATTAGCAGTAAATCAGGTTTTTTTATGCTTCACTCTGGACTGTTCTGACTCTTATTCCTTGACTTCTAGGTGTTTGATCAATATCTTAATTTTATTACTTTAGAAGACGACATGTTTGTATTGTGTAATCAAAACAAAGAGCTTGTTTCATATCGTGGTAAGTAAACTTTATATGAAAATTATACCAGAACATCTAAAGCTGAAAGTTACTTCTGAAGTTGTAGCTAATAGCAAGCAAGTTACAAATTTAGTAAAGCAAACTGCAGTATAGACGTACATGCATAGTAGGGCTTTTTATACATGTAATAAATATAAGAAATAATTATAGGAAAAATTTCATACTGTTTACACATGTACACGTTTAGACACTGCTGTTTAGTCATAATCCCTTCTACAGTATTTTCTTTCTGTGTTAATCGTCAGCTGGAAAATTACAGTAAGAAACGCAAAGGAAGATAGATGACTACAAGTGATACAGTTTACTATATCTTCTAGAGAGCAACCATTCAGCACCATTTTTTCTTTTCAAGCCATGAAAATATGTCAGAGTGTACAAGGGAAGATGATTAGGATCAGGGGCTGGAGTAGCACAGCAGAGAATCTGGGAAAAGGGCTTTCTAGAAATACCAGAAATGCTGAAAGTTTCTGCAAACATGTGAACCAAGCATGTCAGCTTCTTTGTAAATTCTCAGAGTTGCCAGTGAAGTCAGCCTCATGAAACTCCTTTTCTTGGAACTTTTGCTGGAACCTATTTTGGAACCTACCAGGAAAACCAAGTGGCTGCCTTAGGTCAGTTACCTTTACAATGATGGTGCTCTGGCAGCTCAAGTCAATAGATATGCTGGTTGTCAGAGTTGTCCACATTTTTTTTCCTCCCTCCTTTGATATGATTTCTCTGTGCTCCTCTGACCTATTCAATATGCTAAATCGAGAACCAGCACCACCTCTCCTTCCCGTATTATTCAGACAGCTAGCTGCTACAGGGTGGCTTGTCTTGCTGCTCCTACTGCAGTTTACATCATCTTCTTCTCCGTTTAAATCCAAAACAGTAATCTTGGAGCTGCAGGGTGCATGCTCAGTTTGACTTTATCCATAGAAAATACCAGCTCATTTGTGTGATCTACAAATCCAGCACAAAGGAAGGAGCAGAATTGTGTAAGACAGTGGCAAGACAGCCCTTTTTCAATCAGTCTCACACTAGAGATTGTTTCTGTTGTCAGAATGAAAGTAATTTTTATTTGAAAAGCAGACTGGGTTTTTTTGCTAAAACCTGCTGTTAAAAAGTTTTAGTAATAATTGTTTTGTGATGTGTTTGTGTGTGTCTGACTTTACAAGCTTTCATACGTTTCCTTCTAACTAACCAGAATTTGAATTAAAATGACTGAAAATGTTGAAAAAATCTATGGAAATGTTTTGCACGCATCAGTTTCAGTGTGGGTTTTTTTGCCTCTCTTGGGCTGCTGAAATTTGCCATATGACATGTGGATTTACACCAAGCTTAAACCAGTCTAGAAATAGGCTGTTAACAAAAGCTGAACAGAAATTGGTTCTCCCACTGAGGGTGATTAGTTGTCCCATCAGCACTGAGCTGATGCAGCTAGTGTGTGAGTGCTGGATCTCACAGAGGAGTGGATGAGAGAAAAAAAAGTGGTCTTTTCTGCCTTTGCAGAGTAATCCTAGCAGTTATGTGTGTATGTATATATATATATATATGCACACACACACAGCAGTTTGTATATAATAATCTACATTAATCAATGTAAATCTGATAGTGATGAAAGTTGGCTGCTGCTCTTGCAGCAGCACTGCCATGTGTGGCCATGCATGTAGCTGAATGGGTGAACTAAAAACACATATAACAAAAAAGGTTCATTTTCTGTTTCCCAATTTCCTGATTGTATGACTGCATTTACAGGGAGGTAATAATGCAACTGACACAATCCAGAAGTTACAGTATGCAATACCAGATATAATTAGAAAAGCATAGTTTGACCTTACACGGTGAGCAAAAATTAGGTTCTTCCAATTTTTGCTCAAAAAAAAAAGGGGGAACAAGGAAACATAATGGGTTTGCTAAGAGGGGCATTTCAGAGTTTGATCTCTTCTGCAGCAAAAGCTCTTGGCTATTAACAGCCATTAGATAAGAAAAGGATTGCTTTCTCAGTATTCAAGTGGCATAAACTTTAACCCTATTCTTAACTCTTTTCCACATGGTTTTAGCCATTAACCGACCAGATATAACAGACACAGAAATGGAAACTATAATGGACACCATTGTTGATAGTCTCTTCTGTTTTTTTGTTACACTTGGTAAGTTTTCAAATTCTAGCATGTTTTCCTTATGTTTTCTATTTCTAGAAGTTACATATTCATTATGATCTCTTGAAGTTTAGTGATATCATGTAGCAAAGGTGGGATTAGATCTGTGGCACAAATCTTAATAGTTTGTGGGGTGGGTTAATGATCTTGCTTAAATTATTGCTACTGCAATCACTGCAAAAGCCAACAAAGGCTGTCCTACATGAGAGTTGAGTCCTGGTCATCAGTATCAATGGGAGAAGAATACTGAAACACAAAGACATAGATGAACTGATGCAACTGGTATATTCTGGTGGTACACTGTTTTTAAGGGACTTCTGATCTTTTGAAACATAAGTTTTAATGCTTCTATATGAGACAGTTGTCTCCTCAGTGCATTAGCTGTCTTTCTAATGTACACTATAATTCTCATAAATTTCTGTAGGAGATATTCACTTACTTTCTTAATACTTTAACAATTCTATATAGTAATTTTTGTTTTATAAAGACTGCAAGAGGCAAATATGTTTGTTCTGTTGGCTTGAAAAATTTAATCTCAAAATGTTACTAAAGATTTGCTGTATAAAACGTGCATGAATTTATAATCTGTTATGCAAGTTAATGCAAGAGCTATTCCTATAATCAGATGCTCAAGAGGAACTGCAGCTGAAATGGTGGCAGTGGTAAGAAACTAGCTTTTAAATAAGATCTGGTGTCTTTGTATCCTTTTTTTTTATGAAGGAAATAAAACTGGAAAGGAGTTATAACAGTTTTTCTGTCTGATTTGAGATCCATAGAACCCATCTGTAGAACATGTAATATGTGAAGATAAAGTGATGAGAAACTTAAGCATGAACAATCATTCCTCATCTAGAGTTTATAAGGATTTTCTGATAGGCTTTATAATTACAACCATTAAGCTATATATACAGTGTCTTCTACTAGTGTTTTCTATTCGCAAGTTTAAATAGAGTGTGTTAATTGCCCAGAAGGAGATTGTGGACATAAAGGAAACATCTTCTGTGTAGGCCTGGATATAGATGTCAATGCTGGTGGGAAAAAATAGAAGAAATTTATTTATGTATTTATTTCCCGTGTACAGTGCACCTAGACTTACTGGAGCTTAGACATTTATAACCTACAAAAACAGCACAATAAATCTTTAAATGTTCACATATAAAGAGGTTAGGAAACCCTTAATTTCTTAAAAGCTGTTTTGTTTTTTTGTTCCCCCTCAGAAATTAGATAAGAAGCTGAGAGAGAATCTAAGAGATGCCAGAAACAGTCTTTTTACAGGTGACACACTTGGAGCTGGCCAGTTCAGGTATGGTGTTAGTAATAACTGTGCATTTTTTTTTTATTTATTTCAGTTATCTGAAATTACTCATTAGGATAATTCACCACTGTACTTAAACCTATATTTACAAGAACTTGGTTCAAATTCTCTAAGAATTTATATAATCATAAAGGATTTTTCCAATCTCTTTGCATAAGCAGTTTGAAAACTTTTTTAGTTTATCAGTGTTCAGCCCTAGAACAGTGAGACAAAAATTACTTAGAAAACGAGGCAATTTTGTTCAGCCTCTAAACCCAGCAAGAGCCAAGCTCCTGCAAATACACTCAGTTTATAGGACCACAGTATGCAGTTGGATATCTGAACATATCCATTAGCAACCTTCATTCAGTCCATGAAAAAGCAAGATCAATTTCTCACTTGTGAGCATTGTTACCAGTTATGTCAAAAGCAAGTTTCTCAGCTGTTCTCTGTATCTACCAGAGGAGGACTGCGTAAGGACTACCACGTGGATCGTGAGATAGTTAAATTGATAGAGGATTGTTAAGTCATGACCATTGGAACCTTTTGAGGGGAAAGACAATGTTGGATGTTTTCCTCCCATGTATGTTGTTGCTCACAGGTAGTTAAATACTCCACAAGGTGCCTTAGGAAAGTGTATTACACAGATTTACACTATACATGAAAATGTTGAGGAGATGCATTGGAAAGACTGTAGCTGAAGGAAACTATTATTATCTTCTGTCTTGATATAAAATAGTCTCTTAAAATTTTTCTCTCGAACTAAAAACAGAACTTGGATAAAAGACTCAAAAAACATCAAGGGTGGCAAAATGGAATGAGACTGAAGAGAGAATAGCTGTGAAATGCCAGTTCCTTCATTTTCATGGAAACTGAATTGTAACAACTGTTTTTCCTTCAGAGAGGTGGCTTGTTTTCCTCACAGTATATTATCATTACCCTCAGAAAATCAAAATGCAAGGGAAGAGAAACTTGAGAACCTTTAACCAGTTAAAAGACTTCAGATCTTTAGTCTGGTTTTCAGAATCAGGTGACTAAGGCTCTTGAGACGATATATCTATGTGGAAATACTGCAAGGAAATCCAGAACATGGAATTAATATGCTTTCACTCTGTTCAAATACACTGTAATTAAGCTGCAATTCACTGTAGGGTTAATGTGCTTAAGGGAAATGGTTGCAATAATATTCTGTTAATTCACAGCCTTCCTATCTTCACTATACATTTTTCATGTAGTTGTAACTCAAGACTTTTAGACGTGTCTGCATTCATTTTCCCCAGAATTAAATATCAATGAAACCTCCTTTCAGGGAGTTGTAGAGAGTGAGGAGGTCTCCCCTGAGCCTCCTCTTCTCCAGACTAAACACCCCCAGCTTCCTCAGCCCTTCCTCACAGGACTTGTGCTGGAGTCCCTTCACAGCCTCCTTGCTCTTCTCTGGACCTGCTCCAGCACCTCAATCTCCTTCCTGAACTGAGGGGCCCAGAACTGGACACAGTACTCAAGGTGTGGCCTCACCAGCACTGATTACAGGGTGTTCACTTAGTTTAAAAAAAAAAAAAAAAATTACTTGAATCATTACTAAAAAAGTGATTGATGAAATTTTGGGTAGTGATTATCCCTAGATGCTTTGGGGAAGGCTGGAGGAACTCTGCATAGGCAGTTTTGCTTTTAAACTTGAAATATAATGTAGAAGGTGGCTGGTATCACTCATGATGTTACTGGGATATTCAAAGTATGTTCTAACTACTAATACAGTGTCATCTTTCCAGCTTCCAAAGGCCCCTGTTAGTTCTTGTTGACAGAAACATAGATTTAGCAACTCCTCTACATCATACTTGGACATACCAAGCTTTAGTGCATGATGTTCTGGTAAGCAAAAATCTGATTTTGTTACTAAATCTTTGTTTTTCACTCAGTTTATAAACTTAATACCAGATATTATCTCAATCAAAAATCTGTTTTGTCTTTTTCACTTGAAATTTGCTTAGCAAGTAATAATTTGGAAGATTTGCTCTAGGTTTATGTTGCGGATGAACCGTTCTTGGGCCACAGCACTTCGAGGTCCAGCAGGTGTTCTTGCCAAGGTGTAAGAACGGCACTCCGATAGTCACCTTTAGATTCAGTTAGCCCAGCTCGGTGCTAACGCTCCGGAGTTGACTAGCCTCCTCGTCAGACTGCTCAGGAGTGAGCCCCTTGCCTTTGGGAGCCCACCTTTTATTGGTCCCCCCGTTCTGCTCATGTGCAGTCGGGACCAGCCCTAATTGGGCACAGGTGGGCTTAACAGGAGCTCATGCCTCCCACCTCGTACAACGCCTGATTGTCCTTACATGATTGCCTCTACAATTCCACCCCGCCCCCCGCCTTTTTTTATTTTTTTTTTTTTTAAAAAGAGCACAAACACGAACAGTAAGCAACAGAATCTATGGTGTCCAAACGTGCGAGTTCAGCAAGGTTATTCAGTTTGAATTGTTGGAGGATGCGCTGTTGTTGGATATGGATGTCGTTGGGGATTCGGCCGCAGCAGGGCGTGTCCATTTGGTGGGTACCCAAAGAGGTCCGGAGTCTGTGGAGACACAGCTACAGCCTCTTCCAGTAAACAGTAATGGCTTAGGCCCTGTCCATTGACCTGTAGAAGGATCCTTGTAGTTGACTTGCACCTCAGGCCGCGGTTGATTTTTTGGGATGAGTAATGTAGCAACACGGGAGGTTGTTGGGAATCACGGCTTAGATTAAGAAAATTCAATGTGAAAAGCACTTTGCTAAGCTGCATCTGTGGATCGAAATCTTTGCTGTCTTTCTGTTTTTGTAGGTATGTCTTCATGATTAGCTCTTTCCACTATCGCCTGACTTGTAAACGAGTGAGGGATCCCTGTAATGTGTTCTACTCCCCAAGTAGCAAGGAACTGCTTGACCTTTCCGCCTATATAGGCAGGAGCATTGTCGGTTTTTACTACTTGGGGAACCCCCATCACAGCAAAGCAGTTGGTCAGGTGATGGACGACATGCAGACCCTTCTGCCCTGTCTGAGCTGTCGCCCAAAGCATGCCTGAGAAAGTATCAATTGATACATGAACATATTTGAATAGTCCAAATTCGGGGACGTGTGTGACATCCATCTGCCAGATCTCTCCTGCTTGTACCCCACGTGGGTTGATTCCCATTCCTAGGGCAGGGCCAAATTGTGCACACTGAGGGCATGCTTTAACAATCCCCTTGGCATCTTCCCACGGGATTGCAAACATGCACTTCAGTGCCCTGGCATTTTGATGGAATAGGGAATGGCTGTTCTGAGCCTTCCCAAACTGGCTTACTGGACCCTGCATTCCTAGGCTGACCAGGGAGTCAGCCCTTGCGTTTCCTTCACCTAGGCCCAAGGATATTTTGTGGCTGCGGATGTGCAGGATGCAACACGGTTGCATGCCATTTTTCAGCACATGTTGTAATGTGAGAAAGAGTTCTAGCAACTGTTGGTTTTGCACTGGTTTAATGAGGGCATCCTCGATACGATTCGCTACTCCTACGGCATATTGTGAAACGGAGACGATGTTAAGGGGGGCGCGTGGCCATTGCGTTAAGGCCCAAACGATAGCCAGTAGCTCCATAGTCTGCAGGTTGTCTTTGTCGGGGCCAGGAATCAAATGTTGTTTCCACTGTCCCTTATCCTGCCATATGCAGGCGGCTGTTTTTGACCTTTTTCCGGCATCAGTGAACACAGTGATACCGGGCACTGGACACTCTGAAATGATTGGTCTTTCTATCCAGCAGAACTGGCTAATGGCCTGGTTTTTGGGCCTCCATGACAGATGTCTCCGGAGTATTCGAGCAAGGCGAGTTGTAGTGGTGTGGAGCGTTGCAGCAACCAATCACAATCAGTTGTTTTGATAGGGATGCTGAGCCATGCTGGCTCTTGATCATCTACTTCTAGGCAACGCTGTCGCCCCTTTTGTATTAGGAGTGCTGTAATTTTGGTCTGCTGCCAGATGCCTTTCTGGGCCGTGTGGGGCGGGAATAACCATTCCAGGATAGCTAATGGCTCTGATTTTTGAGAGCTCCGGTTGTGGTTTTGGTCATAGTCCTTGTGGCATTCCCTGTTTTCCCTTTGCCAATTGAAGTCCTGGAGTAGTAGCGCGAACGGGAATGAAGGGTGGTTGCATACCCAGATCCCGATGGGCTGAGTGGCATCTCGACGATCTGCGAAGCCGGTTGCCAGTTTGTGGACGACCCGTTTTAGTGCGTTGGTACGGTCATCTGTCCAGTCCACTAATGCATCTGGACGCGTGCCCTGCAACAGCGTGAGGAAGGGGTGGATGTCAGCATTGGTGAGACCTATGATGGGTCGAACCCATTGAAGCTCACCCACTAGCTTTTGGGAGTCATTCAATGTTTTGACCAAGTTGATCATTTCCAATTTTTGTGGTCTGACCATGGCACAAGTGACTTGCCACCCTAGGTAGCTCCAGGGCTATTGTGATTGCACTTTCTCCAGAGCTACAATTAATCCTTTCGCCTTTAATCGAGTGGTCAGTGTTTGGTAGATGTTGTTGGGGAACGGGGCTTCCTGGCAAAGCAGTATATTGTCCATATAATGATAGATTATTGTGCCTGGCATTTCTTTTTGGATCAGTGAGAGTGCCCAAGCCACGTGCAATTGGCATATTGTTGGAGAGTTTCTCATCCCTTGGGGCAGCACAACCCATTCATATCTTTTGGCAGGTTTGCTTTTGTTAATTGATGGGATGGTAAAGGCAAAGCGAACCGTGTCTTCAGGATGTAGGGGAACAGTGAAGAAACAGTCCTTGAGGTCAATTACCAGAAGCCTCCTCGTCAGACTGCTCAGGAGTGAGTCCCACTTGTCTTTGGGAGCCCACCTTTTATTGGTCCCCCAGTTCTGCTCATGTGCAGTCGGGACCAGCCCTAATTGGGCACAGGTGGGCTTAACAGGAGCTCACACCTCCCACCTCGTAATTGGCAACACCTGATTGTCCTTACCTGATTGCCTCTATAGGTTTATTTAGCAAAAACTTCTAAAAAATTAACAAGTTGAGATCTTGATATTATCAAAAGATAGCTATTTTTCTTCAATAGTTCCTGATCTTTTATGTTTTGTAAACTCCAAACTCTATTAAGTTCAATTCAATTTTGAGAAATAAATGCTTTTAAGGAGTTTTTAAACATGTTTAAGCATTAGTTTGAATTTCTAAAATTAGCTATTTCTAGTTTACTCCACAAGGTGGTGTAGGTGTTCAGACTAGTGACACCGAATGGTATATGACCCTACTGTGAGGGATCTGAAATACTTTGGGTTTTGTTTTTAATAATTTTTTTTAAAATTCAGATAGCCTTAAAACACTTTTATTTTCTCAAGTTTGTTTTCATAAAACCATTACTAGAAATTTCCTTGAATGAAAGCAAGTATTACTTACCTAATATAAAAAAAACATTTTAAAAAAGTATTTGAGGATAGAAGACTGATTAAATAATTTAAAACTGTAAAATATTTACATAAGATTCCTTTATTTTAGGATTTCCATTTGAATAGAGTTAGCTTGGAAGAATCAACTGGAATGGAAAGTTCTCCAGCAGGTGCTAGACCTAAGAAAAAAAATAAGAAGTCCTATGATTTAACTGCATTTGATAAATTCTGGCAAAAGCACAAGGGCAGGTAAGTTGTATAGTTACAGAGTTAATATAGTCAATAAGAATTCTAAGTATTCTTCATGTTAGATAGTTTTATTTTTAAGCTTCTTTGAAAATATTTTTGAGGTTTGGGTTTGGGTTTTTTTTTAAGCAATGATGCTTGCCTGTATACATTGTACATTAGCTTTTGTTACAGAGCATAAAATTTTTCTCATGAAAATTACATAAAACTATTGAAAGGAGTGATTGTATCTTTGTAAGTTGAAGTAAACCTACAGTAAGATGTCATTATTTTCACTGATTTGATACCCATGCATGATTTCTGTACTAATATTTCTCAAAACATTTTCACTATCATCTTCATCATGCATCCTGTCTAGTTTTAAATGTTTCAGTTTGTTGATTTAAATGAGCCTAATGCAGAGTGTTGCATTAGTCCTTTTCCAGAGGTAGCCGAGTCTGTTCAGCAAGAACTGGAGTCCTACAGAGCCCAAGAAGATGAAGTCAAAAGACTTAAAAGTATAATGGTAAGATTTATCACCTATATGTGTTTTATGTAAAACATACTAGGACTCATAGAGATGCTTAGCCCAGTCTGTCACATCCTCCCACACCCTTTCTCAAATTATCAGCATATGCTGAACTTTAGGCATAATACAATCTTAAAAGCAGGACTAAAAGTACCATATTTTATGAGACGGTTCAGTTTCTTGTGTTTATTTGTGTTACATTTATATAATTTCCATAATAACTGTAAAACACAATCCAGACATCAATACAGTTATGAGAAGCACACTCTAAATGCACTACTGTGTTGGCATGTGTGATCTTTGTGTTTATTATGACTGTTTCTATTTCCAAACTCTTCTCCAAAACCCAGGGCATAGAAGGGGAGGATGAAGGAGCAATAAGTATGCTTTCTGATAATACAGCTAAGCTAACTTCAGCTGTCAGGTAAGCAATCAATAGTACATGACTGTTTAAGTAATTGGGAACAATTTCTAGTTCTTTCCAACATTTAACTTTTAATATTCTTTGATATAAATAGCTTCAAAAGCAGGCTGTTCAAATCTAGTACTGAGTTTCAGTGCTATACAGGTGTGGTAAAGTTTAACACAGTGTCATAGACAAATACTTGCAGATGTAACTTCCACAGCATGTGTGTGTGTGAGCCCTCTACATACAGCTCTGGAGTGTTCCCTCAGCAATGCTGAATAACTGAACTGCATCATAGATTTACTTACACTTTTCCAGCAGAAGAACCCAACTACCTTCCTCTGCATTCTTTCCTTAAAATAATTGTTAGTGAAATCCACCTCCAAGTATCTGCTTGCTTTGCACAGTGTGTAATTAATTACATTTTTATTAATATAGTTTCTTTAACATCTGTTGGCAAGATTATAGTCATTAAGAACTCTGCATTGGAAATCTGCTTCCCCGCTTTTGGAGACCTAGCCACCATGGATGATGACAGGATGACTGAAAGTCTGAGATTTAGTCTTGTTTCTTATTATAAATACCTTTTTAATGCTATTGATGCCTTGGGGACAGAGACATGTTCAGTTCGCTGCCTTTTGCTAAGATCCCAATCAGAAGGAAGAAGGAACAATAATTATTTCAAGGATAGATTGAGTGATATGCCCAGTGTCCTGTGAAATCCAATGTGTGTCTGCATTGTCTCTCTGTGAGTTTCAAAAGTTGTTTGGTATGCTATAGCCTAGTTAGAATTTAATTACAATTACAAAGGATAAGTGATGGATCAGATAGTTTCAAAAAAGTGACCAGGTGTGACACCCCCTATGAAGTTTTGAAGTCTTGTACTTTGCAAGTTGCTGGTTTTCAGGCTGAGGCAGCAAAATATGAAAGTAACAAACATGAAAAGCTTTAAACTGATAGCAGAAAAATTAAAGTCATATGACTGAAGCTTAACCAGGAATTTTTACTGTGCAGGTAGCTTCATTATGACTGTAATTCAGCATTATTGAGAAAAATCTTGTTCCCTGTTCAGAAAAGTGGATAACAGTAAACTCTTCTGTTGCAATTCTTTCAGCTCTCATCTTTAGGATTATGCTGAGAAATCCAAATACTATTAAGATCTTCCATTGTAGGCATATTTCTACTCGAGGAATTAAACTGGGCTTTGCAGTTTTGTTGTCCATTATCTGCTAGCCAGAAGAAGATGCCCTTTGGAGTTGTCTTAGTCTTTAAGAAAACTTTTCAATATATATTAGTAATTAAAAAACAGGTTCCAACGTAGCAGATTTCCTGGGTTGTTGTGTTGTTTGGTTTTTTCAAATGCAGTCCTTTACAAAGGCAGTACAAATCATCTTCTAGCTATAAATAAGGTCACCGATTGCCAATCACCATCAGTAACATTGATTTTGTAGTTGCTGGAAGGAGGACAGAAGGGTACAGCTCATGGCTCTCTGGGACACGCAGTCAGTCAGTGGCCTTAAGCACCTTCTCATCTGTTTATTATTAAACTGAGTAAGACCCTGACTGTCCAGGGTGCTTCCCAATGTGGAAGTGTATAGACCCTGAGTAGTCTTTTATCCATGTGATGCCCAGTACCACGCAGTGTGTACATCACATCACCTTAAGTAACACATTTTCTATGAACTAAACTTAACTATTCGGCTTCCCATTTCATAAAGGAAAAGCTTTCCATCATGAATTCTCCATTTAGGATTGTGTTCTATGCAGAAGCACCTGGGACAAATTCCAGAACATCCAAAGGTTCTCTGTTTATTTGACAGATACTATTCTTATTTAATATTACGTGATAATTATTTGACATAGTTTAATATTGTTTGACAAAAATAATTTGGCAGATACTGATACTTTTTTATGTATCAGACATGAACTCAATGTTGGTTATATAAACCATAATACTAGTAGTTTAGATAAGCAGTTGTTGATTACAAGCTTTCAATTGGGATATTAAATTACTCATATTATGTGTATTTTTTTGCTAGCCAAGATAAAAAACCATGTTTTTAC
Source organism: Florisuga fusca (assembly GCA_038090715.1). Classification (NCBI taxonomy): domain Eukaryota; kingdom Metazoa; phylum Chordata; class Aves; order Apodiformes; family Trochilidae; genus Florisuga; species Florisuga fusca. Next base: position 12,445,208 of record JAAWXA010000009.1, read on the forward strand.
TGTATTGCCCATTAATAACATTCACAATACCAGTATACTTTGTTATTTTTTTAGTTCCAAATCCTACTGTTTTCTATAATTTTAGATTTTAATGATCTTCAAAGGTCCCTTCCAAACCAAACTGTTCTATGATTCTATAATTTCTTTTGTACTGACTGTCTACAAATACACAATTCAACTAACTGTGCAACTCAGCAGGTTAGTTTGTATTTAATCTCTTCAGCTCTCTTCCAGAACTTCTGGAAAAGAAGAGGCTCATTGATCTTCATACAAATGTTGCAACAGCTGTTCTGGAGCACATAAAGGTATGATTGCTCTCCAGCTTCAGTTTTCTATCAGTAGCACTCCTTACCTGGAGAAATATGTTTGAGCAGGTGAAGATAAGGAAGTGAGCCTTCCAATTGTTCTACCTTTACAGAAATCACTGTATGACATTACTTAGTGTTGAATGGTGAGATGGAATGAATTTTGAATGCCTCTTCATGGAAAACAAAGCAAACCTATCAATTTTTTTAGTACCACAATTCGTGGTATGCTCTCATTTTTTTTTATAATGACAACTTTTACTGGGAGTTGAAGTCTTACTAAAATATGTTTATGATGAAAGTGTTTAGAGATGTATCCTGGCAAGCTAGGACTTCAGTATAAGCAGTTTGAGTTTGTCAGAAGGGTACTGTTTACTGTTCACCAATGAACATGATAGCCAAAGGTGTGACAGTAATAATGGGAGTTACTAAACTGGTCTTTCCAGCAGGGTCTGTATTAGATGCCTTGTGCATAATTTAACATGTCAGAAGGATGCTTGTCCTCTTTCCTGTTCAGTCTGCTGCTCTTGTATCACACAGCTTGCTGACAGTTTCAGTATTAGTTACTACTAGGATAAATCAGAAGATGGATCTTTTTCACACTATGAGAACAGAAATTATAAGTGAGGCTTTCACGCTGAAACTTGTTTTTGAAAGTAATTCAAGCACAAAGTCTTGCTGAAAAACCAATTAGAAAATTTTACCCTGTGCTATTTATAACTCATGGGAGGCGTTATGCTTTGAATCTTAACTGTCACATTTCTAAAGTGCATAAGCTCCATCCTCAGTTATGACTGCTTCTGATTTTTTTAATGTACTATAAATAAACAATGGATTAATTCTGAATTTTAATTAATAAATTAATTTTCCATATTTATAAAATTGAGGAAGAAGTGTGTGTGTCTGTGTTTGGGTCATTACTTTAGAGGCTAGCTTATGTGCCTCTGCAGTATTAGTCATGTCAGTTTTCATATCTGGCAATTTTAAAGCAGTAGTATTTCATGTGTTATTTGTTGGATGGAAACCAGGTGTCCAAGCAAAATGTGGAATGGCAATAAGAGCGTCCTCTTAGCAATGGATGTCAGTCAGATGCACTTGTACATTCTCTGTTAGGTGATAGTGACACACTTCTCTTTACCTAGAGGTGGAAGGAATTACCTTAGGGCTCCTTTGCTGTAGCACTCTACTAGCTCTTAGGTTCCCTTCTCAGAGGGGGAGACTGCTATTAGAGAGTTGTCAGGGAGCAGTGATCTATTGCTCCATAAATTATTCTTAATTCTAGCATTGCAAAGTGCTCATATTCCTTCCCTTCTTATTGTATAGCTGTCAAAGGAGATCGAGACAGATGAGCATGCAATTTCTCCAATATGTTGATGATATGTGCATCTGTATCATCTTTACTTTTAATTTAGAAAGAATCACTTCCTTCATCTCATCTTCATATTTATGAAATTATCTTAAACTCAAACTGATATAGGAGCACATGTTTTTCTGTTGGAGTTTACCTACACTAAAGCCATTTCACTGAATGAATGTAAAGTTCCTTCCAATTTTTTTATCCTGTCTTTCACCCTTCAGTGTTACAAAATGTGTCTTTCTATCTCAGTCTGTGGAATTTTAATGTGCAGGATGATATGCTACCTATTGGATTCCTGAGAAATACTCTCAAAAAAGGGCGGTATCTCAGCCAGTAATTTTAAAAGAAATTCTGATGACACCTTGAGGCTATGGTTAATAGGTTTTTATATACTGTTAATTAATAAACCAGATTAGAGTAAGAAATCTTTTTTTTGCATGGGGAGATAGTGAAGCACCAATTCTTCAGATTTTTTCAATTTTAAGATAATCTAGAAGCACATTCATACTTTGAAATAGACTGCTCACATGGTCCCTTACAGGTTTTTTTATTACATTTAGCATTCAACCATTTTTCTTCACTACATATATGAGAATCAGTGCAAAGAGACCTGCTTTCAATATGCTAAGTGCATTTAATTTTCTCGTGGTCATATTTTAGTGTTCAGCTTACAGCTGCTTTCCACATTCTCTCGGATCATTTTCTAAAACACAGCAAGAGGAAACCAGAAATTAATCACAAAGTGGTTCTGGCAGTTTTCTGGCATATCTAAATGTTTAGTGAAATAATGGAAAGAATGCATCACTTGTTTCACTAAGTGAACCATTGAGTACTTATTGTCAGTACTTATAACAAACACATCCATGTTTTCCATTGATTTCTTTTTTTTCTCTGAAGAAGATGGTGACTTAAAGGACTGTGTCCAACAGATAACAGATTTCAGACTGACATTAGCAATATCTTTCTAGCTGCTTTAGAGTTTCAAGTAATGCTTATTTTGTCATTCTAATATGAGTACTAGGATTACTGAAGCATGTTAAAACATGGCATATAAAAAGGTGTAGATGTATACCTTTCTAAAACGATTAGTTGAAGAGGTGGTAGATTTCATAGTATTTTGATGATATTCAGTACATATGAATTCAAGTGGCAGGTTTTTCTCTGAACTGCTAACTGTCTTGTATTACTTACACTTGTTTGGTTGTTTGGTTTAGTTGTGGTTTTTTTAAATTCCTACATATTTTTCTTGTCACACGTCTCCGTTTTGGTTGATCTCAAGGCCTGATACCTTGATTGACTACATTATTGAGATTGCCAATAGGCTTTCAGATTATCAAACTCATATTTTCTGTGTAGGAATTCTATTGTTTTTTAACTACTGGGTTTTAAATAAGGATACATTTTTTCTTATCACGTGAAGAGAAACAGTATGTGTTTGTGAAGTACGTATGTTACAGTGGTCCAGGCTGGTTTTCTGTATTTCAGAACTGGTAATTGAATAACTTTGCAGTAAACAAGAGCTTTTTCTGAGTTCAGTTACAGTGACCTTTCTGGCATCATTTCTTGCAGTTCGGTCAAAGGGAACTGGCTGCAGCTGCCACTTTCAGCTTTCTCTTAGAGTTTCTCTTCCTGTTGATAGGAGCACACTACAGTTACCAGACCAACCTTACTCATTTGGGTGGGCTGTTATTTCTGCTTGTTTTCTCTCAGTATGGTTGAGAAGTTCCTCCTAGTAATTTCTTAGAAAATTCCTTCTGCATGTTCTTACTAAAAGAGAGAATCTGCAAAGGGGATAGGAGAATCTCCAAAAATTACCTTCCAAGAGTTTTTGATGGGTTCTGCTTCTACTTCTCTGTGAAGGAATTTGTGTTTGTTTTGAAGGATGTTGCTCAGGCAGAGATTCCCAGGCACACTGGTAATTTTCCCTAAAATAAGTTTTGACTTATGAACAGCCTGTTTCTAAAGTTGCTAAGTTGAAAGCTTTCACACATATATTAAAAACAAACAAACAAATAAATAAACAGAAGACAAAGCAAGCTGAATTGTAGCACTTTCACAGTAATACAGATCCTGTCCCTGAACTGGCAACCAAAAAGGTCTGCTGAATGAGGTTGGCATGGAACAAGATGTCATAGTAGGAAATCAAAAACAGGAGGCAGAAAGGGAATAACTGTAAATATAAATGCATCTTGATTTTATTACTGATTTTTATTATTTTTTTTTCACCTTGCTTGCCAGTTTGGCCCCCATAAGAACCTATTCTTTGCTGTCTTTTTTATTGAATCTACAGGATTGTTTAGCTCCTATTTCCCAGCTTTTCCTCTTGGCATGTCTGTGAGCCTGCCATTGAGTGAGCAAAATTGTACTTAAATTAAATGGGACATCTGCTTCTTGTCAGCACTCCTTAGACAAGTTGGCTCTTCGGGAAGTAACTTTCATTGATGTGGCATATCTGGGAAGTCTGTCAAAAGGTAACGAGTAGTGTTTAAGGCTATTCAGTAATCTGTGTGAAATTTGATTAGGTGTCCATCTAACTTCTTGCAGTCCAGGTTAAGGAAAATAGTGCCTTATTTAGTATATCTTGCTCGTAACCTTCGTTAGTTGTCTAGTGAAGAAGCAGCTGGATAGCCACACCATATTGCTTCATCTCTTTAGTTTGTGCTTTTGCCTCATCAAAAAGATACTCTCAAAACCTTTATATTGCTGCTTACCTCTGATGTCCCTATTGTGGATAGAAATCAGGAACCTGAAGTTTTAGGACTTTCAGGTTTTGTTTTGGGGTTGTTTGGGTTTTTTTTTTTCGGAAGAGTGCTAAGTTCACACTTCAAAAGAAATTGTTGAGAATTTTTGAAGAGTGTGCACATGTACCAATGATGTTTCAGTTTAGGCTCAAAGTATAGCAAATATATGGAACCAGTGAGTTTCCTTTGCTGTGGTTAGTCTGTTCTGTTCAGTAGCCCTAGTCAAACAGTTGTAAAGTTGCACAGTAGAATTTTACCTAGTTTGTGCCGAAAGAAAGTTAAAAACTGCAAATCTGTTCTTACAAATGAAAGAATCTCATGTTTGAATTACATAATTTTATTTAAAGGTTTATATGTAAACAAATATAGTGAATCAGTGAATCTTTGGTTTTAATGTGGCACATTTTTACATGGCACCTGAATAAATTTGTCCTAGATCACTCACTAACATAACATAGGTACTGCCAAATTCAACAACAATATATTTATCTTAGTAAGTTTTCATATTTCAAGAAGTTCCTTTTGTCCTGGGAAAAATACTTTAAGCTTGAAAACATTGAAATTAGCTTCACGGAAGGAGGTACAAATGTACTTAAAACAAACAAGCAAGTGAATGTAATGGAAAGACTAGAAAAATTGTAGTAGTTTCTTTGCAAATGTTTTGTTTATATAGAGAGCTAAACTGTAAGGCAGATAGTCTTCAAGGTGCTGTGGAACTGAAGTCACAGAACGTGTCTGACATGCTGGATGCCAAATTGCATCTGAAATAAGGACTTGGAAAAAGGCTGGTACTTGAGTTCTGTTCAGCCTTTAAACTAGTGTAACAACCACTGATAATCAGTTTGATTTTGGCTAAATACAGGATTAATCCAAGGTTTTACAGTAATGGAACTACCAAAATTTGGCTGTGACTACTCTTCTAACACCAGCTCAAGGTGTAAGTAGGTAAATACGGCTTGAAAGTAACTATAGCCCTTTAAAAATTTTTTTTTATGTAGTTGTAGTCACTATTACAAACAACAGACGAGAACCTTTTGCCCCTAAAAGTAGTGAGTGGTCATTTCTTGAGCACTCTTCATGGTATTTTACTTTGTAAGCTGTAAATGCAAGTTTCCAGAAAGGGTTTAAATTAATCTGCTGTTCTGCAAGTAACTGCTCTCAGTGAGTTCATTAGATGGTGATTGAGAAATAGAAGTGTTACATATTTACCTACATTATAAGATGATTGCCAAAGGCTTTCAACACTGAAATATTCTTCTGACTTGCCTCTTATTCTGTATTTCCATCTCCAACTATTTTTTTGATGAACATACAGGATTCAGAAGGTGAAATAGCTCAATATACTGAAGTTAGAAAAGTATCCCCTTTTTTCCTCTTTTTTATTTTCCCTTTATTTGTGGTGATGACGATTAAAACTTATGTTTTAAAATTCTGTTTCCTTATTTGCAATCTCAGAAATAATTTCACTAGAATTCAAAAGCATAGGAAAGCCAGTTTTTGTGTTGTTGCCATTACAACAACCACTGCTCTGGGTTAGGAGGTGCCATAGAAGTTTTGCATTCTTCAACATTATCAGGCAAAATTTCTTGAGTCTCTCAACCCAAGAAGAGCCTTGGGGACTCTCACCTCATTCTGGTAATAGCATTTCAGTCTCCCAGCAGCAGGCATGATGAGGAACTGAAACACACCCCAGGTAATGAGATGGAGATCCACTCTGCTTGTCTCCTCTTTGAACCAATACCTAACTGAATGTGTCTGAACACCAGGAATTAGTTACTGGATTAGGATTTTGTAAGATGAGTAGTTGTAACCTGTCTTGTGATGCTGCATATTAATGTTCAAACACTTATAATGATCTGTGATGGAACTGGAGTTATTTAAATCAGTTTTGGAATGAGTAGCACTGTAATGTTTGGAATGTGTACGTTGTAAGCTCATGATACAAGGGTGGAGAAGTGCAAAGCATGGCTGTTTGTGCAGATGTATTGCAGTGCAGTCATTAACTGCATGGCCATGTGATGTCTTCCATAAAGCTTTTGCCTCACTGATTTTGTGCAGTCCCTGTGCCATCCTCCCTAAAAAAGGATTTTCACAAGTTATCTACATGTGTCGTTATATAATGAGACTTCTTTTCTGGTGTTAGGCAATGTAAATATGAAGTCCTTTATTTTTGGTGTGAATGAATTATTGCAGTTAATATGAGGTAGTTATTTCAGCAGCTAAAGTTGGCAGTTATCAACTCTTCTCTGGGATGGTGCCTTTGTGTATTTAGGAATTTGCTGCATAATAGTCACTTGAACATAAATTTGTCCTATTACAGCATAACACTACATATGATGGTGTGTAGTTTTCAGCTATGGCAAAACCATAGTTGAAAACAAAGCTCCTCTTCCAATTTAGTATTTGCATGTCAGACATCCCTTGCTTAAAATGCATTTTCATTTTTAATATGAAAATCACATAAGGATCAATTTTGTGAGAGTTAGTAAAAGCATATTATAATGCAAGCATTAGTTATTTTTACTGGAATACTATTTTAAAATAATTTTCAAAAAAAGTCTTGATAAATAAAACTATATACCTTTTAAAAGGGGAAATAAATACTCTTTCACAGTGTTAAGATGTTAACCCTAACACTTACTCTTAAACAGAGTCGAAAGTTGGATGTGTATTTTGAATATGAGGAAAAAATAATGAGCAAATCCACTCTGGATAAATCTCTTCTGGACATGATTTCTGACCCAGATGGTGAGTACTTTAAATCTGAACTGGTATAAAATTTGTTAAGGTATACAGTAAATCTGTACCTTTTAGGATTTCAGGGTTGGTAGAGAGCTTATATGCAAGCTGTGCAAGACTTTTAAAGACAACTTTTTACAGAGTTTCAATAGCAATCCTAAAGTTTAGTATTTCAATTGAGTATATAACCAACTGGAGCAACTTTTCCAGCTCCAGTAAAATCGTTTCCTAGATCCTTACTTCAGAAGGTCAAAACGTTTTAACCCTCATGCTTCTCCAGTACTTATTAGTATAGGATGGAGCTGTCTGGTCTGAACAATGCTGATTCTTTAAAATCCTACTCCATGTTTTATAATACATAATACCTCATGAACAGAATGAAAAAAGGGCATTTCTTTAGATCAAGGACTTGTAGTGTAGGTAACTCTTGTTTGTGTGAGGAAAAAGATGGATGTGAGCAAGTGAGAGAAAGGAAGCAAGAGGTAAATTGGCCAATTGACTGAGAGACTCACCTGCATCCCAGCTCTGTTTCACATATGGTTCACGCATAACAAAGCTTTGCACACTGGGTAACTCTCACATTCTCTATGAGCAGGAGTTACCTGTGGACTTTCTGTAAAAGGCTGAGACCAGAATGGGTTCTCAGCTTTTCATAGTGTCATAGCATCAACTCTCATTTCAACCTCTGACATTATGAGGTCTGTCGCAGTCCTCTGACGGATTTCAATATGGTCTGATACCAGCTGGCTGGAACAAAATAACTTGCAGAGCAAGATTATAAAACTTAAGTTATAACCACTCACCTATCTGCATATTGGCAAGTTTATTGCCAAACCTGAAGCCTTTAGAGATGCAGAGTTCCTGCTCTTTTCCCACTATGCTCCTTAAGATAATGTTTTCCTACTGCAGGCTTATGGAACTGTAGTCTTGTAGATACTTACTGGACATCTGCTTGGAGATTGTATAATAATTCATATTTATTTAAAAAGTATACATAAATCCTGCTGACATCGTAAAAAATCTTTTACTAGTGTCTGTATTAGGGAATCAAAAGGCAGTAGAAGAAATAGTACACAGATGGTAGAAGTCTGAGCTAAAATTTTACAGATCTCCTACTGGAACTAGTCTAGAAACTAGCAGAATTTCAGGAAATCTAATGTCAGGCTTCCATCTGTAATTCAGTATAGACATTCGTTGCTATGAGAAGCTAATAGGAATATGTATAAGCTGTACTTTTATTAATTATCACTACAGACTAGTCCCTTTCCATGTCCAGAATCAACTGTTTATGTACTATTATGATTTCAGCATTTATCTTTGTGTGAAAAAAGAAATTGTGCTTGCTAATATTTCCTACTGGGTTAATTATGTTGTACCCAAATCCACATTTTCTATGCATTTTTAGGTTGCAGAATAAAGGAAATAGTTTTCCAAAGCTGACATATCATATCATATCATATCATATCATATCATATCATATCAGTATTTCTATTATACTAGATATATCCTAGATACAGATTTCCAAAATGGAGTTTTCCTCCATGAGTTAAGTGGTCAGGTAGCCACAAGAGCACATTAGCACTTCACACATGGTGTTTAGGGTTAAGATGAGTTTATATAACAAAAGGATTTGAGTTAAATCATGGCAGTTATTTCCAGGCATGTGATCTCATAAAAGTGTCCAGCTTCTTATTGTGTGATTCACTGAGAAGTACCAGCAGTAAACATTTGGAAGGAAAACTGTGTCAAGTCTTCCAGTGCTCTCAGTGGTAAGCTGCTCCTTTGCATTATCTGTGAGGATACTTGTTTTGTGGCCAATGTTACCAGCACAGCTCTTTACAAAAACACTTAAACTTGACCACTTAGCAGCTTCAGGCTTCAGCCTCCCATTTCTTGCTAATCTACTAATCTTCCACTCGGGACTATTAGCTGCCTCCCAGTTCAGTGGATATTCTTGTATCCTGCAGTAGTGATGAAACAGGAGTTACTGGGTTTGCATCGCTCTAGTAGTTTGCAGTAGCCCTAAAGTCTGCCTGCTTTTTTTGAGTGGAAGATAAAATTGTTCTGTTCTAGGATTACCAAGTTAAGTTTCCTTCTTCAGAACATTCAGCAGTCTCCCCCTCTATGCTGTCACAGACCATAGCCTAGAAAAAAATTGTGAACATTTTATAGGCAACTGACCTGGGTCTTACGACAGCTGTGGTTTACATCAGTCAGTTGCATGTCATGAGTAAAATACTTCGTCAAAAAAAGTGGTTTTACCAAATCTTAGGAAAGATTTGGTAAAATGCCCACAATACAGTCACAATTATTTTTTTTAATTGTTCTTTTAGTAAGACATAATATCACTTACACTCTTGTGTAAGTTGAGACCACTTACATTCTGGTGACCATAAACCACTGAGGGAAATGCTATTGAGTGCTAGTACATTCCAGTTGGTGATCAGCAAAGTGCAGGAACAAGCTATGAACTAGCAAGCTGGAAACCAAATTTTCCAGTGAGTTACAGAAACTCAAGTCAGTTACACTGTATATTTAGAATGTTTAAAGTGCTATTTTTAATCTAGTCCAACTCCAAGTGAATGTCTACCTTGAAAGCTGGCTTTTGATTTAGATAATGCAGTTTCTGAAACACTTGATCTTCTGTCTGTCCTGGCTTCATTGGGGTAGAATCATGGAATCAGTTTTCTGTTCAGGAAAGCAGCATTGTTTGAGAAGACTGCAGTATCCAATTCAGTGGAAACAGACTTGATAACACTTGAAACACTTGGTTTTTCCATATTGATCAAGGTCTTTGACAGTGTTGAGTTAGCAAGGTGCTAAAGCTAGGAGCAAAGCCAGGGCAGCTGATGCAGGCTGGCCAACAGAAGTATTCCATACCATAAATATCATGCTCACTATAATTTGGAAAGTTTGCTGGAAACAGGGCTCTTTCCTCAATGGTCTCCATCCCTGGAGGATCTCACTCCTGAAACCTGCTCTCCCGTTTGCTGTGACTTACACTCTTTCAACAGAGCTTTGGTACTCACAGTGTTTGACATCTGGCGTTCCCTGCTGGGATTGTGGAGCTCTCATGCTTTGTATGGGCCCCCTTTCCTTTTCCTGATTCCCCTTCCCAGGTGGAGAAAGGTCATGGGGTGATAGACCAGCTGCCTAAATGAAGACACTGGCTTACTGGTATTTGGTAAAGGGCTAATAAAAGTTGTTTCCCAGAAAAAGTTGTACCAGGTCATAAATGTTCATCATGACAGTACTTACTCTTAACTTCTGCCAAACTAAATAGGTGCTCACACATAAACAAAACTTGCAGATTAAATTAGATGATCCCCTGCTAACATGATCCACATTCCATAGTGTTTGCGTGTGTGGGAAACCCAAAACAAACCAAAAAACAAACAAGCAAACCAGCAAAATATCTTTTTTTCTTATCCACTAATGCGAGAAAATAAATTTTTATAAAATACTTTACTGTATCTAAAGGTAACAAGGTTTTTTAATGACATATTGGATTATGAATTTGAAATGCTTGTTTGGAGAAGTTGCACTTGTGAAATTTTCATTTGAAACTGTGGTCTTTACTCAGGGTGATTAGCTTCTAGAAAAAAAGTAGGAGATGTTTAAAATCTTCTCTAATAGTCTATAGTCTAGGTAACACAGGGGTGCCCACATTATCACTTCGATCTGGCAGAGATGAATTTTGATTGCCATTGATAATGCTTCCCAAGAATACGTAGCAGTGTTTTTTCCCAACGAATAATGTGATAAAAGATGATTCAGGAGGTAAAATCCTTCCTGAAGTCAAGTTGGAATTTCAGGATTTTTTTCCTAACCAAAAGTTCACTTAAGTGCTTTTGCAGCCCTCAAGTGTTTCAGTAAGTCAGTCACAGAGCTAAAATAGAACGTGCTGTGGCTTTTACTGTTATGATTTTTCTTCAGTCTCCTCTTTCATGGATTTAGTCCCGGCTAATGCTTGCAATCCCCATGTAAAATAAGACATGATGCCACTACATAAGCCAAGTTGTGTGTTATTTGAAGAAAAATATTCACAACCAGCAAAAGGAGGAAGTGACAGTAAACTTGCAAAAAGAGTGAGCCAGTCTAACCCAACTTTTAATAAAATTGTCTTTCTACCACTTTATACACTGAACAAGGCTATGGTTATAGATAGCAATTATTGTCATAACTGAAGGTTTGAATGTACATATTTATTATTACTGAAGAGCAATTAACATAGCAGCATAGTTACAATTCTGTTTTTTTAAGTTTCATTGTTTCTTTTCACTGCAGCAGGAACTCCAGAAGACAAAATGCGATTATTTCTCATCTATTACATAAGCACAACTCAGGCACCTTCAGAGGTATGTACGTTCTTTACAGTTTCCAACACCGAATTCTACCGCACAGGATTCTTCTCCATCATTTCAGCACTAAAAAGATACTTTTGCTTCTCCTTGAAGCAAAGTATTAAATGTCCAAGAATTAAAAAAAGACATAATAAATTTTGTACTGTTAGCAGGGAATCTGCTTATAAAGCTTTAGCAATCATTTCAAGGGATATGAATGAGTAGTAAGAAAGAAGATTATATTTTGAAATATTTAGTTCAGAGTTTCTTCAAGACACATGTTGAAATGTTTTATATCTTTTTGCTCTGCTGTTCAATAGACACAGATAAAACAATGTAAATATGACTCTTCACTCTATCCTTGTATACTCAAAAATAATAGCATCAGTTGACTAGCTGATGAATAAAGGAGAAATGCTTTTTTTGCCAATATCAGAATAATTCAGGAAACAGTTTCTTAATATTTCTTTTCAACTTATGATTAATGTCAAGGAAGATTTCTTTGTACTGTAGAAATATTATGTGGGAGAAAAAACATGAGGAACTGGGCAAAGAGAGGGTGTTCTTAAAAATGTGCAATAAATTCTTTTCATTTTTACTATTTGCTTTTGTGACATTTTACAGAAATGAGTATTCTGTCAGTTTTTTGAAGATGCTGATACAAAAAACTGTTCATGTATCTGAAAGTTCTCAAGATTTAGTTCCACAAATACTTCTAAGTTTAAGTTTAATGAGAGCTGGTCATGACAAATTGCATTTTAAGTTACATTTCCATGCCTGGTAAGAGATGGGTTTAAGACTCAGAACTATTTTTTAACTTTGTAGATAAGGGTATCTTCCCTTTCTACATAAAAGGGCTTAAGAGTAGTTTCAACCTGTTGCAATTTTCCACTTCCTAATTTCAGATTGATTTGGAGCAGTATAAAAAAGCATTGATGGATGCAGGCTGTAATCTTGCTCCTTTGAGCTACATAAAACAGTGGAAGTAAGTAATTTCTTTTTTTCCTTCTTGAGGCTGTACTTAATTTTATAGAACCCAGCATGGTTATCGAAGAATTATGCATTATCTCTTATATACATTATAAATTATCCTTAAACAGTCATTCTGGCATAATTTTTTTCTGTCAATGTTGCAATAATATATGCAAATCTTTTTTTAAAAATTTCTGCTCCAGTAATGCCAACACACTAGTGAACATGACACTGAGTAGTTTACTGAGTGATCCAAGACAGGAGCAACTTATTGAATTAAATTAAAAATTGTGCTGATTCAGGCTTTATTTTGGTTCATACTAAAGGGCCATCCATGCTGCCCATCAGTTATTGTCATTTTACATGGTATCAAAATAAAGTATCAGATTCCTTTCAGTTCCTTAACTATGGTATTTCTAGACAAATATGGTATTTCTATATCAAGGCATGTAATAAATGGTTACTTTCTGGAAGAGTTTGAGAATTTTCTTCACTTCTAGGTGATCTACATTCTGTAACACTGTGTCCCATAAGATAAGCATTTGATTTCTGTCCTTGATTCCACAGGGCTTTTACTAAGATGGCTTCAGCTCCAGCCAGCTATGGAAACACTACACCTAAACCTTTGGGGTATGCTTTTGATGAATTTTCTGCAAGCCTTTGGGTTCTTTTAGCTTATTTTAGTTGTACTGGAAGTGTGATTGGTGCTATATAAGACCCAGAATAAGACATTTCTCTGTCTGTAAAAAATTATTACAGACAATCACAAGCACTCTCTCCCCTTAATAACACATAGGGCTTACACAAAGGAAAATAAAATAATCTTTGACTAAATACACAAAGTACCTTAATACACTAATACCTGCATTGGCACATTAACCTGGCAGCAGGAAATTGATCCACAACAGACATAATGTTGAGTCTGATTTAGGCAGTGGTGGAAGAACCTTATATTCAGCACCTTATATTCAAGGGCTTAGAGACTGTCAGGAATGCAAGAACACGTTGCTTTTTCATTAGGATGTCCTGGACTGAGTGTCTGTCTGCTTCCTGGAAGTTGTACTTATTAATTTCAAGACATGAAAATACAATGACTGTGCTAAGGGTACATATATCCCAAGGAAAAGATGGTATATAAGACTGCAATTTTTCCATGAATCTTCATTTCCAACTTTGCTTTCAGGAATCCTATGTCACTGTCATAAGGAAACTGTGATGCAGTATGGTTAGAATTCCAGTGCTGTCTCACTTGGAAAAATTACAGTTTGTTTGTTTGTTTGTTTGGAGACACTGAGCACCTCTGTTAATTCTGCTGCTTAGGACTGCCACTTGAAAGGAGCTCTCAAATCCTTGCATTACTGAGGTTGTAAACTGTTCAATGGATTAAAGATTAGAACTCAAGACTCCTAATGCTAGGTGAGGATTTTACTGCTACATAATAGGTGTATTCCCAAACATTTGGCTGACATGTGGTTTGAAGAGTATGTTTCTGACAAATTGAATGACTTGGTGCTTGATAAAGTGCCATCAGCTTTACTGGAAATTTGATGTCAGCATAGATCTTAAGAATGCAAATTTAAAAAGTTCCTACATGTCATCTTTATTTTGTTTTTCAGTCTGTTCTCACGTGTTATGAATACAGGATCACAGTTTGTAATGGAAGGAGTGAAGAACTTGGTATTGAAGCAACAAGTAAGTTTAAAAACCAACAAAAAAAAAGTTATCACATGAGCATTGTGAATACACAGAAAAACAACTTTTAGTATTTCTGTCATATTAAGAAAAGTAATTGTACAGTAAAAAACAACAAATAATGTTCAAATTTTCTTTTAATACCTCAGTATGGAGTTAGATTCCAGTATGTCCAATAAGAACTGATTTCAGCATTATCTTTTTTTTTCCAGCAATCACAGCATTATTGAGCAGCTGTGGAATACTCAAAATAAACTAGACCTCCATAAGCAAAAAAACCCCTCTGTGTCTTTACTTAGAACAGCATGTATTAAATGCATCTATTCCAGGGTGACTGTCCAGTAACAAGTCAAGCATTTCTAGAGTTCCCATGTAAGTATCATGCAGCAATCATAACCTTGAAACTAGTTTGAAAATCAAAGTATCTTTATAATGACATGGCCACCTTGAAATAGGCACATAATTTTAGAAAATATTTCTAAGCATAACTTGCAGCAAGTTTCAATGTACACTCCCCAAAAGCAACTAATAACAAAAAAAGAAAAACAATCATTGTATAACTCATGGCTGTAATTTTCAATTGTCGTTCCCAGAATCCTGCTTCCCTGTGAAGGACACATTTTCTCCAATATGTCCTTTTGTCAGATGGCAATAAATATTTGGAGTTCAAAATCTTGATTCTCTAAAATTTTTACATCACGATTTCTAAGAAAAAGATCATTCTTCCTGGAAGAATAGGAATTTAATTTAGAAATACAGCATCTCAGAACTAAATAAGATTAAATTTTCCCTCATGTACATCTTTTAGACATAGGTAATCTTATCATAGCCAGTATTTATTTAGTCATCCTGTTTTACACATAATTTGTGCATGAAAATCATCAGCTATCACAAAAATTACCTCTGTGGTATTAGTGTAGTCAATGAAATTAGTTCTGCAGGAATTTTGCTATGATTAGATAGGTTAAAGAGTATTGCACATTTACAGATCAATGGTATGTCATGAAATATAGTTGAGGAAACTGTTTTAAATATGCAGCTTACCTGGATGTTTTGTTTTATAGAGAGAACTTTGGATAAACTGTTACTTGTAACAATAGATAATGACTATATTCTAAATGGGACTTCCTATTCTTGTATTAAACATTTTGTGATTTGTTTTAATATGTGTGCTTTAAGAACTCTTGCCAGAATTGCTTGCTTTGTTTTGGGTTCTGAGTAAAAAGCTACAATGCTAATATACTCAGGATTTTTTTTCCCTCTGGCTCTTAATTCATTCTCCACGTGTTTTATGAGTAGCCACATAAAATACTGTTCTTCCTCATATTTTTAAGCTTGATGAAAGTCTGTGGTATGTCTATTAAAGTAACTTCTTTTCTCATTTGGGTTGGGGATTTTTACTAAGTGTTTTTCAGTGTTATTTGTAGATTGTTCTTTGGAATGTCCTTTTTTTATATACTCTGTCAAAAAGACATTTTCAATTCCACTGCTAGGTAAACTCTCCCTCAGTTTTGTACAGCTGTGGTGGTTTGATGGTTTAATACTTCAAATCTATTGTCCAAGGTCACGTTTCCCATCTTAAATAAGGAAAAATCATCTTATCACAGCTTATCCTTTTCCAGTTCATCCAAATGTTTGTTGCCAGGGTTGCTTTTTCCTTGACAACATTAATTCATTTTTAGAATCACACCTTTTAATTATCATCTTCAGCTTTAAAATTCTTTTCTTAAACTATATTTTTAAAATACAAATTCACAGATCATCCTGTCTGTATACATGAGTAATACCTAAATGCAAGTCTGTTACTATTTTCACACAGTTTGTCCCATAGCTAGGTGCTCCTGGTTGTTTGCATTTTCTGTACAGAAAGGTAATCTAGGTTATGATAAAATGCTCAACATTTACAAAATATAGGAGAGAAACATTTTAAAGTAGTATTTCAAGTGCTCTGTAAACTATTCCATAAATAGTGGTGTGTCTGTGAATAATTCTTACTCAGCATTACATTAATTTCACATTATGTTTTACAGAATCTCCCAGTCACGCGTATTTTGGACAACCTTATGGAAATGAAGTCAAACCCTGTGAGTATAACTAACTGCCTTCACATGAAAGAGGTGGAACAAATGAAATCTCAAGCCTGTGAAGATTTTTTTCATGATAATGCTGTTAAATCTAATCGTGATGTTTCTCAAGAATAGAACCATTTTCATGACTCTTTCTTAAGATTTTATTTGCACAGTTTTTAAACAGTGACAATATATTATGTCTCATTGGAACTAATGTTTTTTGAGGGTTTTTTTCTATTCTGAGCTTTTATTAGTTATGTGCTATACCAAATTTCGGTTGCTCCTAAACTTTACAAAAGTTGAACCTGCGGGCTGAAGTTTTCTTTGCATCACAGTAATTTATTTTGTAAGAGTGTAATAGGAGAAGTAAAGAAGTAAAGTAGTCACAGAGAGGTATCTTTGAGAAAACTTTGTTTCCTCTGTCTTTAAAACTTCACTTACTTAGAGAAAAGTACTAGTGTATGCAGTCTTTCAGTTTGCAAGCAGAGTTAGTTTTGTGTCAGAAAAGTCCTCTTATGCCCTTATTTCTATGAAAATTTACTCAGACTTCGGTCAGACTTTTGAAACACTTAAATGTTAGCTAGACAGTCAAGACATTTGCTAGAATTCATAGCTAAAAATATCCGTAAGTCTCTTCAGACAGTGTATAGTCAAAGTTGTTTTTTTTCTTGATATATATTTTGTTTCTTCAGTTCTCTCATATAAAGCCATCCTGTGCAAACTTGTTCTCAAGAAATCACCTTTGTGATTGGAAATGCAAGTGAAATTAAAGCTTTAGTATGTTTGCCACATCATATCAGTCTTCCTGCTCTAGTGACATCAACAGCAGAGAGATAAATGCAGTATCTCACACTGGTTAGTAGATTTAAAACATTCTTCTTAGTCCACTTTCGCCCTCGGAGATTGAACTGTATGTAAAGGGACACGAAGGTAAAATATTACAATTGTCAACATACAAATAATCCTGTCTTTTCTTAAACTGCACTTCAGAAAATTTGCTTTCTCTTAAAGAACAAATGGATTAACACTGTTTTTATTGGCAGTGGACTGTCGCTATTTGCAAGACTTGTAGAAGTTGTATTTTATTCTAACTCTAATTTTGTCGACCAGTAGAGGTCGCTCAAAACTCTTAATACAGAAAACTGGAATGAAAAACTACAGAAAACTTACAATAGGTAAAAAGTGAAACATTTGTTTTGAAACAAAACTAGTTTTCTCAGTCTACGAGGGATTGATTTGGCAGTTTGCAAGTCACGTGAGGTATTATTGATGACTTGATATTGACACATTCCACTTAGCAGAAAACCATCACAATCATTTTGATGGGTTGGAAGAAACATGGATCTTGTCACTTAAAAAAACAGAGATTGAGCCAGTCTGTCAGGGTGGCTGCACATTTTGCTGCCATACCAGAGATTGGAATTCATAGCCCAATACAGGGAGTCTTGCTTTTCAAGTCATAGGACACCAGGCCAGCCCTAGACAATGGTCCTCCTAATCTAATCTGCAGGAAAATTGACAGCAACTTCTGAGTAAATTTCAACTAGCAGAAGCCAGCCAGAAAGTCATTGTGAAATGTGTTTCGACTTGTACTAACAGGAGTGAAACTGTAGCTGGAAAAGGACAATGTGTAGAAATATACCACTGTGACCTTGGTTCACCTTGTGATGTTTGAGGTCCCAGAATAGAAAACTACTGTGCTGCAGACAAAATACAAAGGGTGGGGGGAAAAAACCTTTTTTTTTTCCCCGTGTTGTAAAAAAAATTTATTTCCTTTATAGTTCCTTGAGTCTTACTAACCACAGGATCAGTGGATGAAACAAACATACAGATGAAAGTTGTCATGCAAAATGAGAACATATTATTGAGAAGTCAAACAAGTACAATGAATATAAATAAATTATTTTCTAAATAAAAAATGCAGCAATAAATATATGAAATGTACAACTTGTACCACCAACATTTACTATATAGTTGTTAGTTGAAATCATAATCCTATTCAGAATGATGCACTGTGTAAGACTCCATTGGGCTGTCTGTAAATCACCTTGCATGTTACTTGTTCCTGCTGCTGCTTTTGTCTCACAGGGACACCTACCAGGAAGGAAAACTGAGTCTGCATCTGTGTCTCCCAAGTTTTTCAGAAGCAGAAACAAATAGAATAATTCTTATGGGCAATAACACTAAGCCTTTTAAATCTGTCTAGATTGTGTAACTATAGTTATACTTTTTCTTGGAATATTTTTTTCAGAAACAATTCATTGATGACCTTAAAGTAAGCTGTTACTTTATGGGGTTTTTTAACAGTAATGCTTTTACTGGTCAGAGCAGGTTTTTAAGCAGTTGCTTTGGGAATTATGTTTTCACGGAGGAATATAAAGTTCACACATACTTGCTTTGTTGTGATATCACTTAATACCAATTAATTAAAACCTTAGATCTTCCAAGCACACACACAAAAATCATATATTCAAGTATTGTACAGATAAATACACAAATTTTAACCCACAAATATGAAACTGACCACTACTTAACTGTAGAATTATGGACTTCTTTTGAAACATCTTCTGCGTAATGGTTTGATTCTTGCTTAAGGACAATCTTTGATAAGTAGTCCTTTAATATATTTTATGAAAAATAAGCAAAGTCTGTCAAGTACAGTACGTATGTTTGTATTGACTTAAGAAGTAGATATATCTTAGTCATGATAAATATGAATGGAGCTGTATTTTGGTTAATAACATCCCTTTCAGTGAATGTGGTATCTTTCAGGTTGAGAATATACTATATACTTTTCGTGCATTACAATGAAATAGTCTAAAAATTATGGATTTCCTTAATACAAACTACTACTTTTTGCTTCTGCAGAAAAACAAATTTAAGTTGGGGTTATTTCCATGGGTCTTCTTCCATTTTAATTGGAAATCTTGAAAATTAAGTTTATAATTTCAGAGTTATTAATTATATTCTTGAATTACTTAGGGAAGTCACAAATTCAGTTGTGTGTAAGGAAAGTGCTATACAGGTGTTTTTATTGGCAGCCTAGCTATTTTTTAAACCAAATAATGTCTAATCAAGTTTCTTTCCTCAGAACTGATTCCAGCAGGAATGGTGTATTTAAACAACGAAAAAAAAACCCTAGCTTATCACATTTCTATACTTGAACACTTTTTTTTGTGTCTGCATGCACAAGCCTACAACAAAAATATCACAGCATTATTATGTTCAGGAGAAAACGTCTGTAGTTTTTTAACCTCTGATTTTATTTCTGACATCACTCTGAAAATCATTCTAACAAGCAGAGAAGCTGCAACTCTTCAGATCAAGTAAATACCTCTCAGATTTAGTCCACCAATATCTATCCATTCCCAGCTCTCTCTGCTTCAAAGTCACTATACCATCTTTATGTGTGAGGCTACCAAACTCATGAATGTTGGCAGTCTTTACAAATGCAGCTGAAATTACCAGTGAAGGATATAAAAGCATTTTATAGAGGTTCAGTGAGAAATTAAAAGTCTAAATTGAATTTTTTAAAAAGCCTAGCTTCAGGATAAGAGACTTAGTTTATGTAATTGCACAGAAGTCCTTGATATCAAATAGATTTTCTCTGTGTGTAACCACCACAGGTATGCTAAATATGTTGTAGTATTAGAGATAGTTACACTTTCCGAGCTCTAATAAATTCCCCAGATAATCTGTCCACTACTCAGAAGGAATTATTTCTGCTGTACAGAATTATCATAACACAAAGATCTTTTTCACTAGTACCCAAATGAAATCAACTGTTGTCTTGCATCCTACAAACTAAACTTCATGGTGCCTTGGTGACAGTGTAGTATAGAAAGAGAAGAAAGCCAAGTAGTTGTCAGGACGAGTTAGTAAGAAGTTTTGTTTTCCATCCTTAATAATTGGCAAAAATCCTGCTTGTTGCCAGTAAAAATATTGGAAGTGCTTCATTTTTTTCTGTGAAGAAAAAACTTTTTTCTAGTTCAGACAATGAGACTTTTCAAGTTCTTGTGGAACTAATTTCTTCTTCAAGAGCTTAAATTTTATTTAATAATAGTCATAAATCATGAAATGAAAAGGGTAAGTTACATAACAGTAGCAAATTTTGATCTGTCTTGTATTTGGCATTCATTGCCATAGAAGTGTTTTATTTTACAATATTAAATCAATAGCAGATCCCTGCAATGTGGAAAATTTTAGCATTTGTAACTAACCATATGACATTCCTCTTAAGCTGGTAACACCTTTATTTTTCTTTCTGCATACTGCCTTTCCGTTGGGATTTATTATGCAACCAGTGGTTTTTTGGGGGGCAATTATGTAATAGTCAATTTTAGATGAAGCAGAAACAACAAGTTCACTAGCACCCTTCATAGCTCTCAGTGTTGTTTATTCTGTACTGGTTCAGTTATGTACAAGTACTACAAATATCAGTGGACACCACAATTAATTCTTAAATGGGAAATTATGTTGGTATGAATGATGTTCGATGTACTAGATAGGAGCAGATGTCTATAAGCCAAAATTCTGATACTTTGAGATTAAAAATATTTTTTTTAATAGGAGACAGATGACTACCGGTATTTTGATCCCAAGATGTTACGAGGCAGTGACAGGTGAGTTTATCAGTTTTCCTTCTCTCTTTGTACCCTGAAAAGGCTAACTAGAGAAATCCAGTTTTGTTTTATTTGCTGACTTCAAGTAATTAATTTTAATCATTCTAAGTCAAGACAGTTGGTGTGCAAGGAATTCACACTGGAACTTGAATCAACCAAATAAGTTTTTGTAACATTGCAAAAAAAGAATAAATCTTTGTTCCAGTGAGTGAACGTGCTGCTAGCATGTACATCAGTTCAGTCACAGGGATGGGTATATGTTTAGCAATAATAAATGTTGTAGTTCTTTATAGTTATAGTGCTTGATTTCTTTGAAACTTTGTTGTGGCTTTTCACTGTTAAATTAAAAAGTCATCAGATTGTGCACCAAAATTTATTTATTGTTAAACAGTTAACATTTTAATTTCAATACAAATCTCCTTTAGTAATTCATTAACACATTTGCAAAAATCTAATGAAAAATATACCACATTTGCTCTTGATAGGCAGGTGCACATTTTGTATCCATGTGCATATGCAGGGGAGAGTTGGATAAAACTTGTTTTGCCAGCAAAAGAGAGGAAAATGAATTATACTAGAAGATTATAAATTTATATCTTTTGCTTTCTATCTTTTACGAATAACTGTGGCTGATAATCTCACCTCTAACATCCTAGAAACAGAGAAGAGACTTAAAAGTAATTTTTATCTGATCTGTGGGAAAACAGTCAGCTCATTTAATTGCAGGGGTTTATTTTGGGACAAATATGAATACAGGAGATCCAGACTTTGTTTTAGTTATTTGCATTAAAATCTGTTCCCACTTCCTCTGTTCTTGAATCATGGAAAGTATAGTTCTGACTAGTAATATGAAATAAATTTCAGGATTTTGTACAAAATCCCAAACATTTGTTTTATTAAAGCCAAGTGTTACTACAGAATTTCATAGATAAGTAGATTTTTATAGCATCAAGGGAAAATATTATTATTTTGTGTTTCATTTTAATTGTAACTTTCATTGTTTTGCTGTATTTTTATAGCATTTTTGGAGGATTTTTCTTAGATCTAAATTCAAGCATGACAGCAAAACTCTGCTATAAATATATGGAGGCTTGTCTACTTCTCTCTTCAAATATTTATGTAGACAGTAAAAAATAGCTGTCAATCTGACTTGACAAAATAGTATTAGCTTAATATAACAATATCAAGTAGTATAATTAATGAATAATTAATGACACTATATTTAAAATTTTAATATTTGCATTTCTACCTACTATTTTTTAAATAGAGTGTGAATTGCATTACTGTAATTCAGTCTTAGCAAAAAAGTATCAACATCCTGTGTAAAGCATGTGTCAGTATAAATAGACCTGCCCTTTAAAAGGATGTCACAAGACATAGAACAGTGAGAGAATTGGGCTAACAGTTCTATTTATGGGGAGTCTGTAGTATTCATGAAAGATCAAAAAACCATCTTAGAGATAGACATTCCCTCTTAAAACCTATTTTTCTAGTACACTGGAATCTGCGTTGAGTCAATTGTTGGGCACTCAGAGAAAACTTCTTTAAAGAAGGGGAAAATGAAGGGGAAAATGCAGTGTTTTTAGTGATGTATTTGACTGCCTGGGTCTGCAGGCCAGGAAGGCAGCAGTAGTGTGTTAGCAAAGGGCAGGAGAGCAGGCTGACCCTTCAGAGCTTTCTCTTTGCTTTTGCCCTTCCTCCTGAAGACGGAGGTGCATTCAGGGGAAGAGTTTTATCCCTCTGTCCCTGCTACCTCCCTCTGGCTAGGACTGGGCATTCAAATGGAGAGGAAGAGTCTGTGCCACTCAAACCAAAACCTACTTTTTCCTTAAATCATTTTAATCTTCTGGGACACCTGAAAGCAGAAAACATACCTGCTGCCCTAGTGTAGTTTTATAAATGATGGAGCATCGAGAGGTGTACATGCAGGCACAGCAAAGTGACTGACTTGCCTGGTTAAGGTTCCAGTAGGCAAGATTTGTTAAGTGCCTGTGCTACTGCTCATGACATTTTTTACTTGTTGCATTTGGTCCTAGCTTGCAGCATTGTAGTTAGAGCTTTTAAGCCCTACAAGAAGTGTTGTATTTAAAGCTCATGATCCACACAGGAACCTTAAAACTGGTGATGTAAAACTCCCGTTTACTCATGTATTCATCCCTGTAGAATGAATTATTTTCCATAGCAAATCACTTAAATAAAATACTTGCAGAGTGAATGTAGAAAGGTATTTGTTTTATTTTATATCTCTGTCTAATGTTATGTAGTTTTCCATACATACATGTACATGATACTTATTTTTGCCTATGTATATTAATATATAATAAAATTTAAGTTGTATTTTGTTTGTGTTTCTTTTTATAGCTCAGTTCCAAGAAACAAAAATCCATTCCAGGAGGTAAGTTACATAGAAATTATTTTTCACTGATCATGTGTTAAAAAAAAAATCCTGAAATTCCAGCCATTTTTAAGAAAACAGGAGGTCTTGTTTGCAAAAACCACGTAGACCAATTACATCCAGTTTTAATTTTAATTAGCTGTTACTCTGAAGAAGTCTTTTTGTCTTCAAAGGACTATGTAAACATTAGCTAATATTGGAGAAAATGCAGAAAATGCATATGGAGATAATTACAGGGATTTTTTTTGTATCATAATTGAGTGTTCGACAGTGATTAAAGTTCCATTTTTGTACCAGATTTTCAGTGTACTCTCTAAGTGTAATCCTTTGTCCAGTCTTAAACCACTGGCAACCAGCACTGACCACTGATTTAATGTGACAATATTTTAAACAGTCTCAGCAATTGAAGGAATAAGGCAAAACAATAAATGTTGTAATTTTCTATAAATGCCAGTAACTTTCAGTATTTTTCAAAGTAAATAATAAAATCTTACTTATTTAGTCGTACTGCCAAGTAAGAAAATAAGCAAAATCTTTACCTCAGCAATATCCAGATGTCTCCGAGTTCTCTTGGAAGGCCCAAATTGTTCTCCTGAACAAATAAGAAATACCACATGGTGTCATATTTGGTTAGCACATGGTCATAACAAAAATGTCTGTAGTAATATTTCTGTATGAAATTTGTGTGATGTAGATGAAGAAATGTGGATAGTGAATGTTAACAAAAATGATGCAACTATTAATTTTAATTTTTCTATTCATTAGTTGTTCTCTTTAAAACATAGCCCAGAAAATATTGATGGTCTGTACCTGTAATACTCTAGATAATTACCAGCCATTAGGGGGAAGGAGAGGGAGGAAAGGACAAAAAGGTGTATTACTTTATAACAGAATTATTTCATTCGTGTCCAAGTAATACTTAAGCATCCATGGAAATATTTTAAATGTTACTGTGGATGTTGGAGGCATCTCCACAAAAAAGTAACATGATAAAACTGCATGTGGTTCAAATGTTTCATAGTAGGTGAGAGTGACATGCCAAAAGCTCTCAGCTTATCCTGCATCCTACTAAAACTCTTCTAGTATCTTCTTTCAGGTAGGAAGCTACTGGGGTTCTGTATCTAGTTCTTACTAGACTGAAGGATTATTAGGATGATTTTTGCTGTAGGTTTAATGATCTGCTATACATTTTCCTACTGAAATGTTAAGACTTTGAATGCATACTCTGATTGTGTGTGTGTTGCTTTTCAGGCGATAGTGTTTGTAGTTGGAGGAGGAAACTATATTGAATATCAAAATCTTATTGAATACATAAAGGTATGTGCACTTTTGTCAGTTGTAGTCTATAAATTACTTAACTGAACTTTGAAGAACCATGGGATTATTAGCCCAACACTGGAAATAAGCTAATTTTCACTTTCAAAATGCTAACGTAGCACTTTGGCAGTCTTTTTACTATCAAGCAAATACTATTCAACCATTCATTCTCTGTGAACTAGGTTTATTATGCATCTGACTGAAATCAGTCAGAATACCTTCACCAAACAACGCGGGTGTTAGCAGCAGCAGCATCGTATGGAAATGAAGCACATGGGACATAGATTTTAGAGGTGTAAAATGCCTCTTTTTTTCCACTTCAATATAATTACTGGGTTTTTTCTCTGATGTAACAACTCTTCTTTTCCCAACCAAAAGTGTAGTATTTAAACATCAAGATTATTTTATTTTTAATATACAGCTAGTGTAAGCCACTTCTGCTCATTTCTTCCTGTCTTTTCTCTTTTTAGGGTAAACAAGGCAAACATGTCCTGTACGGCTGCAGTGAACTTTTTAACGCTACACAGTTTATAAAACAGGTAGGCACTGGTGATAACCTGTAATATCTATCACTTAAAAAAAACATTGAAAGATTACAAGTTACTCTTACATTTTGATTCTACTGAGATGGGGTTTTGGAATAATTTTTTTAATTAACTTTTGAAGGCCTGTATTGTCAATGTGAGTTCATGGGTAATACAGGTGAACAAGTCTGTAATAATTGCCTTAACATAAATCCTAATGAAAAAAACCCCAAATCTTACTTTGTTCTTGGTGTACTTTACACAAATAGCATGTCTTTCCAGGCTCTTCTGCTGACTTTTAAAAGATAGAAATTGCTATTCAATCACAATCTTGAATCGTTTTTCCTAAATTTTTTCATTTATAAATGTTGACCTAGTGGGACCTTGAGGTTGTCTATGTTTCTATTAAAAACATTTTTTTAATGTTGCTAAAAATATTAGAGAATTAAATCATAGAATCATTAAGGTTAGAAAAGAACTCTAACATTAAGTCCAACCATCAACCCAACACCACCATGCCAACTTTCATTGACATTACTTTGTTCCTTGTTCCAGTACAAATGCAAAATAATTATTCACAGTGATCAGCACATAATAGCCCTTCAGGAGCTGACACCAGCTATGCTCCTACTTTCTACTAAGATGAGAATTTTTATTCAACACAACTTTTTAAGGAACTAAATTTATTCTTGTTGCACTTGAAGGAGACAAATTACGCTTACCAGCTTATAACTCTTCAGTGAGCTTAATTAATTCAGCATACTTTGTGTTGTAAGAAACAACCAAAGCTTATAGAACAGAAATGTGTACATTATGAAATTATTAGTTTGATTGAATGTATAAGATTAGCAACCTAATGGTCTTTTGTCTCTTTGTGTTTAGTTGTCCCAGCTTGGCCAGAAATAAGACTGAAACACCATTACCCGGATGGCAACATGACAACAAATAATTGTTACAACATTCAGATATCTTCATATATATAATTTTGTCATTATATTAATACTTAAGCCCACTTCATTAACTATGATAACTTTTAAAAAAATCTGTAATTAATACAGTGTATATCAACATTTCGGAAATAAACCTTAAAACCTGCTCTATTTTTCGTGGAGATCAGTTTCACATTATTACTTTTTAAATGCAGTATTAGCTGTGGTATATGACAGGCCTGGCTGAAAAGAATAGCATTTTCAAATGCTTTTATGTAAGTTTCTGTAACCATAAACAAAGCAGTATCTTCAAGAAAAAGTCAAGTCTGTCTTTAGGAGACATGTCCTATTTAAAAGCCAGACATATTTTTACTTAACAAAACTTAAAAGGACAAAATTGCATGTTAAGACCACAGACAAACAGTCTTAGTACAAGAGAACTGCTACTTTTTACCAAAGTCATTGTACTTGGATTGTGCAGCCTTTGCTTCGTGGTCCAAAGATGTCCTTGAAGTTACCTTCAGTACAAGTTTCAGATACAGTAATTTAGCTTTTCTTTTTAAGACTGAGAAAACCATTTGCTTTTACACAGTCACACTTTCCACCTATAAAGCAACTAAATCTTCAATAATTCTATTCTGCATTTTTTATTGTAACTGCTTTGGACTGTTGTGTTTGAGAAGAAACCAAGTTATGCTCACAGAACAGCTCTTAACTGTTTTACAGGCATGTATTTTAAATACACTTTTTAACAATTTCTTTAGGTAGGATGATTAATTGTTCAAAGAATCTCATGATACAATTAAGTTTTGCCAGTAATGATAGCTCTGGAGAGCTTATGTGGGACTAGAGAAAAGGTAATTATTTATAGATGTAATTCTCTGCCTCTAGAAATGTCATATCTGGAAACAGCACTGCTACAGGTGAAGCAATAATATGGCTTCAAAATGAGTCCAAACACACTCAAAAAGCAAAAAGCAACCACTTACCATGGGTTCGTTAACAAACAATGAGATCATAAGGATTTTTCAGCAGTGTTTTTGTACTGTTCCTTAGTGTTGAATGTTAATCTTGTTCTAAAGGCAATAATTTTTCCAAGGCAGATTATGTCAGATGTATAGAAGATATGCATTTCATCTATTCCTTTAAAGTATCAGAGAAAAACATGCATAATCCAGACCATGTTATGAAAAAAATAATAATGTAATTAAATTATCTCAGCTGAATATTGTAAACTTCTCCACACTACTTTAAATTTCTGACTTTGCCAATCAGAAGCCATATATTAATGGTGGTGTTAAGTATAGTTGTTGCATGTCATGTAAGCACTTCCCAAAGTTCAGTCAGCAAGGACTCACTGTGTCAAATGCAGTTTGCTATCCTATTCCCTATATAATTTGTTAAGAAAAACAAGGTCAAAGTGCATTTGGAAAAGAAGATTACATTTAAGGTGTTTATTGCTTCCTGTGGGAGTTTGTTCCAGGAGCTTGACATAACCCAGCCCCGAGAAAGCTGTGCTTCCTTTGCAGAATTTTAACCTTGCAGCTGACAATCAACTTCTGAAAAATCTGCAGACTGCTTTGTCCAGAACTTAGGCAGCCTGTGATGTGCTGAAGCCTGCTCGTTTGAACTAGGAGCACTCCTAGACTGCACTTTACAAAAATTTGCTGTTTCAGTGAACAGGTAAAGATACCAGAGGTTACTTCCGTGGCTGAGTTCAAAAACTCTTAATTGGCAGTCTTTACACTGCCTCTGGGCATGTGTAGGTCTGTTGTGTGAACATGCACTGAACATTGGGGTATTTGGGGTATTTTTTTTTTTCCTGTAATGAGTAAATACTGTATCTTAGTACTTCAAACATTTTTGTTTGGTTGGTTTTTATATAAATAGTCCTGAAGCCCTCTGTTACCATTAAAATCTCTTATTTACCACCCTTATCTCTGTAATGGTGTACTCACCCTGGAGGACCAGGGAATTTTGGAACTTCGCTAGCCTGATCTTTGTTAAAAAGTCTCAGGCAGGGCTGGCTGGTGGGGCAGCCCCAAGGGCAGTGCAGGCCTTGCACAGGAGGTCCAGCTTCTCCCTCTTGAGAGTGGCAATTCTTCATTGGGACCTTCCCATTTCAGGAAGTAAGAGCAGAGCAAGACTGAATTTCAGGCACCATATTTGTTCTCAGGAAAAATTAAGCAGTCTTGTCTTAAGATGTGAAAACCAGATGCATCTGGCTCTCAGGAAGTATAGACAAATCTTACAAATGGTTGCACATGATTGTCACTGAAGAATCAATTCACAGTTTGAAACACTAGCCCTTCACTTGCTTTCTTGGTTTCATTTAAAGGTTTTTAGAATATTTAGATGACTATTTTTGTCAACTAATTATTAACTTAGTGCCTTTGTTTTTCAGATTTATACACTTTTTAAAAGAAAATGTAATAATATAAAGAAACCTCTGGAGACAAATACTTTATTTAATGCCCTTACTAGTATAACACTGTCTGATATAAATCAGTATTTCTTTCCTATGTTAAAAGAAAATTTTGCTGAAGTTGCTGGTGCTTACATCAGTCTGAATGGAATGTGAAATAGCAGCTTTTTCCTCAAAACACTGATACTTCAGATAATAGGAGTACTGCTGTCATTCACAGTTACAGAGACAACACTGCTGTGCATACATAGCTCCATGACTAGAGCTGAAAAAAAAGTGCCATTTATCTTTTCACTTAAATTATATAGTCCAAAGTGGAATTGCTTAATGGTTAGTCCAGTGTGTTGACTGAAGTAATCCTAAGAGTTAGAGGTTTATAGGTAGGTATGTAGGAATTAACTTCAAAATTATCACAACAAAGTTCTGCGGATACAAAATAAAACGTATTGGGCCAAAGCAACCTCCTCTCCCTTCTTTACTGACAGGCTGGGGGGGACTTACTGGCTCTCTTTGGTTGATGGTTCCTTAGCTGACAGATGGCTCTGGCTCGTGGAAACCCAATCTCAGACAGTGTTCCTGTGTTACAGAAAAATGAACCACAATGGCAATGATTTATCTAACTTCAGAGATCAGAGAAAAACTTGATAATTTTCTTGCCATGACTCAGTGGATGATTTGACCCACCTCTGTTTTGTTTGGAAATGGTTAAGTAAAACTACCCTGTGTAGAAACCTGTCATATTCAACAACATTCAAATGCATTCTGCTCTGATGTGGTCACATCACTTCCCATCTCATGCATGTGGATTATTTTTGGCAATTCAAGGAGTATACCATACACATGATGTTTTTAAAGAGAATTGCTTTCTAGCACCACCATGTGGACACGCCATGCAACTATTATTTACTGCTCCAGATTCTTGTGTTGTGTGTCATGAAAATAAATGGATTAAAACTGACCTGGACGAAAATATATATGCATTCTTTTCATATTTTGCTGGGAGGTTTTGTTTTAGGTTTAGTAGAAATGATCTGGTAGGATAGAATTTTCCATATTGTTTCCCATAGCTAAACCCCTTCCCTCCCCCTACATCTCCCTCCTCCGAATAAATGTATAATATATCCTCTATCCAAATAGACTTTTAAAGGTACTTAAATTATACCAAAGATGTAGTTTAACAAACAATTGGATTACTCCGACCTCATTTTGGGAGGGTAAAATTACACAGGTGGTCTCAAATAATTTTTATGGTGGATTTAACCGAGCTGTTTAGTTTACTCCCTGAAATGAACTCGGACCGTTTCTAGAGTCAGCTACAAAGGCAAAGTCTTCTCAGTTCTTACTGCATCTCTGACAAGAAGAGTCTTTGCAAAACTTTCTATAGGGTGCCAAATTTGGCACATTACACGTGGCATCAGGAGCTCTGCTCTGAAATGTTTATTACAAAGCAAACATAGTGCTGTATTGATTTTAAAATAGAGTCCAATTATTTAGTCTGATATATGCTTCTCAAAAAACTTTTAAAACTATAAATCAATGCATAACAGTTTTTACCAGTTTCAAATACAAGTAACTATATCCATACACTTTATCTAGACCACAAATACGTAACACATGAAACAGATTGTGTAAGGGCAACATTTTCTTCCATCTGTAAATCCCACATGATTGGGGTCTTCCTACTTGATTTGCTCTTTGTACATCTGCATTTTCTGCTACGTGTTCATGACAAAAATTTTCAGATCAGGTCATAAAACCTTACGAGGGAGAGGTATTGGCAAAAATGATGGATTATTACACAAAATATTTCACCAGCAAGCACACTTTTTTGGGTAGATCTTGTATAGTAGCAAAGTTAATTGTTTTATTGCCAGTTTTGCTAGCACTGAAATAAACCCTCTTTTTCATGCAAATTGAGACACTGCTGCTGCGATACTTTCTTCAGATTCCCTTACCAGTTACTTTCAGTCCCCTCCAAGAGTCTCTTTTCCTTCATTTTCCTGGGTTTGTTGACAACTGAACTACTGAGCTCCAGATGGAATGAGAATTCACCCTAGATAGAATTGACAGAACATCAATCCATTTCCCATGGATCATTAATCAGCCTGTTCATTCAGGTGTGTTTTGAACTGGTAACTTCCAAGGAAATGTACCTGCTCCTACACATCAAAGTCTGTACAGCTGTGGTACTGAGAATATATTTTTTACCTTCCCACTGAAAAAATCTTTGGGTAGCCAGCCTTCCCTCACTCTGATGAGTTCTTTGAAAGCAAACGACATGAAGAGAGGCACTACTACACGGGGAAAGTAACTATATAAATCTGCCTCCTGTGTTTTGTATACCTGCGTCAGCCTGGAAATTGCTTCAATATCATGTGAAGGTTATATGGTAATTTAAAGGAGAAGAGGGAGGAAGAACAAGTGAAAAACTGAAAATCCTCCAGGAGTTAAGCACTGAAGGGGACAAACACACTTGCTCTGTAGGCCCTCGGGATTGCTCTGCAGCTCTTACTGGGAAATCATGCAAGTCTTTGCTAGCCACGTCACCAGCTTTCTGATCATAGATAAGAAATTCTGATGGTTCTGCAGACCATGTTTCTCCCCACAGGAGGAGTCTAGTCCCCTAACCTTGCCTTGCACAGGACAAGAAAAGCATTGATGTTACTGGCTCAGTGCTGCTGGAGAAGAATGAGTGCTCACATCTGTAGCCACACTCTCTCTCTAGAAAAGTTGAATTACAGCAGGCTCAGAGCCCAACATGAAAATAGATGAACCAAAGAGAGGTCACCCTTCTGCAGCACAAGTTCATTTTTTTTTTCTTTTAATGATAAAAATCTCTCTTTTACTAGTTAGAATTAAGCTTCCATCTTTTTTTTTTTTGTTATCCCCTTACTTCTCCTTCTCAGTTCGCTGGAATAGCAATGATCAAAAGCACAGTCCCTGTACTTCAGGATAGGATCCAGCTTAGTCAGACAGTCAGTGAAAACCCAGTGAAAACTGATGTAGTTTTACAATTGTGGCAGTCGAACAATGAACACCAAATCCATGATGTCTTCCAAACTTTTTCGTCCTTTAGGTGTCACGAGTAATTTGTTCTACTATTCCCCTGGTCTGGCCTCCCAGTCTCTATCTAGTCAGGATGTGGGCTCTGAGTGCCAAGCTCACCAGTGTCCTAGCTAGGATTTCTACAAAGCCTGACAGTTTTAGAAGTTTATTCATCAACACTGGCATGAGCCCTAAATTACATAAGGGCCTTAGAAACCTGTTCCAGTGTCCCAGCAGAGGCAGGGATTTAGCCCCAAAATGCTCATATTGATACCTCAAAGGAAACAGCTCGTTCCCTTCCCAAACCCACAGAAATATTTGTACATCTAAAGTTCCTGAAGAAAAAAACCCATCAGATTTAGAAGAATCTCTTGGCACAGGATGACCTTGCTTTCTGTTACCTTTTTCTAATAAACACTTATTTTGGAAATGAAAACAGTGCTAAAAAAATAAATGCAACTCTAGCTGACTTCGAACGAGAAAGAATAAAACCTGGACTGCATTCTTTGGAAAGTTTCACAGTAAGAAATCAAGGACAAATGTCTCTATCATTCAGTTAATATTTCACATTTTGATGGTGTTCTATTTTTTTTTCCACAATGGCCTTAGAAAAGCTGAATTACCTCAAAGGGTATTCACTGAAAGGCAATCTTACTTTAGTCTTCTTCTTTTTACTTAACATTATTACAGTGAATTATTTCCATTTTCCTCAAGCATTGTAACTGCTTCCCCCAAATTTACCCCTCTCAACACAATATTCTAAATTTTCTGATCACACATAGTGCTCCTAAATGTAAGAAGACTTCCACTTCAGCAGCTGGATGCTTTATCTGAGCAGCAACCTTCTCCAAGACCAACTTCTCAAACAGGTTTGTTGGGTTTGGGTTTTTCCCCCCCTCTCAACGGAGGTAAAACCAGAGAGGTGGCAGGGCTGATTGCAAATTGCAGTACATTTTGGTTGCCATCTTAGTTTCCCTTCCTCACTGGAGAACAATTCTGGCTGTGTCCATGACCTCGTGGCTGCCAGACCTGCAAGCCACAGCCTAGCTTGGGCCTCAGCTCTGCAGCAGATTTTGTGTGATAAGGTCTCCAGAGCTGCTGCAAGTCCAGCACAGCTGAAGCTTGAGGAGCAGCATTCAGTGAGGCCCAGCACCACGTCCTAAGCCAGAAAGCACTGGTGCCTGGGTGGGGAACACGGGTGGTGTCCAGTAGGGCCAGGAGGAACTGTGGAAGAGGCAGGTCCAGATAAGCCACCCTCCCCCTATGTCATGAGGTGTTGGGATGGAACAAGCAGGAGAAAGGGTTTGTGGGACTGGCAGGGCTTGGTTTATGGAAAGCTCTGGAGCAGTCAAAGAATAAATGCTCACTATTCAGCATGACCACAGGTGAAGAATGGTAACCAGAGGGGATTCATCCTGTCTTACAAAGAGAAAAGAGAGAACTGGGATCCCCTGGAATAGGGGATCTGGCAACAACAGTGGGGCCATCCCAAGGATAAAAGAATAGAAGCCATCTCTCTGCCTCCCTTCTCTCTCCTCCACAGGAGGGTGTCCAGGAGAAGAGCAGAGCACTGAGCCATGAACCTCTAATGACCATGTATTGTTGGCAGCATCTGTCAACAAATAGATCTAGAAGGTAGGCTCCAGCATCCAAAAATTGCACCTCACTAAACCAGTGATGAGACTGGGGACACAGTGGCACTCTTCACCAGAAAAAAAATCAGCTACTAAGGAACTAGTGAATGAATTCACATATTTAGGCACAGTACTGAAGACCAGGAAAAATACCCAAAGAGTATTTGCAGATCTGTTGTCAAAAGAAGGTATAAGCACAAAAATGGTACAAGCTGGAAGTGACCTCTGAAGACCATCTAGTCCAGCCCTCCTGCTAAAGCAGGATCACCTAGAGTAGAACACACAGGAACACACCCAGGTGGGTTTTGAATGTCTCCAGAGATGGAGACCACCACCTCTCCCAGCAGCCTGTTGCAGTGCTCTGTTCTTCACAGTAAAGAAGCTTTTCATCACAGGAGGTAAAGTAACACAGTAAAGAAGTAAAGAAACACAGGAGGTTTTGGTTAAACCTCCTGTGTTTCAGTTTGTGACCATTGCCTCTTGTCCTACCACTGAAAACCACTGAGAAGAGTCTGGTCCCATCCTCCTGACACAACCTGGTAGGTATTTATAAGGACTGATAAGATCCCCACCCCCTCAATCACCTCTTTTCCAGGCTGAACAGACCCAAATCTTTCAGCCTTTCCTTGTATGGTAGATGCCCCAGTCCTCTCATTATCCTAGTGGCTTTGTGCTGGACTGTTTCCAGTTCCTTGTCCTTCATCAACATGGCAGCCCAGGACTGAACAAAGTACTCCAGATGTGGCTTTACCAGGGTAGAGGAGGATAATCTGCCTCACGTTACTGGCCACACTCTTCCTAAAACACCCCCTGATACCGTTGTCTTTCTCGACCACAAGGGCTTAAAGCAGGCTTATGGTCAACCTGTTGCCTGGCAGGACCCCCACGTCCTTTCCCCCAGAGCTTCTCTCCAGCAGGTCAGAAAAAGCAGTTAAGTGTCTACAGGTGGCTCTGAGATCTTGCACATTATTTGGTGCCACAGCTAGAGTTCCACTGTGTAAAACTTTGCTGGTATGTAAAAGGTTTAGTTGTTTGGCAATCACCAAAAAAAAGGGCAGGGATTAAAAATATTAGGTTGATCCTGCTGCTGTTTTATTGGAAAACCTTGATAGGAATGGAAATAAAAATCTTAACCAGGTCCATTGTGTCAGACAGAAGTCAGATATACAATCAAATCATCTTTTGCTACAAATACCACTACAGCTGTTTGACAGAAAGCACAAGAAAACATCAGCTGTGCCAGCCAGCTCCCTTGTGATGCATGCAGTCAGATTCCCAAGTCTTTTGGAGAGAATGCTGAGCCTACAAGAATACACAATTTTATGTGGGTCAAATTCTTGAAAAATCATGGAAAAGGAATATCTACTGGTTTGTGTGTTTGCGTGATGTGCTGTTGTTCATCCCCAGATTCATGAAGACTCAGAAACATCAGTACTTCATGTACGACAATGGCAGACATGCAAGACATATTTCCTCAAGCATAAGGGCAGAAGCAGATTTCATTATTAAACAGAAAACATCTTTAGGAATCCTAACCTTTTCCATATCACAGTTATCATTAGATGAATGGGTTGCCTTCCTTCTGTAAGTACTTTTATTGTGTTTTTTATTTGAGAGGTCTGAACATGTCCAAGTCAGTAGGTCAGTTGTTTTAAATAGGAAGAAGAGTGGACATGATGCGAGTTAAAATAAAAATGCTACTAATCAAATTGCACCAAGCTATTTTACTTGCTATTAGCACTAAACCTGACTAGTGGGTGATTATTATAAATTATACTTAAAATGGAATGCAATTAAGTTGAAATAGATTTTTTTTATTTTCATAAGTGTTTTTCATAACTCAGTGTTCCTTTTTTCCTTTTCCCACTGTGATCAGAATTTAACTGAAAGTTCATCTGGCAGTGGAAATGTTATTTCCAGTTTGCCTACAGATGCAGTAGTTTCTCAAGGGCTGGTTCATAGCAGATGCTTTTGTAGATAGTCTTTAAACTTTGCCATTTCAGAAACAAACACTTTTGATCAAAGGGTGAATAAAAAAAATGAAAGGCCGCAGGAGATTCTTTCTCCACTGATCATCTCTCAGCTGACCAGTTCTCTGAAACTCAAAGCTACCTTTAGTTTCTACTTTTAACTTCTACATTCCTAGACCTGTAGATCCAAGAGCAACTACAATGGGCATACTTCATCTTATTTCACGTGGTACTTTTAAAGAGAGAGGGCAGGGGAGTTCTCTTCCAGAGACTGAGGCAGTCACATCAGTGCAACTGAAGGAATGAGAAGGAAGTAGGAAGCCACATGCATGGTAGGAAAGAAATGGCTAAGAGGGGGAAACAGCCACCATTTGAGTCAGGTAAGCTCTTAATTGGAGTCTCTTAAAAGAAAAGTTGCAAAGGAGAGTCCAGGCACGCATGAATATAGAAATACCCTTGTTGGAGGGAAGTTTTTCCTACTGCAAGAGAAAAGGGCCCTGTTCTACTGAAATGAAATACAGTCTATTTAACAAGACTTATCAAAAAAAGAAAAAAGAGCATCTGAGAACAATGTATCTATTATAGCCTTGTTTTCCAGCAGATGTTTTGAGGTGATACGGAACAGTTTAGTAGCTGGGTGTTCTGTTTTAAAGACCATGCTGTGAGTCCTTCCGGAACAGAGCTATTTTGACTATACAGGGCTTTGAAATTACCATTTTTTAAAGTGTACTTAAGCTGGTAAGGTTTGCATAGCTGAAGATTTCTGTTCAAGAAAGAAAGTCAGGAGGCCAAGAAAGGTACCTCCAAAATGAAAATGGGCTTTATTAAATCAAAGGGCACAAACAATACTCATCTGTTTTTCAGACATCGCTTCTCAGCCTTAGTAAATAATGTATTTCACTTGAATTCAAAACTAACATTTCTAGCACGTAGAAGAAGAACTTTTGCTCTGCAAAAATATTTTTACAATCAGGTGTCCAAATGCACTTCCCAAAGAACTAGCACATGAGGAGAATAATGATGCTATAAACTATGTTTGAACTTTTAAACAGCTTTCATTTTGAAACCAGCCTTTGCTGAAGCAATGGCACTACTTATAGTGAAAATTAAACAAAGTAATTCAGTATGAACTATGTTTCCAGAAGTCTGAATAAATGAACAATGACCTAATTAGCAAGAAACTCAAAAATTTCTATCTGATAAAATGCCCAGGAACGGCCACAAGGCCAGTCTGCAGGTATTTCCACAGCACTCAGTGTCCTACTGCCCACAGCTTCCCCAGGTTCGTGGGCAGAAAAACAACAGTATTTTACCCATACCCCACAATAAATTCATTGCCACCCATTCTGTGTGACCAGCATCTTTCATCTACATACAGTGGAGCCACTTCCAGTGGTTGTCTTGACCATCAGTGGCCTCAAAAACATCCAAAACACCTTGTCATGCTGCTGCATCATCGATGCTTTTACAGGATGAAATTAAAATAACTTCAAAACTCTTTTCAGCACCAGCAGCAGTAGAATACTCAAGTACATGAACTATAATTTAAAATGCATCTGTGCATTTACAAAGAAAATTACTGCTGGCTTGCACTACTTGTTGTCGGACTATTGCTCCTGCCCACAGCAAACACTTGGAAATGTGCACTTTTGAGATGTAACACAAAAAGTTGTGTTGTGTTCAAGAAGTGCTCTTACCAAAAGAGGCCCAACCAGAAGACATAGAGCTGCTTCTGAAAACACTTACTTTACCTGAAGTCCTGAATTAACACCACAACTTTCTAGAATGCATTGTGCTTCTAGCAAAAAGTCCAAATGCTTTAGAATAAATCAGCTGAGCTAAATCTATTTCAAATTCCACAAATTGCAACCATAATACAAGTCAGGAGAGAAATACATATTTGTATATTTCCTGTCTGGAAGGTGAAGCACTTCTGACACATGAGACACTGCCCAGCTGCACGTTGCCTCACAGTGCCCATGCTCCTGAGGAGAATCCAGCACCATCAGCAGCTTTGGTAAGCACCCACCCGTCCACTGAACCTGCAGGGAGACTCGGTGTCCTGCCACTTTGTTGGCCAGAAACTACTCCAGTAACTGAACTGCTGCAGCTATTCAAACCTCTGATGGTCAGCTCAATTATTTCCAACAGTAATGAAGTCACAGACATCACCACCGTCAAAAAAACAAAACCCCCGAACTGTTGGTGTTTAATAAATAGGTTGCTAAGAAAGGTTTAACAAACTTGATCACTTTGCACTTAAGTGCACTTAAAACTGTTTTCAGCCATGCCTGTTGCATTTTTGTAATCACTTTGTTTTTCCTAAAATATGCATAGACCTTATAGAAAGACAAATGTTTTGAAAGCACTCATCATTATCTTAACTGTGCTGCAACTACAGCCAGCAAAATGCAGGAAACAGCTACAGTTGTATTAACAAGACCAGGCAATCCATTCAGACTGGTACCTCCAGAAGGGGCAGAATCACCAGTTTCACCTCTGCAGCCAAGCACTCGATTCTAACACAGATTTACATCTTACTAT
This sequence comes from Florisuga fusca, assembly GCA_038090715.1. Taxonomy (NCBI): domain Eukaryota; kingdom Metazoa; phylum Chordata; class Aves; order Apodiformes; family Trochilidae; genus Florisuga; species Florisuga fusca. Next base: position 12,482,831 of record JAAWXA010000009.1, read on the forward strand.
TCACAGACAGCAACAGGTTAGTCCAGGCTATCAATAGTTTATAAGTCATAATCAAAGCTTTTGACATCCCATGTACTGTGTTTGACACTCTCTGTCCTAGCTTGCTTATTTTTTTAATCACAAATTAAAAGGTAACAGTGCAACTTTGAGTTCTTCTCAAAAATTTCTAATACACACATATAAAACACAAAAATTTTTTTCCAAGTGAAGCCACAATGTCAACTAAAAGTAGAGTTCAGAGTTACACATTTGCAAACACTGAGGATAGCACAATAAAATATCTCTGTCCATGAGACAAGGTAGTAGGAGACTGACAAGATCCCAGTCACCTCTTTCGAGGAGAGCAGGAGAAAAAATCATGAACCTTCTCAAAAAAACTGAACAAAAACACACACCCCCAAAAAAACCAACCAACATACAGTTTAAAAAAAACCAAGCAAAAAACAAACAAACAAAAAAATCCACGAGAGTAAAATACCAAACCAAATTCTTTGACCAAATAAACATTTGAAAGGATGGTTCCCACTGCTGATGGGTCCTGGAAGTGTTGCTCACTACCATGACAGAGAGAAAGATATACAGTTTAAATACTGAAACAGAAGTAAATATTTAGAATCTTTTTATTGTCATGAAAGTGTAAACTGCACATGCTTGTTGATAAAAGCTGTCATCAGAATTATTGTAGCATTCAGTAAGCTACTTCTAGGAAACTAAGGAGGAACATTAAAATAATTCACTAATAATTTTAATGGTTCTACCTGTTACTGACTCATTAATATTCTTTACAACTGTGACACTACTATTTTCTCTTTTCCACTCTAATTTCTTTTCACTGCTTGCCACCTATATATTTTTCACACACATGATTTCTTTCTCAATTACAAATCTCCACTTGGCGTTCACTAAAGTCCTACAGGACACAGTTAAATCCAGAGAACTAAAATAAATTCTTGATAGAAAAACAAGAACCAGGAAGGGTGGGGAAAGACACTGAACTCTCTGTTGACCTAATGGAAAATGTGTCCCCTCTGAAAAGTCCTATAGATTTCATGCAGAAAATCCACTCCCCAGTTCCCTATATACATAGGAATATTTTAATTTAAATCTCTAATACTATCTTAAATAACTCCCTCACATGAAATAGGAACCATTAGACATGACAATCTTAAAATACACCCTCTTACTTCAAATGTGTCTCTCAAGCAAGCAGAGATAATGATGCATTTTTCTGCACTTATTTTTTGCACAGCTGTTGAAAGATATACCCCATGTGCTGTCAGACAAAGGTACTAGTCTATGCCACACCAAAATGATTTGTTTCAGTTACATTTTCATTAAGATTAATGAACACCTGGTTTGAAATCGTTTACAGTTGTAGAGTGGCACGTGCCAGGAGGGCAAGGATTTACAAGCTCCAAAAAGCACAAAAATCAGTAACATCAGGAAGCCACCAAGGGGGTTGGCAAAGACAATTCTTGAAGCCTCTTTTTTCTCCTCAAAACACTTATTTTTGAAAGGCTAAATGATTCACTTTGAAGCTATACTTTAAAGAATTAAATATAAGAAACTAAGCAAAGGCAAAATTCTAGTGGTAAAACCCATTTCATTTCCTGGTGACCCTCTTAATCCTGCTCCTTGCATTCAGCCAATACTGCCCACTGGGATTTACAGGCTGCCCTGGCACTCCTGATGTTGCCACAAAATCCACCTTCATCCAAGATCTCAATTGCCCTGCCTGTTTGTTTTGTGCCCAAAAGCTTACATCACATGCGAAAAAAATTAAAGCAATAGTAGTATTCAGATTTGAAATTGGAAGGTTTGAAGCTTCACTGTCTAGATTGGAAATTACTATTAAAAACCACACTGAAACAAAATTGACATTTTTGCAGGATTCCCAGAATTTCTACATAGTGCCACAAAGCTGAGAGTCAGATTATCTTTCTACCCATCGCTTTCTTTACAAGCCTTTCAGAGCCTTTTACATATGTGGAAACTGTTCTAACAACAAAGTAATTTCAACCACAACTGCTTAACCATTATCAGCTAGAAGAGAAGCTGCTCAACACTACTAGTAGTTGCCAATGCTAACATATTAAGTCAATGTACTCATCTGGAAGCTCTATACCAAGCTATTTTGGAGATACAGTGAGCCAAGACAATTCGGAAAGCATTCAAGCAATGAGTTAATCTTATTTTTCTGACACAGGAAAATTTCCCAAATGTCTTGTCTGATTTGTCTCAGTTTTCCTAAAATAAAATAAAATACAATAAAAAGGAGCCCTGGTGAAAGATTAGATGTATCAGATTAATTATTCTGGTCGTGGTGAGATCAGTGAATATGAAAAATGAAAAGCCAATTTTAGACACGGAGGTAAGGTCAGTTCGTGCAAAGGGAATGGGGTAGAAAAACAAAAGCAAAATAGTTCAGAGACCCAGAATACTGTTCTACAGAGATTTTTCATACCTACTATTTCAAACGACCAGAGGGACAGAGGAAGATTTCCTATCAGTTAAGCAAGTAGAAATATTATAAGAATCAAGTATCCTCTCCCTCTCATCTGCCAAGAGCTTGAGTTTACAGGAAACCCAGGCTAGGAAAAGGGGAGGAATGAAAGAGTAAGAGGTTTCTGCAGGTGGGAATCCATCTCCTCTCCCACAGATGCATATGGCCTCTGACTTTTTTTGGCCAGCCCTGTGGGAAGGAAGATGAAGTCCACAGTAAATATAGAATCAGCAATCCCAGATCTGGCAAAAATGGGTAAACTTCAGTGGGCAGAACAAATCCAAGATGAAATTCATATGGAGAACAAAAGGGACAGATCTGGGCACTAAGCAACATAATGAGCAGTTTAGTTAAGGAGCATCAGGAGAGATCTCCATAGCAACTGACAAAGAGGTGTTAAACTTGAATCATGTTTAATATAAAGTAGTTTGAGGACTAAGATTGGGCAAAAAAGTTTTTATTAGACATTGACAAAACTGAATAACTCAAAGAAATTCAAAAATTAAAAAAAACGTGTCACTGAGAAATGAGACATATAAAATAAATAAGTAGTGCAATGAAATAAGGATGAAGGGTCACCCAATTTTCCTGAAACATGATGTTTCTCAATGTCCATTTTTTTCTGGCTAGTTATGAATTTGGAGTTGTCGACATCCTAAAAATGCCCTGCTTACTATTAAGTCTTTACAAGCATAACAGTAAGTTTTTAATTACATGCACACTGAACACAGAAATCATGACCAGTCAGTGCAATTGCTTGCTATTATATTAAAACCAGAATATAAAAAAACAACTTCATTTGCTCAAACTGATTTTCTTCAGTCCCACCTATTTTTTTTTTCCATGAGCTGGTTATGAGGTTGACAAACATATTAGAGTAGATATAAGAAGAAAAGATTTCCATGCAACAATTCTACTGTCTCTGGAGCATGATATTGGTATTAGTACACAGGAAAATCTGGTGGTTTTCACATCAATTCTGTTTCCAGATAAACCCTGATGCTACTGATCTTCAACACACCATGCAAAGTGCTGTCCTTTTTCCTCCAGTTCGTTTGCCATTTTTCTCCTGCCTGATTTAGCATGAAAACCATCAAAATCATGTGGGCTTCCAGGCACTGAGAAGGATTTGCCCCTCTCTGCATTCTATTCCCCCACTGCTATAGCTGCCAGCTACTCAGAAGATGGCTGGTGTCAACCAGGGCCTACATTGTGCAAAAATTCTGGAAAAAAGCCAGATATGAGATGATTGATACAGTGCAAGGACATTTGCCTTCAGTGTCTAGAGCTAAGGAGAGACCAGTGATCCTGCTCCCCAGGCCATCAATCACTTGGAGCCCTTTGCTCTTCAGAGTGTCAGGAGCTCTGGGGGATGCTCCCTCATGCAATTCCCACCACAGTCACCAGCTGCAAAAACAGCAGAATGCAGCAAATGCAAAGAAAAGTCTTGAAAACCATGAGGCTTAATCCCTCATGCCACACTGCTGTGGTCACAGGAAAGCAGATGCTAAACAGGGCTTTTTTGTTAAAACGTGGAGTTATGGGACTGCTTGTACACTGTGGAGTGCTTCCATCAGCACTTAAAGACTTTCCAAGAAGGATATAAACTAATCCAAAGCACTTGCCTCAGAAACTGGAGTGTTAGTCAGAGCACACACCAAAACCCAACAAACTTCAGGGCTACTTCTACATTAATTAGAGAAGATTTGGTGACACAGTACTCTAGAGATCCCTTCAGAACACAACTCTTGAAGCCAAAAATCTGAAAGGACCTTGGCTTGGATTTAGTTGCTGGAACTCTGAAAAAAAGTAATTTTCATTTTTTCCTCTCTCTCAGTCCCACTGGTCTTAGGTTTGTACTATGTTCTTGTATTTTTTTACCCATAGAATAAAATTATCTCTACTAAATTTGCTAAGTAAATAGTCTGGCTGGAGGATGTAATTGCAGTAAAATGCAGACTAACTAACAATGTCATAGCATAACCCAAACCACACTTGTGAAAAGTCAACAAAACATGCCTTTAGTTGAATTGCAAAAAAATAATCCCATTAATATATGGTCTTTGTAATGGTTTTATTTTTATTTCAACATAATCACTTTCACATAGGAAGCCCTCTGGAAGTGTGTGGTTCACCAGCATTTTGACTGACAGCATGAAAACTGGTGACAAAGAAGCTGAAGACAATGCTATTTGAAAAGCATTTGGCAGATCACAGATAAAACTGATTTGTTACAGATGGATCATGTATTTGCCACATGATGTAGAGCTCATCTTTCTATTCAATAAAGACTTCCAGCTTCCTGCCTCTCCTCCTTATCTCCAATTCATCTTGGCAGGCTCTGCTGATAGCTGTCTAACTCCAGCAGAACTCTCATTCAGGCAGATATAACCAGAGGTTCATCAGTGTTACAGTACTGCTGGTGGAGCAACCATCCCCAGAGAAATCAGAAAAGTGGTTTTCATGGCTTCAAAGCAAAACTTTGACAAGGAGCTGAAGAGCAATGGACCTGTTCTGATACTAGGAGACAGATCACGCGTTGTTTGTTTTGCCTCATTCCCAGTGATACCCCTAGGCCACACAAAAAATGCAAAGTGCTCCTTTTCCTTTACTTCACCAAGGCTCACACCACAGTATTAAAAGACTGATTAAAAGATCCCCCCTAACACACTAGTTCCTTTCTTTCACAGGCACCTCCCTCATGATTGCAAAACTGATGCTGAAATTTTCCACTTTTTTAATGTTTCTTTTGCTGGTAAAATGAGTTGAAGATTACATACTAGATAAATATTCCAAAATCAGTACAGGATTTCTAATGAAATCCTTTTAATCCTTTAAGCTTCAAAATAACCAAGAATCTGTCTTGACTCCTTCCCAGCTTCTGTGCCCAAATGAAACAGCTCTATTTACACTCTCTCCATATTTACAAGCACCTATTCTCCACAATGTTATTTATTTGTCTTCCCCAGCATCACAGCTTAAGACCTTTTCTACACATAAAGAGCTGTAGTCAACAATTCTACCTATTACATAGCTGAAGCATTAAATCCTCACCACAAACAAGGCTTCATAAAGAGAATCCTTCACAGAAAACTCATTTGATAAGTGAAACCATCAAAGCAAGTGATTGAAACAGTTCTAAAGTTTGATTTCACAACTTTTTCCACTGCTCTCTTCTTCCAGTCCTCCTTCTTATCCTGCCATACTACTCCTTCTCAAAGCTTTTTGTAAAATACTTAAATGTACTTTAAGTACATGACTTCTAGCCTCCATGGACTGAAGTGTTTTGGGGCAACTAGATTAGCTATGGAAGTCTTTAAGCACCTGAGGACCTGGAAATTCAGATCTATTAATCACAAGTGTTAGTCTCACAAGCTGGAATCTTTTTTTTTTTTTCCTATCCAAGTTTATGGATATTGCAAAATTACCATTTGAACAAAGAGATTTTTTTAAAGTGTCTACCAAAAGTAGCTTCCAATTATTATAAGAATGTTACATGATTAAAGCAGGACTATCATTAGGAAATACTACAGCCTTTCACTGCACAGTCCAGGAGGGGAAAAAAATCCCAACCAGCCATCCCTTACATTTATTTATTCTAGGTGTAGTATTTTGCTGAAATACACCCAAGTACATAAGAAGTTCTCACATTTGGCTGCATGTTTCACACCTTCCAAACTCATTAAAAAAATTTTTTAAATGTGTTTGGAATGACTAAATGTCAACAGATCTAGAGGAATATGATACAAAATAAGCAAACCAGACTGACTTATTGTGAGCTGTTTACAACCCAATCTTCAGAAAGTTCTTAGATACAGCAATTATTTCAACAGAGACTTTGTCAGAAAGAACGTTTCTAGTGCCACAAATGGAGACAAAAGATTCACTTAGCTGCATAGCAACTAGTTAGCCCAACTACAGAAAAGGTTATGAAAGAAACCATCAGGTAAACAGTGTTCTTCATCACTTGTTTGAATAGGATAGAGTTCATCAGCAATTTTAAAATACTACTAATAATCTCAGACCAAAATAACTTAAAAATCCAAGCAGTCACTGAGAAATGAGACAAATATAAAATAAATAAGCAGTGCAATGAAATAAGAATGGAGGGCCACCTACCTTTCTCTTGAAGCATGATGTTTCTCAATGCCCAATTTTTTTTTTCTGTCTGCTCATTAATTTGGAGTTCCCCATATCGCTTTCAGCTGAAAAGAAACTAACTAGCCCAGCTACAAAAAGGCTTATGAAGCAAACTTGCAGACAAATGGAATCCTCAGCTGAAGTCAATATCCAGAAGTTCATTTGTGTCAATCTCTATCAGCTGAGACTGTGTGCCCTGAGATCCAATGGTCTGCAGCCCTTCTGCTGGGCAAGGATCAGTCACCATGTCAGCATAATGTAGTGCTGGGACTGAAGGAAATACAAAGGAGGGAATGAACTCATGGTTAGGAGATGCAAAGAGGTGAGACAAGTCACTGCCATGATACAGTTCTTGCTGGCTGTAAGATAGGGCAGTGCACTTCTTACTCCTGATCTTAGGTGCACAGTGCAGGGGATGTGTCCCAGTAGCAGGACAAGTGTCTTTGCACCATCCTGGTTCACTGACTATCCAGGGGAATCAATTAGGGAGGATTTGATCTTCCTCCATGCTGACATGCTTCCAGAGTTCCTTTTTCAGGAAAACAGAGCATGTGATGGGATAGTAAAGGATACATGAGAGACCAAACCTGTAGAGACTGACTCCTCTGCAATACAGATGCAGCCCTTTTTCCCCCATATTAGTGTTTATGTTAGTACTCAAAAAGGTGGCAAAGTGTCATAGCCCTGCATACCATCCTATTTCAGGCACTATTAACTTTTCATTTTCTAATGTATTTTTGAACTAGGCTTTCTACACCCCTGTTCATAATGTTACATTTCTTATGCTACCAAAATAACTTTTTACATCTCTGAAGTGGTTCCATCAGACTCAGTGTAGCATAAACATCTTTTTGTGTTTTGTTTCTGTACGTCTTGAACTCTACCTTACTACAAGATTTATTGATTTAGAGTAGGAAACTAAATATATCTTGTAATATCTGTGTGTTTGTTAAAACAAAGTTAGGAGTACACAGTCCACAACTATTAGAAGGAACTGGACAACTGGCACACAATCTGCCAGGAAGTAGCACTGATCTGAGCAAGGTGGAACAGCCTAGCACTCTGGTGGTGACACCCAGCTGGTAATACAATCCTCAGCAAGCCAAAAGAGAAGCTGATCCATGAAAGGAATGAAAAAAAAATCCTTTGGACCAGACAGTTCTTGATCCACAGATAAGCATATATGAACATCAGTGATACACCCTGGAGCTCAGAAAACCTCACGTTTTCTGTTGGGGAAAAGCTCTTGAGCACAGCCATCTCAGTCATGAAGAGAGAAACCACCAAAGCCATCCAAGCAAGCTATGTGGCATCAGGCCTGCATCATCGTATACCTAAGGCATAACTAATAAATAGATTAATGTTTGAGTGTTAGTAGTTAACACAGAAATTACCTTTTTTTCTGATCAAAAGTAAATGTTTGTTTGAAGTTCTGAGGTTTTGCTGGGTCCCTCACTCTCAGAGTACTTCCATCGTGCTGGTCCCAAACTCACAAATAGTAATGGCAGCAAGACGTGCAAGCACTGGTGTCTCACAGCAGCCTCACCAAGCAGAGAATTATTATCCCTGTTGTACATAGGAGGAAACTGAAGTAGAGAGGGGTTAAAGGACTTCTTTCCAAAACTAGCAAAGCTGGTAGTCTCCCAGGAGCAGCTTTGCAAGACATCCAGGACACCAGGACTACATACAGATCTCTATACTGGTGACAAGTATCTGTGCTGCCAGTCCAGACCGCAGCTCCATCTGGTCCTGTCAGAAATCATAGTTTGCTCTGATGATTGGAAAACCACAGAAACTAGTCATTTGCAGTATTCTTGCAGATTGCTTCATCTCTTTGTACCTCTCACTGACACATGATAAATGTAACCACTGACCTATTATACTCTAATACTTTGGGAATAATTTCTAATTTATGTGGAAGAACATCATAATTCTAAAGTTTCTTAGTAACATTTCATAAACTTTCAAACATTACTGTTTTTCAGACCACAGAGTGACACGATGGCAGAATGTTCTGTAAACCTATATATATATGTGTGTGTGTCTTTGTGTGTATGTATGTATGTCTGGCTCTGCCAAGCCTTGTAGCTGTTGGGTGCAGCTCTGACAGTTTGGCAGACACAGGGCTCTAGCATTGGTTACAAGGGGACATTTGCATATAAATCTGTCTCTTTGAAGCCTAAGAAGAAAAGTGGCACTGGATTTTACTTTTGAGAACAAAGTATGAATATCTTCATAGAAGCTGAGAAAGTTAAACCTTTTTCTCTTGTTAAAAGTCTCTGTGAGGTATGAAGCTGGTTTGCTTCAGGCTGCAAGTCACCTTGCATGTAGTGGGTAGCTTGGATCTGACTGCAAGCATCTTGATACACTTACAGTCAACTCTTTCTACACTAAAGTCACCTCATTTCCAGAAAGAAACTGGGGCAAGAGAGGCACATGCAGTGAAGAAACATGTGCCACAGATTATAGCAAAATAAGATGAAGCATGAAGTTGAAATTCAGAGTATAATCACTCACATCTCTCTGCTGAACCACCTTTACATTACTGCAGAGCTTCCTTCTGAGTTGCTCTCAGGAATCAGGAAGGTCATTTGTTATAACAGAAAAAAAAACAAAACAAAACCAAAATATTTTAAACAGATAGTCAGTATCATCTCCTGCACTTTGAGTGAACTGTCTCAGAACTCAAAAGCCATTCCTGATCACTAGCACCCCTTCTGAGACATTTTCTTAATTATAAAAGCTAGATTATATGTTTCTTTAAAGTAAATCTCAGGATCAGAATTGATCTCAAAGGAACATAGCCTCCGCTGCTGTTTTGAATGAAATATCAGTGTTAGAAATGTGTTTTTAGAAGCGGTATTTTATAATACTTGTGATTGTTGGCTTCTTTCTATTCATTTTTGTGAGTGCCTGTCAACAGATTATTTTTGCAGAGCTCACTGGCACTATAACGATCTCATCAAAACAGCAAGATCATAGACCTGTTTCTTTGACAGTACTTGTAAGACACTTAACTTTCCACTGCTGGCCCATTTTCCTCCTTTTTAAAAATACATGATGCTTGTCTTAATATATCTTTAGAAGTCTTTGATATATAACTTCCTGTATCACTGCTCATCCCATGAAATGGCATCTACACTAAGAAAAGCAGTAAACCCTCCCACCTCTGAAGCTGGGTATCCTAGTACCAATAATGACAAACAGTAAAATGAACCCCTTTTTTACTGGAATGATAGTTAATATTTTTCCATGTATAATAATACCCACCAATTGCAACTTTAATAATTTTACCAGCAGTTTTGTGGTTGAATTTACTTTTTGTATAGCTTTAAAATGATTTCCTGATTAAATGTTGCTGAAATTCAATGGGAGCACCATAGAAATTATTTTGATACCCACACTGACACCTGGTCAGCTTTGCAGCCTAAGGATCAGGTTTGACAGTGGTATCTAAACTTTCCTGTGAAAAATTCTGTGGACTGGTAACAGTTTGTATGGAGAACTTCACGTCCATTTTGCCAATTGCTCCCATTATTACTGGGACAAATCCTGTAAGGTTTGTTAACTCCCACGGCACTTGATGAGAATGGCAGGTGGTCAGAGGGCTGGAAATTCATCCCTGCGTAGGTAGGCACCTAAAAAACACAAGACCTGATGTTCTTTAATCCTAGGATTGGTTTCTGACTGCTCTATACATGTCATCAGGAGGACACAGCTGTTGCAGATCAGACAGGGCAGCCATGAGCAACCTGACTCCAATATGCTGTGAGAAGAGGCTGCTGTGCAAAAAAAAAAAGTTAAACAGGTCAACATGGAGGAGTCAGATGATGTGACCACAAGAGGGAAATTTCGTCTCCTTGGGTCCAAGCACTGGATGTGCCTGTGAATGACCACTCTCCTCCCCAACAGCAGATAAAGGGAAGAAAGCAGATGAAGGGGTTTTGTGACATCAGGATGGTTCAGGAGAGTTTTACAAATAAAAACTCCAGCTGAGGTGCATGAGAGGTAACCAGACCTTGTAACCACAACACTATGAGACAGGGAAGAGTTGGAAGCTGTGGCAGTTATTAATTTATAACAAGATAATTACAAGCAATATTTTCATACTAAATAGCTGAGCAGGTAAACATTAAGACACTACATCTTGCCTAATACTCATAATAAAATACATTTCCTCTGCTGCTTTTTCTTTGGGCCCAAAGTTTTTGATTTGCACAGCAGTTTCTAGATCTTTCCAGATGGTCGAGTTGGAAGGCAGGCAACAGGGCAAGTTCTCACACACCTTCACAAGCTTTCTATTCTCAGCCAAGTGGACTATACATGAATGTTTCCCATTTTGATATTATGAAAATACTCTTTCATGTTACACTTAAGTGACATGTAGGACATAGGAGTCCCAGCTCAAGAGAATATTTTCAAAAAACATTCAATTATTTTAAGTGACTGAGTGAATATGCCCAAAGTCTCTGTTTTTAAAATATAAAATTGCAAATTAATGCCTATTTTATCAATTAATTTTATCCAGTCAGTTTTGTTGTTCAGAAAAAGAAAAAAAAAGTTGACATAGATAGCACATTCAGCTGAGATTTCAGACAACTTAAACACACCCAAAAAAACTTGTATTAATTTGTAATGACATCTGCTTTAGCTGTGTACACAAATCAGAAGTGAATTTTGTGTTGGTTTATGGCAGAATATTCTCATCTGCTAATTTTTGATGGCAGGTTTCTAATTTTACATGCAAATACACAAGCAAAACAAATAACCCAATATGGGAATACAGAAAGGAGTGATTCATTTTAGGATAGTTGTAGAGCTAGTAAGTAGGAAAGAGACAGCAAAGTATTCTCAGAGGACAAAATCCAACAACAATCTTTGCAGTTTTAGTGAGTTGAGATGAGAAACACAGAATCATAGAATCTGCTGAGTTGGAAGGGACCCATCAGTATCACCAAGTCCAACTCCTGTCCCTGTGTAGGACACTCCAGTATCACACCATATGCATGAGAATGTTGTCTGTTGCAGACAATCCTTTCCTGGACCACAGTGTTTTGAGGTCCAGTTGGTGTTCTTGCCAAGGTGCAAGAACAGTACTCCAAAAGTTGCCCTTAAAATCAGTTAGTCTATCCCCATGCAAACACTCCAGAGTCAACTATCCTCTCCCTCACCTCTCAAAGTCCACCTTTTATTGTTCCCCCAGTTCTGCTCATGTGCAGTTGGGGCCAGCCCTAACTGGGCACAGGTGGGCTTAACAGGAGCTCACGCCTTCCTCCTCCTAACTGGCAACACCTGATTGTCTTTACCTGGTTGCCTCTACATTGTCCAAACATTGCTTGAACTCAGGCAGTCCAAGATGCTTCAGATTCCATAACTGCTTCCCTGGGGAGCTTGTTCCACTGCTCAACTGCCCTCTGGGTGAAAAACTTTTTCCTGATATCTAACCTAAACTACCCCCAGCACTCCTTCCTACCATTACCTCAGTAGAAGACCATCTCTTTCTTGCTCCTGGTTACCACCACTGGAAAGAAGCCTCTTGTTTTCATCAAGATGAATCATCCAGATGATTGGAAGTTGGCGAGTGTCACGCCAACCCACAAGAAGGGCAGGAAAGAGGACCCAGGAAATTCCAGGCCTCTCAGCCTGACCTCAGTGCCTGGCAGGGTTATGGAACAGATCGTCCTGGGGGCAATCACACAGCACCTGCAGGATGGACAGGGGATCAGCCAGCACAGGTTTAGGAAGGGCAGGTCCTGTCTGACCAACCTGATCTCCTTTTATGATCAGGTGACCCATCTGGTGGATGAGGGGAAGGCTGTGGATGGAGTCTACTTGGACTTCAGCAAAGCCTTTGACACCATCTCCCACAGCATTCTCCTGGAAAAGCTGTCAGCCCACAGCTTGGACAGGGGCACTCTGTGCTGGGTTAAGAACTGCTGGAGGCCACCAGAGAGTGGTGCTGAATGGTGCTGATCCAATTGGCAGCAGCTCACCAGTGGTGACTCCAGGGATCAGTGCTGGGCCCAGTTCTGTTTGATATCCTCATCGATGATTTGGATGAAGGGATTGAGTCCACTATTAGCAAATTCGCAGACAACACTAAGTTGGGGAGTGGGAGTGTGGATCAGCTGGAAGGCAGGAGGGCTCTGCAGAGGGACCTGGATATGTTGGAGAGTTGGGCTGATTCCAATGGGATGAGGTTCAACACGGCCACGTGCCGGGTCCTGCACTTTGGCCACAACAACCCCATGGGGAGCTCCAGGCTGGGCACAGAGTGGCTGGAGAGCAGCCAGGCAGAGAGGCACCTGGGAGTCTGGATTGACAAGAAGCTGAACGTGAGCCAGCAGTGTGCCCAGGTGGCCAAGAAGGCCAATGGCATCCTGGCCTGTATCAGGAACAGCGTGGCCAGCAGGTCCAAGGAAGTGATTCTGCCCCTGTACTCAGCGCTGGTGAGGCCACACCTCGAGTACTGTGTCCAGTTCTGGGCCCCTCAGTTCAGGAAGGAGATTGAGGTCCTGGAGCAGGTCCAAAGGAGGGCAACTAGGCTGGTGAAGGGACTCCAGCACAAGTCCTGTGAGGAAGGGCTGAGGGAGCTGGGGGTGTTCAGTCTGGAGAAGAGGAGGCTCAGGGGAGACCTCATCACTCTCTACAGCTCCCTGAAAGGAGGTTGTAGCCAGGTGGTGGTTGGTCTCTTCTCCCAGGAAGCTATCAGTAAGACAAGAGGGCATGGACTTAAGCTCTGCCAGGGAAGGTTTAGGTTAGATATTAGGAAGCAATTCTTTACAGAGAGGGTGATCAGGCATTGGAATGGGCTGTCCACAGGAGGTGGTGGATTCTCCATCCCTGGAGGTTTTTAAGAAGAGACTGATGTGGCACTCAGTGCCATGGACTGGGAACCATGATGGTGGTGGATCAAGGGTTGGACTTGACGATTTCCGAGGTCCCTTCCAACCCAGCTGATTGATTCTATGATTCTAAGAGGATCAAACCCAGAGCTGCAAAGGTGCTAATGGCAGCAGAGTCCATCATGATTTTGGGACTGCCAGCACAGGGCCACAGGGCGTTGCCATCAGCTTCTCCTTCCCACCCCTGGCAGCGTGGGCCTGGCCCTTCCGCTGCAGCTTCCGCCCCCAGCAGTACCTGAACAGCTGCTGGTGGGAGCAGGGGGGGAACCGGATTGCAGAAAATAACTCTTGGGGAGAGTTATTTTTAACCTGGTCTCTTTGGATCATTTCAGGGTGGCCTGAAAAGACATTGTGTAGCAGACAGAAGCAGACACAAGACATGGGGGTGTGTAGCAGTGCAGAACAAATTAGTGACAGCATGGGGTGAGGGGAGGGGCAAGAGGAACCCCCTGAATCTGCCCCTAAAGCTGTGTGTACAATATATATAACAGCAGAGAGAATACAAGGTTTTCTGTCATACCCGTAAGAGAACAAAGAAGTCCCAAAATGCTTAAAAAATCATTAAAATACTTTTTTGTTTTCCTTGTTTTGTGCGTGTGTCCCTGTAGCTAAATATACACACACAGAAGATCTCTTGCAATATTAAAGAACTGTTTTCCTTCACTTTCTTTATCCTCTTGGTGTAATTCAGTGCCTCTTCTAAAGGACTCCATCAAAGCCAAGTCATGGGCTGTCAGAGTCCTTCACAAGTGAAACCTCTGCCAATAAACTGCATGGCATCTATCCACAGCAGAAGCACTTACTCGCAGCCCTTGTAGCACGGCACCTTCTAGACCACTTTTCTAATGATGCTGTCACAAAAAGGAAATAGTAATAGAAATAAAAGAAAGAATGTTTGCATACCAGGAAAAGAAACCATTTTTTGTCAGGAGTGAAGAGGGGCACCGCTCTGAAAAATGGGAGAATTGTAATAGTGAGTGGATCCTCATACACAGGGACTGGAGAGTTGTCCATGCACTTGTGCAATAAACACTGAATAAACACTGGAAGGAAGAATAAAAAACTTTTTACTAAGAAGCTCTCTCCTTTATTTGTTGATAGAAGCTGCTCAGAATCATCTCTCTTCTCCAGGCTTCTGGGAACTAACCGCTATGAGGAATTTTTTGAATAAAAAGGAAGTTTCCAAGCTCAGAGAGCAGCAGAGAGAGAAAATGCCCACAGCCTCGGACTGCCTTTTTTTTCAGCTCTCCCATGCACTTTTCAATAGCCATTTGGCCCCTGGCTGCCTGTTTGAAGGACTGGCTGCAAAAACAATCTGTAAGAACAAGCAGTTCAATCAGTGCTTCTGTACCTAAACAGGAAGTCAATATTAGCTATTTTAGTCTTTATTTTTAGATTATTTTTAATGCTGTCACAACTCTCACTCACTGAGACTGATCTGGGATTGATATTGCAGCCAGGAAGGATTTGGGGTCTTATTTAAACCTGATTCTTTGCCACGTAGCTAAAAGGCTTTAGCCTTGTTGACAATATTATACTCTGGTTAAGTCAATAAATATTCACCATGTCTGCCTACTCCTTCTTGTAACTCCTGGTTGGACAAAAGCTTCAAAGAACTTTGGAGGACAGTAGAATAAAATCGATGCTTCAAATGATAAACAGTCAAAAGGAACTACAAATACATCCCAGCCAGCCAGTTCTCTTTTCCCTGCCTTTTCTCTCCTTCCATATCCCACTTGTCAACTTTTTTCAGCGCCTCATTCTCTGCCTCTTTCTGAGCTTTCCTTGCTTGCTCTCACCCTCATTGCCAACAGTTCACTGCTTCTCTTTCCAAACTCCAGGTGATGTCTTGTTGCCACAGCAATATCAAACATTAAAAAAATTACATCTGCAACCAACTGCTGTTCCAGCAAAAGTTGGTAGCAATGGGCCTCATCTACAATGCAAATAGGATCCAATGCATACTGTTGAATTAGCCCCTAAAATTTGCAGTGCTGACATTTTCACTGCATGCTATTTACTCTGTTATCCTTCACATGCTGAAAACCTGCTGCTAACCCATCATATTTACCCTTGCAAGTTCCATACTTTATGAACACATCTACATATGATGTGTAGATATATATTTATATAAGCATATATAGCAGGTTTTAAACACCCCCATAAAACGGCCAGTGCATGTACATATGCTGACATTTACAGACAACTTCCTCCCATCATGTTACATGTAAAACACTTGTAGATTAATTTCTGATTTTCCTGAGTGCTCCTTTACCCAGTATCATGTGGTCTATCCCTGGTATATAAAAACTATGATCTGGCTGATGCCATACTACCACCCTCATTTCACCTTTTAGTGCAAAATCATCTCATATATTCATCTGCCTTTTCCATAACTCATGTCCACACTGGTGTGAAGAGCTTTACACATAGTGGAAATCAATGTTTTGCTTCCTGACAGTTGTGAAACAGGATATTCATCACCAACCAGTATCCCTGGGTCACCCCAGCAGGATAGGGAACAAAACTGGGGTCACAGGCACAAGACCAGTAAAGGCACTTACTTACAGAAGAGAGGACTGACTTCTAAATAATTTTATTTCCTCTGTCAGGTATCAGTCACACCAGCAAGAGTTCAGGAGTTAGAAGAAAGCCAGGCTCCCTTGGTTCCTTCTCCTTTCAGTGAAGTATGTCTGAACGAGGTTACTGCTTTTCCTTCTGTATTAACTGCAAAGACAGGGGTGATTAATTTCTAAATTACCATATAAGCTTTGCAATCCAAAATAAGGTGGTAATGAGTATTCCTCATAAAATAATAGCCAACATTCCCATTTTAATCATTAGCATTTCTACCTGTCAATGGCATGTGTATTGCATTGTATCTAATGAGGCTCAGCATCGTTAGGAGATATTCTATTGTCTTCAAAAACCTACAAAATTATGTCTTAGTTTTCTAATGAGAAAATTGTCTTAGCTAACTCAGGTATATCCCCATGAAATTATCTAATTTTGATTTGGAATTTTTACTGACAGTTGAATTGCAATGTTGCAAATGAAAACTTAAATCTCATTAAATTTGAATAGAAAAGCTAAGCTAATACTTGGTCATCATGAAAAAAATACTTAAAATATGTCTCTAATAACTATTCAAAATTAAAAGAAAGCATTATCTCCAACAACAAAGAACAGAACAGAGAAACTCGGCAAGGGAGGGACAGCTGCAGCACAATATATTTTTTGTAGCCAGGGTTGTGAGGGGAGGTTGTTTGTTTGGGTACTTTGCACTTAGGCTTTTTTCTCCTGGAAGCAAGGAAAAAAGAAACAGTTAGATGTGGCTTTGCATATGCCAGATGTGACAATGAGATCAAATCCTTTTCTGGGGAAAGAATTGCTTCACAGAGTGTTTGATTTTGAAAGAGTAAGGGCTCATTGTCTCTAAATTTTGTTGGATACTGATAAATGCTGGCATTAGTGTGACATTTCCCTTTGAAAGCTGGAATTACAGAATTCGTCCTAATAAACACTGCAAATCTGCAACCCTTGCTAAGGCAGAACAGTGCTTACTGTCACCGACCTCAAAATGGCTCATGTGAACGTGACTGTGGGTTACAGCACTTAGGTCTTTTACAAATAACATTTTTATTTTCTACCTACCAGATAGAAGTGGTTTTTTTTCTTATATTTGGAATACCTTTCAAGCACCTAATGTACTATTAAAATCTTCTGATGAAGTACAGCACTCATAGTGGTAGCTTGTATATATATAGATAAATATACATATGTTTAATCAGTTTAACTTAGCAAATATTTATAGCATATGTTAAACCATTAAACATTTCTTCAGAGACATACTGCAAAGTAACATGGATTTAGATACATATTTCTTGCATTCTAATAACTACTTCCCTAAAGAAAGCTTCTTCTTTAAAAAAGTGTATACATTTCCCTCCATATGCCACACAGTCACAGAATGGTTTGAATTGGAAGGGGCCCTTAAAGATAATCTTGTTCCAGCTGTCCTGCCATGGCCAGGGATAATAGGTCATTTTTTACATCCCTCAGATTGAACATGGCTGTAAAACACCAGTTTCTCTCCTGAGATACAGTAAATTACAGTCTACAAATAAAACTGTCTTAACAGCTCTGCAATGATTCTGGCATATGAAAGAACCATTCATGTGTGATATATTTGTTGGTGGTCTTCTTCAAACGGTTTTCCCTAGATTTTTCATACACATACATTTCATAGGTGCATTTATATTGGCCTCAAGTTCTGTACATGTTTTGGCCAATTTGGTTTTGGTCTACATTGGCCTTATCCCAGGTCTTGTGGGCCATAGTACGGCAAAAAAATGTTTATAAAACTCAAGAATGGACCTCCTACTAGTGTTCTTTTAAGAAATGGTCAGCAGTTGGATAAGAAACATTTTTAAAAATCACATTTAAACATTCCTTAAGCATCATTTCCTGAAAGTCATTCTGAATTTTAATTTCACAAATTAATTAAATGGCTGCAGTACAAACAAACAAACAAAAAATGTTGAGAATGTAATCTTCCCTTGTAAAAGTTAAAAATATGCGTACTCACAAAAAATAAAAATAATCTTTCTCAGCAAGAAACGCTTGCAATAAATCAACTTCTGAGGCTTGTAGCAGCTCTTTGTGTGATATTATGTGACATAAACAGAAAATCAGAACATGAAGTACCATTCTTGGGAAGAAATTTGACAAAACTGTAATGTGGTCACCTCATTACAGAGAGATCAACTGCTGCTAATAAAAGCAGATATCTTGGAGAGCTAAATCCATGGAAAAAAATGTGAGACTGCCACGCCTGCCACCGGCAGCGGAAAAACAAAGAGTACTTGGCTTTATGGACACTTGAATGCCACAAGTCTTAACTACAGATCAACCTATTTGTACTGATCACTGATTCGCCTGCTGAGGATCCAACCTCACTCAAAAGTCCCTGTGGCTTCAGATGTGGCCTCGTTAAGTAGCCAGGGTATCAGGGAACTGTTATCCTGATGTTTACTGTGGATGATGATGTTCTCAACTTACCTTTTCACTCATGGACAACCCAGTTGTTTGTTTTTTTTTTCCAGGCCCACTTTCCAGTGGAGAAGCAAAGTGATTTCTCCAAGATAGCTGTAGTGGCAGCCAATGCTACTTGATAGACACACTATCTACTATCTTGATAGTTCCTGTCTTGCCCTCAACAGCCTGAGCTGCCCCCTGGGGAAGGGCTGTAGGGTGTCTGGGGCTGGGTAACCCTCTGCAGGAGGAACAGACACCCCAGAAAATGTTCACCCCTTGCATGAGGCCTGAGCTTGCTTGGAAAAGAAAAGTGCAGAGGAAACCACTAGGGAACCTCAAGGCTTCCTCAATGACTGCCCCTGTTGATTTATTGACTTATCCCACATCTTTCATATTTCATCCATGTTTTCCAGTCTATCACATATTTTTTCCTCTCTTTACCTTCACAGCTACAAGACTCTTAGGACATAAATAAAACTTTGATAATATATCTGTACCTGTAAATTACTCCTCCACAGTTTTGAAAACATGATTTTCCTCAATGATTTAATTTTTCCATCTTGAGAGACATTGACTGCTCCACACACGCCAAACTTAAACATTCAGCATTCCTGTTTCACTATGTGCATTGTATCAAGTGCTGTTATATCAAGTGATATGGGTAAACATTTCTTTATTACTAGAAAGCACATAAAATGGCAGAAAACAACTGAAGAAGTTTGGTTTTATAGATTATTAATTATTTAAAGAACAGAACTGCAGAGAGCTTACCAAAAAAAAAAATTAAGTTTGGTGAAAAGATTCAGATTTTCTACCTTTAACTAATAGTGATGTT
This sequence comes from Florisuga fusca, assembly GCA_038090715.1. Taxonomy (NCBI): domain Eukaryota; kingdom Metazoa; phylum Chordata; class Aves; order Apodiformes; family Trochilidae; genus Florisuga; species Florisuga fusca. The sequence goes on from JAAWXA010000009.1 coordinate 12,502,251, forward strand.
AGGATAATTCAAAATCAGATGTTTCATTTGAGAAAAGCAGGGGGGTTTATTATAAATAAAACTGGCCATATTTTCAAGTAAAAATTACATTTATTTTTTACTGAAATTTTGACATGAAAACATTAATAAAACCAAAGAATTCATTTAGAATCAAATTAAAATAAGATAATTTAAGTTTTCATTCAGATGTAAATAAAAAAATATTTACTTTTCCAACAATAATAAATTTCTATCATAAACGTTACTACCAAAAGAAAATACTTGCATCCCGGTAGCAAAAGTCACAATATAAACAAATAAATATGTAACTCAGCTAAGTAAATGATGATAATACTTGGGGTAACAAAATAACTTCAATTCTGATGCCACATTCACATTTTAAGAATTAGCCTATCCCTCTGCCAAGCTGGAAGATACAAGAAAATACTTCCTCTCTTTTGATATCATGATCTAAGTAACATTTTATGAGCCAACATAGACAACAATGTCAAAAGAGGGGGAAATAAATAACAGTAAAACCAGAAGGAATTAAAACAAAAATCTGAGAACAAAGTGTACAAGTTTAAGGCCTCTAAATCCTTGACAGGATGTGAGCCTCAGAGACATCAAGGTAAACACTGTCATCCTAAAGAGTTCCAACAGTTCTATCAAAACCAGTGTTACTCTTACTATTTTCCTTAACAGTTCTGAACTTAGTTCGGAGAGATCCTAATCCTAACAAAAATGTGCCATCTACATGTGAATAAAGTGTCTTAAATTTCTATTACAAAGGGTTACAGCAACAACTGTTTTTAAAGCACATCTCGTGGGAAAAAAGCAGATGGACGGCCACTAATCTCTGCACTGCCATTTATACAGGAAAAACAAAATTGCACCAAAGTGAAAATCTGTATTCATAATTCAGAATGACTTTTTAAAATAAAAGCAGTGTGGTTTTTTCTGTCTTTTAGTCTCTGCTGTTGTGAAGGCAAAAATATTTCCTCTCTTTTGATTTCATGATCTGAGTAAGTTTTTAAGACTCATTTACCAAGATAGAATACAGTGTTGAAAGTAAGAAATAAAATCAATAAAAAAAAGAAAGAACTCATCCAGAAAACTCTGGTGGCTCAAAAATCTGTGCTAAATACTCTTCATATAATAAATCATCTCTCTGAATTGACTGGAACCGGTAGAGCCAGAGGCCAATACACTGCCTTCTCCTCTTGAACTTGTGCTCTTTCAAAAGACTCTAAGCTTCTCTCTCCTTGTATCAATGCATACACTGAAGTGGTGAGACAAAGAGCAGCCTCACAAACAGCAGACCCACCGTCCTGGAAATATGCCACAAGAAAGACTGGCCATAGAGAATAAACTAAAAAATGCCTGCAGCAATCCTTAGAGGTCCTTAAAAACCTCTACCCTCAGTACTAAACATTCCTCTGAAAAGCAGTGCTTCACCACCAAAGGCAACCATGTATTTCACCAGCAGAAACAGCCTGTGGCTGTACACAGACATCCAGACTATCACCATTACGCTTGAAGGAAACCATCGGTTTACATGTCCCTGTGTAGGGGGTATCTTTGTCTTTACCCTCTTATCCCTGGCTGCTCTCCCCTTATCTACCCAGCCAGAGCCAAGTGATCAGCCTGGCTGAGGATGAGTTTCTCAATCATTCTGGAATTTAAAAATCCTTTTTGTTGACAGGGATGTACACACGGTGAAGTTTTGCTCTTGCCCAGTTGAGGAAGAGTTGAGCAGCCTCAGCAAGCACCTTTTCACACCTCCACAAAACCAGACACCAGACAAACCCAGGCATCCTCAGGCATCGTTCACTTGTGCTGCAAACTGTCCACAGCTCCTTCCCTCTGTGGAAAGAATAAATCTGGCAATCAGCATTGCCTTCAGAGTAAACAATTTACTTTCAGATCTGCCCCTTGCCTGCTCTTCCCATATCCTTGATGCAGTTACTGCAGTGGTTGTGTTTTAGCAAATGATTAACTGGTGT
>JAAWXA010000009.1:12504251-12545594 GCA_038090715.1 Florisuga fusca
TTCCTATGGTAAGAATATGTATTCACATAACTGCTGGAGAGGGCAAAAAGAACAATGAAGGAATAAAATGGAGAAAAATACTCAGAGCTCCATTTTTTGCTGGCTATGGGTAGTAATTCAACTACAAAAAAAGCAGAGGCTAGGTCTACTACCAACTGGTGTGAGTTCAAATGAGCTGAATTTTGGAGTACAAATGAAATTCAAGGTGTAAAAAGTAGTGGTTCAACAACACAAAAGGCTATATTTTTTTTTTAATCAGCAAAATACAAACACACATATATGTAAACATTTTTAAACCACAGCAAGTGCTGAAGTGAAATCGGTACTGAAATTTATGAAAAGACTGGTAGACATTAGTGTCCTTGATTTAAACCAAGAGACATTTGTTCTCTACTGAACTTTGCTTGAGCAACTTTTATTCTTCTGCAGGTCCCTATTGCAGTGAACATAACAGGAACCCAATTCTTTCTGAGACAGTCTGAGTGTTATCAGAGTCTCAGTATTAAATAAAGATATAGTCATATAGAAATAGCTAAAATAAATCCATTTACTTTGCTGTTATTGAAGTTCTGCTCAAAATATTCTAAACAAAATATTCCAACGAAAGCTGTTTTAACAACAGTTCTTTCTAGAAATTGCTCACAGGGTTTCTTCAACCATCTGTATAAATGACTAAATAATACTCACCAAAACGTGGCCTTTTTTCCTGTTAGTGAATAAGCCACAAGTAGGTTAGACTTTTGTTAGTTTTCGATATTCAAAATCCCTATGAATTATAAAAGAAAATGTTTTTACATTACTGATTTTGGGCAATCCAACAGTGACACATGTCTTCTTGTAAAAATGGCCAGGCACCAACTAGTTTTGGCAACATGTACTTTTCTGGAATAGCAATAAATGTACGCTAGAGAGGATCTTTGCATGTCATGCACCTTTACAAATATTTCTCCTTTGTTTCTTTATTCTTTATGTCTGACCGACATTTCAAATTGTAACACAGGGATATTATCCCATTCTGCAAATATAAGGGGTTAAAGCAGATAAAATTAATCAGAAAATGTCTTTTCCATTTAGAAAACCTTGCAAATACTCTGTGCAAGCATAAGTGTTCATGAAGGGAAGACAAAAAAGCCATGTTTTTAAGAATGGCTACGATGTGTGTGTGGTGCCCTGGATTACCCTCAAAATGTGCAGATGACCATAAGTGAAGGAAGTGGAAGGAACAGCATGTTCACCAACTGTAGAGCCAGGAATAACAGAAGCCACATGTCCAACAACAGCCAAATGACTACAGGCAGGCTCTGACCAGGCACTTCCCATTCAGGATTAACATAATGTTTATACACAGGACAAAAATGCTCCTCACTTACCCAAAGCTAGATGTTTCTCTAAGAAATGCATGGCAATGGAAAAGGAAGCAGTACCTCTGTCCTCTTGACTGAACTGAGGGGTGAGCCCTCAGACTAGATGTGCCAGCTGCAGAAACAGGATTTCAAATGGTGAGAAGCCATCATCTTTTCGGAAAGCATGTTTTGAGTTTTGTTCTGAAAATCAGCATCCCCAGCTCTCGGGGTTAAAAAAAAAAAAAGAAGTTCTGACTGGTAGTTTGTTCCTGCACACAATGTTGTCACTGCCCAGAGTGAAAGAGTGAATAAGCAGCAGATGGAAGTGGGGACCCATCCTTGTCTTTTTAACTATTTAAGAGTCCTCAGTGTTTGCACACAGAAAAAATGCTTTCAAAATGCTTGCTTAAAGTTTTTTAATTAATCCAGAGTCCTTAACCACTGCTGAAATAATTGTCACTGTTTTGTAGGTGGCTTTAAAACTCCTGCTTGAAGCAAATTGAAGCTGTTGTCTTTCCTATTTTGTTCCCAGGCTTAATTTTTATCCTTATGCCAGTGAAACAGACTCATAGAATGGTCTGGATTGGAAGGGACCTTAATGATCATCCACAATGTATGTAGCTGCCTGTCTTCCTTGGTGCTTGAGCAATTAGACTTGATTATTGGAGGAGGGCTCACCACCACATCTGGTTAGAAGCCTTCTGCAGAAATGCCTTCCCAGAGAACTCCAGGCTGTACAATGCCACCAGTGCCCACTGCCTCTGCTGTTCCTGAGGAGGTTTCCCCATGAGCCTTGGCTAGATGCTGAGGTTTGGAGCCTGCCCACAAGCATGAGCACTCTCAGCCTCCAAAAGAAGATGGCAGTTCCCATGCTGGAGTAACCTCTGCACTGAGCCCTGACTGGGAGCTGGTTGATGGGGGCCACAGGGGTGCCAAGGAGCATTTTGACAGTGGGATGGGAGCAATGGCAAAGATCCAGTGCTCCAGAATGTGCTTTGGTGCTGCTTAACACTGTATGGATGCGTGCATGCATTTCACCTGTCCCTCACTGTGGTAAGTCCATAGACACCCAGTTCAAAGAGTTTCAAAGCTTCCACCATTCATTTGCTTCCCTCTTCTGGCTTAAATATTTTTATTTATTCCAGGTGTTTTTACTAAGTGCGTATGGTTGATTTACTAACAAGCTGATAGTTCAGGAACAAAACAAAAATGAGAATTTCATAAAAGCTGAAGGTGTGAATTAACAAATAGAGCCCAAAGCACTGTGTACACAAACAGTATAATGTTTGCAATGTCATTCTAAGGTCACCTCAAAGCTCCTGTGACTCTGGTGGCACCAGACAGCCTTGTGAATGCTCTGCTGAACTGGCACCAGTTTGCCCATCTCTTACTGGCATTCAAGGCAACACCTTAATGACTTTTTCCCAAGACTGCACTTTTTCAAACAGTATCTCTTAAACATAAAACTGAAGGTAATGTGCAAAAATCAATGCGGAACTCTTTGGGGAGTAAGTGGGTTTCAAAGGAAGGCAGAGGCAAGACAGAAACACAAAACCCCAGAAGATGAAGAGAGTCACAGAAAATGAAAATGTCAAGAGGAGGGAAAGGACTGCAGTGGGGATGGGTGAGTGTATTTTCCCAGGGAGTGCAAGGCAAAGGGCACTCACCAAGGGCTGAAAGTTTAATTAGTACCTTCTTCTGTGCTTTTTGATCTTTGCACAAAGCCCTTCTTTAGACAAAGGACAGAGAGGTTTCTGTGGGGCTATGTAGAAGGGACAGTCAGTATCCTTCTGTTCAGGCATTTCCCGTGTTTTCCAGCACAAGTGGGATGCCTCTCCCTATTCCTCCTGCCTTTCCCTAAGCCTCCGGAGGAGGACATTCCCGAGACATTTTTTTCTCCAACGAGACGCAGTATTAACCAGTCTGAAAGCAGTTTCTCTGGCGTGTATTTTGCTCTCACCACTAGATAAGACACGATACTAGCTCAGGACAAGCTAAAACTCTCTCTCCGCCCGGGCTGGGCTTGAGCTTCCTTATCCTTCAGACCTGCTGACGGGGGGAGAGGCAGGATGCCGGACACGGGGACACCTCGGCCCCTTCCCTGCCCTCCCCGAGCCTTCCTGAGGGCGAGGGCATCGGGAAGGGAGGGGGGAGGCCACCGGTTTAACACTAGTGATGTGGGGATAAGGGGGAAGACCCGCCGCCGGCACTGCCAGCAGCACGGCCGTCATCTTCTCCAACACGTTTTTAAAAATTAAGAAACCTTTTTTCTTAAAGAAAACCGTGGGCCGAGGGCTGCAACAGAAAGTGAGAAATACCGAGTACGCTCTGTATCTGAGACAGACACCTCAGGGAGAGGCGAGCTCAGGACAGACCTTTTAGCGGTCGTTGTCAACTTTTTAAATTGATCACCGAAGGCGAAAATGACCGACCCCCTAGGGTGAACCTCTGGTTGAGGAGGAAGCCTGCTGGCCATCAGTAACTTCTTGACAAACTCTCGGGATACGGAGAAACAGAGAGAAGCGCCAGCAGAAGTTCCTGACATCTGTACCAACTGCCTTGAATAATTTTGCATTTGAGATGCTCCCGTAGGAGAAGACAATGTCATGAGGGAAGCATTGCCACCTTTATCCTGTGTGGGAAGCATAAAAATGTGTTTCTGGGAGATCAAAGCTGAGGGAGGGGGATCGTGTTCTCACGGCTCCTGCGCTTTGCTTGAATTAAACTCAGAAAAAAAAAAAAAAAATTACAAATAACTTACCCGGTCCTGCTTCCTATGTTGTTCTACGGGCGGCGTATCTCTTAACGGATATCAAAGTTCTCAAGTACTTTTATTTTCAACTATACGAAGAGATATTTCACAACGAAAAAAACCGAAAGCGAGTTGCATTGGTCAGCTGCCTCCCAAAAGCCGGCTGCTGCCCTGCCCTGCCCGCTCCCGCAGCTGGCTGCGATGCCTGCATCTTATTTTCTGCCCTGGCAAATCGATTAACACGCTAATTCCTACGAATTGTGAAAGTTTACTTACATTTAGCATTTTATTTCTGGGAACAGTCTTCCCAGAAGAAGTTAAGCAGCCAATGTCACCAGACAGCAAGTAACACAATTTTAAAGCTTTCGTTAAAGTAAAGGCGCCCCTGCTCACTCATTCACAAGTGGTCTCATCAGTTCAGCACTTGTCCGCCCTGATACTTTACACCACATATCCACGTTCGCATTAAACTACAAACGAAGTGGAGCTTTGTTTGGTTTGATTTGATTTGTTGTTTTTGTTTGTTTGTTTGTTTATTGGTTGTTGTGGTGGTGGTTTGGTATTTTTGGTGGGTGGGTGGGTCTCTTTTTTGGGGGGTTTGCTTTTGTTTAATTTAAACTTCTTTTTTTTTTTTTTAATGAAAGCTAGGTATCTGGAACACGTTAACATTTTAGACGAAATACAAACGATACAACAGTGCTGGTTAGGATATTTCCATCTCTTCGAAAGATTAAATTAGGCTTAAATTCCTCAGGTCCCACGGCACCGCTTCTCAGCCGGGTTTGAGCCCAGGACTGGCTGGGCTGTTCCCTCGGGGGGGCTTCGCCCCTTCGTTCATTTCCGAGAAAGGGCCAGATGTTGGGGCAAAGTACCTGATAGCTCATTCACGTTTCTTAAGATATCTGAAAATAAGCTATTCAGTAATAACATTAATAAATATATCTGAAATATATCTGTACTAAGAAACTGTAGGTGGAAAGGAACTAGAGCGGTGTGCGGGCAGATCTGGAAAGGCAAACGGCACGGGAAGGTCCCTCCCTATGGCTCTGCCGCCTGCCCGGAGCAGACGAGCCCCTGCGGGCCGAGGTGGCGGCAGGTACCGGGCCAGCGGGCGCTCCTTGACCCGCTTGTTCGAGGCGGCTTTCGGGCGCCGTTCCCGGAGAACCCGGGGTGCGGGCAAGCCGCGGGAGCAGCTGGGTTGGGGGGATCGGGGCAAAGCCCGCAGTACCCGCCGAGCCCTGCCAGAGCCGAGGCCGCCCCGCCCGTGTCCGCGCCCTCCTTCCCGCCCCGGCCACCCTTTGCCTCTCCCGCCCCAGTGCTCATGCGCCCCGCAGAGGTTTAAAGCGGCGCGACGGTGGCCGCGGGTGTGCAGCCCCGCAGAGGTGTGCGGGCCGGGACTCGCTCTGCGCTGCTCTCCGCAGCTTCTCGTCTGTCTCCTCTCCCCGTCTCTGCTTTGGGCCGCCGCCATGTGGTTCGCCCCCTTTCTTCTCGGTGGGTACCGTGCGGAGCGGTTCGGGGCCGGCGGGGCGGAACAGCGTCCCGACCCGCTCCGTGTCTGTTCGCAGGCGTCTTCCTTCTCTCCAGCCCGGTCCTCGGGAGCGACGGCTCGGGTGAGTTGGCCGTCCCCACCCTCCCTCCATCCCCCTCCCCAAGGGGCTTTGCCCCTTCGAGCCGTCGTGCTGAGCCCTCCCCGCCGGAAGGTGACGGCTCCGGGACGGGGGTAGCGGTTCGGTGCCGCCCCGACTGCGCTCGCCGCTGTCCGGGATGCGCTGGGAGCCCCGGGAGCGGTGCTGGATGCGGGGCCGCTGCCGCCGGGAAGAGCTGCCCCGGGCCCCGCCGTGCCGGGCTTCTCGGAGTTGGCACTGGGGAGGCTGCCGAAGGGCACGGAGGGTGTCTGGGAACGCTTCCAAAGGGGAGTGAAGTTCCCTCCTGGCACAGGTGGAAGAAGAGCAGTGGTCACTGGTGTCCCCAGCAAGGGGAGCGCTGCTAGGAGTTAGTGGGGGGGTGTTTGTGTGTGTTGTAAAGGCACCTTGGCAATTTGAAGATGTCCGACGTGTTTCTATGGAATCGATTAAAAACCTTTTAAACCTGCCTTGCCATTATTTTGACCTGGAAAGCAAACGAACATAACACGCGTGGCCAGGCAGGGGCTGCCCGTTGTGCCATGCCCTGTTGCACAGTGCCCTGCTGCTGGGAAGTGAGCTCCCCTGGAGCCAGAGTCAGTCTACGGGAACCAGAAGCCAAAGGAAGCAGTTAAAGAAATCACCAGAAGAGCACAGTTTGTCTGCCCCTTCCAGTGGAACCTTTTACCAAGGGAGGGCAAGAATCTCCAGAAGGATGAGCTTCCAGACCCCCACGCCTGACCTGCAAAAGGTGAGTGACCTCAAGCTTTCCCAAACTGCTCCTCAGGTGTTTACAGTCAATAGAAAGCAGAGCTTGCTGCCCATCTTCAGTTCAATCAAACATCTGGAATGTTCTTTTGTGCTAAATCAAAAATAGCTGTATGTCACAGGAGTGCTTTGGCTAAAGAAACCCCAAAAACCAACAAAACAAACCAAACAAAAAAACAACCCAAAACAAAACAAAAAAACCCCAACCTAACAAAAAACCAAACCAAACAAAACCTGAAGAAAATGCACAGCAATAGAGAACCCACTCCAACGCCTTTCTGTTTTATTTTACAGGTGCCTTACAGGTGAAGTGTCAGTCTGTGAGGAAAGAAGTGAAACATTTTGTGTAATACTTCATCCTAGGGTTGGAGAAGAATCCTCTGTAGTCTGGAATCGTCTAAAATAAGATTAAGGGAATGCTGACAACAAGGAATGTTGGTACCAGGATGTGCTTGTAATATAAAATGTGAACTGTTACTATAAGATACAATCTCTTACCCTTAATCTGAGCCTAAATTCAGCAGCATTTGTTTATTAAACTAGAAGCTTGGAGGAATGTTCATAAAAGTGCTTAAATTTTGTTGTTCAAAGTAAAGAAAGAACATTGGTCTCCTGAAAAATCTTCTGTATGGGTTCATAACTACTCAGGGAGACCTGAAAGGATGCCTTTCCCCGTACTTCCCCTGAAATAAATACAAATAATGCTGCATTCAGCAGTTCTGGTTGCCATACATGAGGCTGTGCGGGTGAGTGAACACTGGCATGTGATGGTAAGAGACCTTCAGTTGATCAGAAAAGGGCAAATACCAGGTTGAAATGAATGATACAACTCCGACCAGACTTTTTTTTTTTTCAAACAAACGATAACAAGTAATACAAGGAATAAGAAGGATAATAGGGATGTGCTTCCCTATTTTATGACTCATGAAACTTTCTTACTCCTGTGAACCTGTGTTTTTTTACTTATTTTTTAAAATTTATTTTTATTTTAATTTTCTTTTAAACTGCTTGTAGTTTTATGGTTTGGATAGATGTTAGCTAACAGGGAAGAACAAAATCTGCTGTAAAGATGATATTGTAAGTCTTTATTTTAGTATCCAGTACTTCTCTTGATACTGCACTTGGCATTCCTAGTGTCAGTTACAGAATTATAGCTTATAGGATACCATGTACCTAGACAGACAACCAAAATTAATTTTTTGCTTTTTGAATTAAGTGCAACATATACTTCCAGCTGTGTTACTACCTCTATGCTGATCCAACTGAGATCTGAACTGCTCAAGCCCCTGGCTGTATTATGTCAGCCCTTCAGTTCACACAGCAGCAGCTGCTTGCTGCTTCCCCTCAGAAGCCCCCCTCTCATGCTACAGACATGGATCATAACAATATTTAGACTGACAGTACATAAAAATCCCATGGCTAAGCTACAATAGATGTCTGCGGTTTTGTTGCCAGGGAAAACACAGCAAGATTAATCACCCCCAACCCCCATTTTCCATGCTATATAAAATAGCATGTATATATATAGTAAATATTTTCATTTTGGGGTGAGTTTTCCCCTTTTTGGGGTTGAGTAGAGTCTGTTGTTTATAAGGGTGTCGGTGGCAACTTGAAAAACGAAGGGAAGACCCAAATTTCCACGTTTTAACCCCAAAAAAATCCATCGCAGAAGCTCTGACATATGACTGCAATTAGTAACTACCCAGTAGTGGGGGAAATACAGATCTTGAAGTGATAAAGGGTTTGTTAACTAGACATGTCTAATTATTGTCTTTGAATTCTTTGGCAGGCTGTATGTACAGTCAAGAACAGTACATTAGATGTGACAGGTATTAAAACTTCCTGTGGTGTCTTGCATTTTTAGAGGCTGGAAAAATGTTTCAGGGTGCATGGCACAAGTAATGCTGTGAGAGCAGAGATCACCAGTGATGCTCATTTCAGTGATTCCTTCAAAGACATCCAGCCTTCCAGCTGTTGTTTGATTCTGATGGTCTTGCTAGTTGTCATTTGGTGGCTACTACTCGATCGGTGCCTGTTAATTGGCTAACACATTTGTAGAACTGTAATGAAAGTTTTGGGGACTCAAACAGCAAAGTGCTGAGACTTCTTAGTGTAACACCATCAGTACAGAACTTTTAACAATGAAAAGATGGAGCTTCAAGGTATAGGTGTGGTGATTCTACTTTTTTTATTCAGACTTGTTTTTAAGGCAAACTAAACGTGGAGAGCATGTGAGAGACTGTTACTCCTAAAAGAAAGTTTGTTTTTTGTTTTTTGTGGGTTTTTTTAAGATAATCAAGAATCAAATCACTTTACAGTGTCTTGTTAGGTAGAAGACAGCTTTTGTTATCTTGAAAAGAGAAAAATGGAGAAGTAAGTACTGCTTTACTTTTTTTCTTACTCTGGACTATATAGACATATTTAGTATATTTCAGTAGAATCTTTGTGCTGAAAATTAGCAGCAAAGGCTTTTCAGTAAAGTTGTGATCAGGTAGTTTAATGTAACTTCAGCATAGCACTAATGAGGATTACATATACTTAAAACAACATACGTGGCCCATGAACATATATGTTTGGCCTGTGCTTCCAGAATGAATGGACATACTTCCCTGTGCACCTGTGGCTGTAACTCTTCTGCTTTTCTGTTCTAAAGTCAGAGGGATTAACAGGAGGTCTGATATTTTCCATCTGTTGGTGAGGAACAGTGTGTGCTCCAAATACTTTCAAATAACAGCACCTTATGTTAGGGTGAATAAACACTGTAGGGTAAGGAGCAGGGAAGCAGGTGAAAGAGAGGTGACCAACCCCCTGTACATATTCTCCTTGGGATGTAATGCTGTGGGGTATGTACTGATAGTTTGGGTCAGCCTACCGTCTTACTGAAGTGAAAGCTTCCATCTTACTAAAGTGAAAGGTAGTACCCTGAGTGCATATAAAAGAGGTTTTTGCATCTTCTAGTGTTCAGCAAGGGCAAAATGTGCTCTTAGGAATTTCAGAATGCATTTAGTAATTGGTTGAACTTATGATGCTGAATTAATGTTGATCTAAACTGAAGCTGTAATTTGCTGTGCTTATCAGACTGGCTGAATGTGCTGTCCCATGTAGTAGAAGAATGGTGAGAAGTATACAAGATAATGACCTTTAAGTTTTCAAAAGAAAAAAAGATCAATTTGGCAAGAAAAATAACATACTGGTGTAAATCTGTGTGTATCTACATTGCACAAATGCAAATACAGTGAAAGCTTGATGATAATCTGAGAAATAACTTTCAAGGAAAAACAAAAAGAGGCAGAGTTCTATGTGAAAAATACATGTGCCTCAGCTGATTAAATAGCCTCTGTCTCACAGGGTGAACCGGACAGTCCTTGAAACAATGATAATGATGTAAACTTCATTGCAATGAGGTGCTATGAATGTTGTAAATGTTACAATATTATTGGAGCAAGGAGATGGGTACTCTGCAGGGAGATGGGTACTGGCCTCAGTAGGATTTGTTGGAGAGGCTAAGGAAAGTGCTGCTGTCAACCTCCTTCATGAATGCCACTGGAGGTCTAGAGTTTCCAAAGTGATTCATAGAAGTTCCATGACTGGAGATTGCCAGGGGAACATCAGTGTCATAATTTCTCCCTTGGAAAGTGATAGCTACTCCTGTGTTCCACCAGCCCTTGTTCTTCTCTTCTTTGCAGTAAACTTGCAGATGCGAACTGTTCCCCCCCCCCCGTAATATTTCTTGAACATTATTTTAATGCTGTTTTAGTGATGTTGTGGTTGTTTGTGGTTTGTTGTTCTGGGTTTTTTTAGCCTTTCCATATTTTTCTGTCATATCTTCCCCATAAATTTTAAAATGTGTTCTTCCTTGTTGTGATTGTACATTTGTAAGCTCAAGTTGTCTTCACAGACATACTGGAGCATAAGATGAGAGACTGTACCTAATTTCAAATTCAATCGTTGCTTTAAACTTGGAAACTGTAGAGAGATTAAAACAATAACAAACCCTTAAGATTTTCAGGCCACAGCTTCTTCTTTTTTTCTTTAGCTTCCACTGCTATCACATGCTTTACAAGAGGACTTGATCTCAGAAAGGAGACAGAGGATGTCCTTTGCCCGGCAAACTGTCCTCTATGGCAATTTTATGTCTTTGGGGATGGAATTTATGCCTCTCTTTCCAGTATCTGTGGAGCTGCCATACACAGGTAAGTCAGATGATTGCTAATCAATGTGTTTGGCAAGTTTATATAGTCTTGTCACGCTTTTACATTTTCAGCTTTTTGATGTGATGATGCTAAAGGTCTTTCTGGATTTGGGGAGGTATACTAGTGCAGTAGGAGGGGTGTTAGGAGAGAGAACAAGGAAGAAAAGAGAGGCTGGGCAGGTTGCAAGTTATTCTAATTGTGTTTAGGTGTTCTTGTAAACTGCTTTATTTACTTTCCCTGAAATGGCAGAGGGACTTCCAGTGTAAGTATACAGTGGAAGGTACAAGGTAAGTAGTAACTAGTTGGAGATTAAAAGAAGATTCACTTTCTCTCTTTCCTTTACATGACATTTTTAATGAAATGATTTAAGCTCCATGCACAGATCTACCCATGATTTGGCTGAATGTGGTCCCTAGGCCGTAACTTCTTATCAGGGTCATGGTTTTTTTGTTAGAGCGTTTCTGCTGGTTGCTTGCTGGGTTCTGGCCTGACTAAAAGATCAGTAAGTAGAATACTACCCAGTTGAATTCACTTCTGTATCAAACTGAAAACTTAAAAACTAGAAAAAATATCCAGATAACTAATATTGAATTAATGTCATTAGAAAAAGTAATAATAATTTCCCAGGGGAAGCAAAACAGACTGGCAGAAGTCTTACTGAGGTTGTCTGATTATTTTTTTATAAGGGACAAGTACTAAATTACTTACCTGCTTATCTACTTATCTTACATCCTTCATGTTACATTCATTACTATCCAGAAACTTATTTTAAAAGTCAGTTAATGTCCTATGACTTTTAACAAGACGTTAAAAATTCAATGTATTTTTATAGTATTTAAATTCCAAAGTAAATTATAGTATTTAAATTCCAAAGTAAACAAAACTAACCTTTAAATGCTGGATTAAAACTAACCTTTAAATGCTGGCAGAGGAGGGGGTTGAGTAGAAATTCTGTCTGGAGTTTTCCAAATACCATAAAGGAGTCTTAAGACCTAAGGTGCTATAGGGGCAGATAGAAGAAACCTGGGATGTATTGTGGGGATCTGTATGTAGTTGTTTGTAGAGCTTAAGAGTGAGTTTCAAAGATGCGTCCATAGGTGTTTTTATTGCTAGAACAGGCTTCCTTTCAATCTGTCTGTGAAAACAATGAATGCTTCCATTCAGTGTGCTTTTAGGTGTTTTCATGAGTGTTTAAAAAAAAAAAAAAAAAAAAGTTAAATGTCAGTTCTTTACTTTTCCTATTTTACGTACATACAAAAAGCTTATAAAAGAATGTCTTGAATGTGCTTTCTAAAAAAATACTAAACTAAGCAAAAACAAGCCTGATATGTCTTCCTGTTTGTATTTAGGGATTTAGGTATTTACTTTTAACATTCTATTTCTTTACTGGTTGCCAAAGATGTCTTTCCTTAATGTAAAAAAAGCTTTCTCTATCAAGCTTCCGTCTGTTTCTTTTTCAAAGGCACTTAAGACTTGAGTGTCTTGAAATGTTGCAAAAGTTCCCAACCAGTTTAACTAGACAGGGATCACACCTCTCATGCCTGTGGGGACTGATGATTAGAAGCCCCAGCAGCTCAGGTCCCTGGGACCTGGTGCTGCTCCAGCTGTGGGAAAGCCCCAAGCCCCATGCAGCCAGGCTGCAAGGTCTGTTTTACTCCAGTTCTGTACCTTGGTGGAATCTCATTAGTCAAAATAAACAGGAGTTAGTAGAGGTATAGTACTGAAATCCTGGAAATGCTGAAAAGCCTAAAATACTGAAAATGCTCAGTGTTAACAGTATCTAGACTTTGTAATACAATTTTTAGATCAGCACCAGAAAATTCAACATATTTGCAAAAGGAGGTACAAGAAATGGAAGAAGCAGATTTCTTTTAAAGAGTTGTATAGTCTTCCCCTAAGGTAATAAAGCACAGAGGTCTTTAGGTCTTCACTAAAGTCTGTACCTTCTAAACTTGTGTATTATTGTTCTCCAGCCCAAAAGCATAGAAAAAATAGATTTTTCCATAGTCCGTGTCAATCCAAATGATACCTCTGGTGAAATGTTCACCCCTGATTGTGAAATCTGCATCTAACAATCTGTCTCCACAGGCATTGCAAAAACAGGGAGGGCTCTAATAGCAATGAAGGGATTAAAATATACCCACTGTTCTCATCTGTCATTATTGGGCATAAACACTGTTCAAGTCTTCTGGATATGATAAATCGTAGTACAGCATTTTGAAACAGCAAACTGTAGGTAAAAAATCTTCTGTGCAGAAGAACTGCTGGTTTTTGGAGCCGACCTTTAACTTGGGTGAGGGCTGTTAGTCCTGCCAGCTTTTCATTCTAGGAACAGAATTTGTTACTTAAGAATGTTTTATTGGCTTTGCAGCTTTTACCAGCAGTAAATACTGGTCTCAGTAAACAGAGATTGGTGGATAGAGGTGATTGCTCTTTAGTTCTCAGCTGATTTCAGCTCAGACAGTAAAATCCAACAAAACCATTAAAAATGTTTGCTCCTTGCTTCACAGAGACTTATTGCTCTGTGTTGCAGTGGCAAAATTCCATATTGGTGACAAAGTAGCTCCGGGAACAGTAATAGCTAATCAATATAATTTGCTGTTGTGCTGATGTAACTAGGTACCTGCTTTGAGAATTTCAGGTTTCTTGCAAGTACCTGAAAGAACCACATGTAGTTTACCATTGGGTATCTAGGTATGCCCCCATGGGATAACTGCAGGGTGTCTGCAGCATAGCTCTATACCATAAACACTCTTCATTACCAGGCCTGTCCCATGACAACAGCTGTTGCTGGCATCTATATAAAGCACAGACAACTACCCAGTTTCATCAGTCTGGAGACCAGTGCTGCATTTATTTTTTTTTAAATCTATTTTTATTTTTTCATAGAAAATGACTGTATGAGCTTGGGAGGGTTTCTCCCTCCATCTTCTGTTCTGGGTCCAAATTAAGCCTGAGTTTTATATAAACCAAATATTGCTTATTCCCATGAGTAGCTTGATTACTGTGAGACAATTGTTAACACAATAAAATACTGCACAGTGCATGTAAAGAATTCTGTAGAATTCCAATGTGAATAATTCTGCATGCTACATTTGAAAAGCTTTCAGCCCTTCTAGTATGTTATATTTGGCTTTTTCTCTCCTTTGTCTCTCCTTATTTTATGTGTAATTACTCTCAGGAAACAGAATATTTATTTAATATTGTTCTTTTTCTGGGCAGAAGAATAAAAGATTTATTTATTGGGAGAAGAATGGAGAACCTCCTACTAGGCTGACACTATGCAGGCATAAAAAAACTGAGTTAAAACTACCACAGAGTGATTAATTGGATTAATAATCAGAAGGTCAAATGAAGGACTAGGTTCTCAGCTTGTGGTGTTCTTTTCTAGTGCCAATTCCACTAAATGGAGGCCTGGCCCAGTGTGGTAGTGTTTAGATGCTAAGAAGGCATGTGCATTTTTTCATAACCTTCCTTAACTTTTCACAGGGTGGAATCAGTTCTAATTAAACACTGGGGGGGCTAGAATTCAAGTCTAACAAAAGCATCTCATGGTATTTCCAAGGTGGCTGCAAAGTGACCACAAACACAGACGATGGCCCCTGATATTTGTTAGAAGAATATTGACAGAAAGATTGTCTGGCCAAGAGGGATTTCTGAGCAGCTGTAGATCCCCTGGGAAACTTTGGTAGAGTGCCTGCTTCTGTTGCTGAGCCTTCTTTTCCTGCCAAAAGCAACAGGGGTGCAGAGGAGACAGAAAGAGCAGAACTGAGGGGGTCAAGAGGCTGCTGGCATGAAACCCCTGAGCAGCCCCGTACCCGTGATCGAAGGCAACTGGGAAGCAGCAGGAGGCTGCAGTTTGGAGAAAGGAAGGATGCTCCTTGGAGTAATGGAGAAAGGCAGATGACATGGAAGGAGATAGATGCAGCTGCAGAGTAGGAAGGGAAGATGGGGATTCAGGTGGTTGAGCTCTCTTAAGTCCCTGAGGATAACCATTTCCATCCAAGGGCCCTGTACAGGAAGTTGTCACGGCCATGGGAACAGGAACTGTCAGATTAGAATTATGCTCTTAGCATAGCAGACCTTCATCTTTCTACTCTGTCCACTCATTTCTGCTGAAAAAGCAGATATATATCTATGTCAATATGATCAGCATAATGATTAGCATAGATCTGAGTTTCAGAGCAAACGTTTTGCTGCTGCATTGTAAGTTGCTGCCTTGTTTTGCTTGAGCTTGGGACTTTTCCTTGGTGTAAAATAGTCAGTCTGTGTTCAAATCTATTACTCCTCACTCTTTAACATCCTTATATAATAAGAGAAAAAGCAATCTTTGTCTATTGCATGTTGTTTTATCTTTAGACAATTTAATCTGTCTGATCCTTACCTTACATTTAGCTCTACACTCATTAAAGGAAATAATCTTTGCTTCATCTCCAGCATTTTAAAACAAGTAAATACCTTATAAGCATGCTGCAAAAAGTGCTGTCTCCATCAGCCAAATTTGTCACAACTTTTACAAAATTCTAAGAAACAATAGGAAAATTGCCTGGAGGAAAAAAAGATTTTTCAAAAGGTGAAAATCTTGTTTTGTTTTGTTTTGTTTTGTTTTTTTTTAACAGCAGACAGTATTGCAGCTTTCTGCTGCTGTGTCTAAGATTACTGACAGCAGTTACGTCTGTAAGGCTCATCTCCCATGGCTGGAACAATCTCTTTGTGGTTAAGGCATCAGATTTGATGCACAGGCTCCTTGAAAAATTCAAATTCCTTCCGAATTCTGCAAAGACAAGCCAGCCTTGGATCTCTGAGAGGGCAGATAAACAAGCTCTGAAAAGCTTCAATTCCATCTGCTTGTTTACCTCAGTTCAGATTTTTAACTTTTTTTTTAATTAAATTTCTAAATTTCATAAGGCTTCCCCATATCTTCTGCTGTCTTTGGCCAGTATACTTTCTCCTATGAGCTCCTGTGCAGAGAGCAACTGCATTGTTTCCTTGTGGATTTGCTTTCCAGTTTGATTTGTGTGTATTTTTGAATGAAAAATACCATGTATGTATAAATTTATTATTTTTAACAGCAAAGCTAGGCAAGAGAATGGACTCAAAGCTTTTATTTAATGTTGCTACCAAGCAGCCCTGACAGTAGCATGAAACAGGGTGTATGCAATTGAAAGCCTGAAAGCTGTTACTGCAAAATCTGCAGTTGCAGTTTAATTGAAACAGTCCTCCAAGTCAATCACACTGGAGAAAACAACAGAGGTGAAAATCAAAGCACTGTGTAATGACATAAATCATTCTGAGGAGAGGCATAGGCACTTTTTCCTTGTTTAAACATCACTGCAGATCTACGTTAGATAAATCTCAAGTTTAAAGTCAATTGTAAATGACTGCAGAAGGGCCTTTGCCAGCCTTGTTCAGAATACAAGGGCAGACTGACAGTGTGGTTTATTATATTTAGGTATATGTGAGCATGCACTCTGAGTAAACTTGCTGGAAGAAATGTCTCAAGTGAAACCAATGGGATTGTAAAAGATGGATTTAAACAGTTGTTACTTTACCGACAGAACAACATGTCAAGAAAAGAGGAATAACTTTCATAAAACTGTAGCTGAAGTTTTATTCACATCTCATATCAGCCTTCCTACTTGCATTAAAAATAGTGGAGATGTCATATGGAAATAGTGAACTTCAGAAGGCAGTTGAGCTTTATGACTTGTGATGAAATATAAAATCAAATGTTTCCAATAAATATATAGGGAGCAAATCTACTCTGGCTTCAGTGGAAAGCTTACAAATTCAGTGGAGACTATAAAGATTTTTTTTCCCCAGAATGATTACATGGCAATCTATATGAAAACACCAATAAACAAAATAGAAAAATGTAGACAGAGTTGGTTACGCTGTGACTGAAGTAAGCTCAAATCATTGCTTCCAGGAACAATCCTTCAGCCAACTTCTTGATGTGAGTGTGTTCCAGAGTTTAGTTCAGCCAGTGCTCAAAGTTGGAAGTCCACAACAAAGGGA
This sequence comes from Florisuga fusca, assembly GCA_038090715.1. Lineage (NCBI taxonomy): Eukaryota > Metazoa > Chordata > Aves > Apodiformes > Trochilidae > Florisuga > Florisuga fusca. The sequence continues at coordinate 12,520,948 of JAAWXA010000009.1, forward strand.
GGGCAAAGAAATACTAAGCTCTTCTTGGGTTCTAACTTTGCATAGATCAGGTTTGCTGTGCCAAGTCCAGAGTAGCTTCACTAAAACTGCAATTATAAACTTAAACTAGAAACTTGCAATTATACACATCTATTTTATTTTTGACATGTATTGCCTTATCCTCCAAGACTGAGATGCTACTGAAGGCTTGAATGGTAAAGCAAGCCATGTACTGGAGCAGAACATTATGTTCTAATTAGACTGAATATATTGGGCAAAAATATCTCATTAATGTATTAGAATAATTTTGCCTTATGGAATTTTCCTGTGAGTTAAAAATAACCAGTTATAGGCTGTTGTGTAATTTTTCTTTGACTGTTTTTTTTTTAAAAAATCTTAATGTGCTGTTTGTGTTTGCCAACTTTATAATCCCATTTTAAACTAATTCAGTCATTTCAGTAAAGATTCTCTCTACATATATTGTATACAGTATTCCTAGGTGAGAAAATATCTGGTTTTGATAGTCTCATAATCTTCTAAGCTACAAGAATCATATCTATAATCACAGTTTCATTTAGAAATGCAAATCACATCCCTGCATGAGGAATGTATTTTAACAGCAGTCGACAAAGAGATTTATATGGAAGCTGTCTTTGCCACAGATACCCAGAGCTCATATTACCCAAAATAAATGCAAGTTTTTATAAACTCTGGTCTTGATTATTCTACTTTTGCCATGCTTAAAATCATATTTGACTATGACCTCTTTTCAAGCAGGAAGCAAACAGATAAGAAAAATAAATGTAAAGGCACACGTTGCTGTGTTTAAATAGTCATGAAATGGTTGGTTGTCTCCCACAGCACTGTACCTGCCCAAGTGCTACAAAGCATCAGGCTCTTACCCACTCCTAGAGAAGCTCAGCTTTGAATTTTGTCCTCTAAAAATATTAACTGTTCTCTCAGGAGCACATAAAAAGAGATCTGAACAGTTCTGAGGCATATTATTGTCACTTGAGGTATCCAAATGCAGCCACTCATAAGAGCCTCTCTGCCTGCAAATAGAGTGGAGTTTTCTTTGGGCTGCTTTTAACCCTGAAGTTACTGAAGTCCCTCAATCTGTTGTCCCACCTGGTGTTCACATAATTCTTAGTTCATAAGAATCAGCAAGATTTTCACCCTAGCTGGTCCTTCAGCTGTTTCAGATGAGGACAGATCTGGTAGGCAATCTCAAAACCTCTGGAAACATGCCTAGGGTCTGGGTGTTTCAGGTTCAGCTCTCTTAGTTTTCAGAAACTTCCTCCACAGATTTTGCTACAAGTTTTCCTGTCACTTCTGGATTAGATATATGACTGGATGATAGGTATCTGACTGACCCTTCTAGTACTACCATTTTCTAGTACGACATTAAGAAGTATAATACTCTTATGGTACTGAATATGACTTTTTAAGATGTATTAATCTGTAAGCTGCTTGGTATTCTAATTTTTTTTTCTTGAAAATCCATTTTAATTTTATATGACGGGTGCATTGCAGGATGCTTAAACTAATGAATGTGACTGACTTGTTAACTGTTATCTAATTCCAAATTATGAAGCTGCAATTTGGTACATTATTCTACATTTCTGTCAGTGACAAATTACACAGTTGAATTTTATCTACTGTTGATACACTTATCTCCAAGTCTAAGCTGAAGGCAACCTGGAATCTTACATGAACCAAATTAGTAACTCGCATTTAGTTATTTCACTCAGTTCAGGTTTTTCATTTAATATTTATTACAGGTCAATAAGAAGAATAAGATGCCTTAGGCTCTTTCCTTGGAATTATCAGCAACCTGCTGGTTGCCCTCAGCAATGCCTACCATTTTTGACCTGCACAGGGAGATGTCCTGTGTATCCATTAATACTATAAGCAATAGTTTTTCGTTTCAGTTTTTTTAGCTTTGGTAAATTTTTAGCTAATCATACTGAATTTTGTTTCAGTCATAAATATTCATGAGGTACAATGAGCTCAAAGACATTTCTCTGGCACTCTTTCCTTTAGGAATTGGTATGTCCTTGAACTAATCTGAACAGTGCCAGAATTTTAGAATTTCCTAACAATTTTTTTTTTCCTGAGTCTATGTGGTGCTCTTCAGGACAGTTTCTTTTAATAGTCTTTTCAGCAGCTTATAGCTTGTTTTAGCCTGAACACAACCGCCTGCCTATATGGCATCTTTTGCAGGAGGCTGGTGTCCAGTGTACTGATGATGATATAATTGTATTGCCTTCTCTTGCAAGTAAAATGTCTGATTTATAACAACTCTTTTTGTATCTCAGGGGGGTGATCACCAATGCAGGAGGAGCTGTAAGGGTGCAGACTCTCCCAGGACAGGAAAACTACCCTGCTGTAAATGCCAATGGGATCCAGTCTCAGGTGCTCTCTAGATGGGCTTCGTCTTTCTCAGTGACTCGTAGGTGGATCACATTTGGTATTTTGCAAACTACTTTTGAAATACTAACAGAACTCTTAAGAAACTTCTTCACTGCTCCTGTATGCATTTAAAAAACAAAACAAAACAAAAAAGTGATTCCTATCTGAAGTGTAGTAAAAAAAGTTTTCACTTTTAACTCATGCTTTTATCTTCATTTTTCCATAATTTCCTTAAAATACTGTTCCAGCCAGACTAGCTAGTCTGTAGCTATCCTGCCATTGCAGTCCTGTCCACCTCCTGCTTCCAACCATGGAGTTTTATCCCTTCTCTCCCCCTGCCTGCCTTCATGCAGGTGATAGGTCTTGTCAGGCCTTAAACCAGTTATCATGCCATGTCACCTGGGGGAGGTTAAATCAACCTCATAACTTGTATAAAGCAACCTGCTGGATATATATGTTTTGGTAGTTTAAAAAATATCAAAATGTGTGTGTTTTCTGGTATATTATTTCTAAATTTGGGAAACAGATCTCTCTAATCTCCCTTACTGTTTACATAAGTAAAATTCAGCTTATTATCTCTAAGATACTAGTAATCCCTGTGTTGTGTCCTTTGCAAAATAATAGCTAAGAAATTGGAATTACAGTTGGTCTTGGTGAGGGTGTAAGTGAAATCCACTTCTCCAGATCAAGTCCTTTTACCTGCTAGAAATATTGGCTGCTACAGCTCAAAACTTCTCATCAATTAGATATGCTGCAGTTACTCAGCAGCTACTATTATTTCAAATGGAGAACCTCAAAGGAGAAGTTTATTGTCAGTAGAACAAGGGCTGCAATACTGTGTTACACCAAAGATCTATCTAAACCTGGGTCCTACTCCCAGAGTAGCTAAGGGCAGGCAATGAAGCAAGGCTATTAGAACTACAGTATTCTTCAAGCACTTGTGATTTCATCTAAATAGACTAAAATACAGTAAATCTATTCTTCCAACAGGTACTAAGAACCCCACACTTGAAGCAGTTGGACGGTCGGTGTCAACAGCGCGGCCTTCGACAGGTACCAGAGCTCTGCAACAGGGGAAGCCTCCTCTGCTAAGATGTGCTGCAGTCTGGGAATCCCTGGCTAAAATGCCATGTTTCATAGGGTTAATTTGTTTTTAAAGAAGAAAACATATGCAGTATTTGGATTTGTAGTACGTCTTCATTCAGTAAAATGAGGAAACATTTGTAACTGGGAAGATTTGTTCTGATTGCAGCAGTGTTCATGTAAACAAAAAACCCCCAACATTGGGTTATAGTTAGTAAAAGTAATACAGGTAACATAAAGGAAAGAGTTCATGAGCTCTGAGGATAGTCACTCCTATTAAGTGGCAGAGAAGGTAGAGGTAAATTAATACTTCTTACAGAACTACTCAGCTGAATGAAGTCAGGACTTATGTAGCAGAAATCTAGAAGTTAATGGGAATTTCTCCATGGAAAATGGTGCCAGTAAATGAATAGATCAGTTTTTAAGAAAGTTAGTGCTATGTAAGTACTGGACTTGGATTTTTTTTTTTTTTATTAATAGGCCATTTGTTTTACAGTTTAAGTCATGGTTTGCTTCCAAAACATTAAAATTGTACACTGTACAGCAGATTGATAACTGAAAAATGGTAGAAGTTGGGATGGTGAGCTACAACAATCAACAGTCCAGCCCACTTTCTACATTTCTAATCAGCTGTGCAGGTGTGGAAAGGAAGGTTAACCTGTTCAGCTTGAAAAACAATATTCTCCATGGAGCAAAGCAACAGTAGTGAAAGTTTAATAATTAATCCAATTGCCAGTTCTTCTTGGAATCTGAGGTTTTTCTGGTTCAATTCTGAATGTTCATGTTATTCTTAAATGAACTATACTGTTTCCTTCATTGAAGGTAAAAGACCTAAGAAGCCACTTGATAAAAAGGCTGGGAACAAAGGTAGGAACCCACAGATTTAACTTTTGCAAAGTAAAATCCTAAAGTTTACTTGATGCTAAGTAAGTCAGTATTTTGGATATTCACAGACTGTAAAGCTGATATTGCATTTCTCATTGATGGAAGTTACAACATTGGCCAACGTAGATTCAATTTGCAGAAAAACTTTGTTGGAAAAGTGGCTGTGATGTTGGGAACTGGAACAGAAGGGCCTCATGTTGGAGTTGTACAAGCCAGGTAAGAACTGATTTATACAAAATATAACTGAGCGATTAATAAATATCGCTTCCTGTTTTGCAGAACAGTCAATAATGGTAAAAGAATGAATTGCTGAGAAATGAATAGCCAGAGAAAGCAAACTTTTTCTGGCTATAGCACTGTTTGCTCTGTGTTGCATGGAGATGTATGTCCATGTGAGAAGATCTGAAAAATTTTATTATCTTCTGCCTCTGTGGTACTTGATCTTTGGATAGAGAGAGCAGCAAGGCTTCTTGCAGCCAATCTGCTGGTGGTAGTTTTGTAGCTCATCTTACTAAAACAGCAGAAAGCATTCTGCAAAGGAGAGATTTTTTCTAACAAATTGTAGAGGAACAATTTTCACAAATACACACATACAAAACAAAACAAAAAAAGGTTACTGCAGCTAATATTTTCAAACTATAGATAGTAACTTTTTATTTTAAGACTCTTCATACTGCTATGTATACATTTGCAGGCTGCAAAACAGTCTGAAAGCCGCTGCAACATCCAGCATGTTAGTAGAAGATGTTTTTTTTTGAAGCCACAGCTCAGTTAGGGCTCAGCAGTAGCATTTGTCCAAGGCTTAACCAATTTGGCTATTGCTTATGGAATAAAGGAAGTCCAAAGAAGCCTATAATTATCTTATTGCAAGAAGATAAAACATCTGTTAGATTAATACAGGGGTTCTCTATCACATCTGTCATCATTGAAGTCTGTTCCTCTCCCCTGCCTTTAGACAGCTGCAGAGTAGATGTCTGTATCTGATTGAATGCCCTAGGCTTGCTTTATGGCCACTAAACCACATTCATAGAACAAACCACATGAGTTGCTTTGGATGCCTCTATTAGGATGTGACTGAATTCCACCCTGAAAAAATCAGTTCACTGTAGGCATCAAAAGCTAGGGGAAATGAACCCCACTCTTGCTGGCCTGGGTTTAAATACTATAAGGTGAGGAACAATTCATGTAGCAATTCAGTAATCAGTTGAGCACCTTGAACACTCAACTCCCCATCATTAGAGGAGTTAGTGCATCTTACAAGCAATCTTGAAACCTCAAAGTGTACCATTTTAACAGCTATTCTACCATGAGATTCAGCACAGCAGACCAACGCTGCTTGGCCTGGGCATTCATTCCAGTGATTCTGAAGCAGGATTAGACCATTTATTCACAGCAGCAGCTCTGTGCCTGCATATATTTATCTTTCTACTCTTTGCATTGCAAAAATAATTTCTTTTTGTTTTCCTCTGTAAATCAACAGTGACATTTGGAAACTTAGCATAGCTAAAAGCTTTCATTTCTTAAATGAAGTAAGTAGCTAATGTATCTTGAAACATCTCCAGTTAAATAACTCAAACTGCATTTTACAGAATTTTTAATAAAGAAGGCATTTCTCATACAAATAGAAGAAAAGCGGCCAGTTTTTAATTATACGAGTAAACTTTATTTAACATGTGGCATGTTCAATTTTTTTCTCTATGTCTTTTCAACCTCATGTTTTTTGCTGCTTGGATAAGCCTAAAAATAAACCTGTTCTTAATTTACCCACCCCAGTAAATAATCCTTCTTGCTAAGGACTGTGAGAATTATTAAGCAAGGATCATACTTCTATTTTAGTAATTAAAAACCAGAAAAGTGTGTACATGACCAAGAAAAAAAGTGATTCAAATTGTATTTAACTTGCTAATACTCTAGCGGTATGAAAAGAGACCTGTGTACTTTATGACTTTTATTATTCCACAGTGAACACCCAAAAATTGAATTCTATCTGAAAAACTTCACTACTGCAAAAGATGTTTTGTTTGCCATAAAGGAACTGGGCTTCAGAGGAGGCAATTCTAATACAGGTGAGTTCCTGCTTCCATGGAAATTACTTCTTCACATATTTTTATATATATATATATGTGTGTGTGTGTGTGTGTATCTAGTCGATTTCCTATAGTTCAGTTAGATAAGAAAGTTAATTGCCAACACTGATTTAAGTCAGGTTCAACACTTTCCCACGTATTCTATTTCATTTCCCTGATATTAGAGTTGGTTATTACACATTTAATTCGAGTAGCAGCACAAATGCATCTTTCTGCGTTTAGACGGTAAATGATTTTTCACTAGTAACAGAATGATGTCCCGAGACAAATTCATATATAAAAGGTTTAGCATTTCTGTTGTGTTGAGTGGCTAATGAAGGAGTTAAACTCAGACTAAGTAGTAATGGTTGTGGAGAGATGTTTGCCACGTGAGAGAACTGAGTGTTAAAACTGTTACATTTCACAAGCTAAATTTAGGTAGATCCTCATCTTTCTTCCTTCCAATACATTTGACAAGCACTAATATATCTACTTCCTAGCAAAAAATTAGACCTGTGAGTAAAGAAATGTCAGTGATTTCTTCCTCAGAAGAAATCTGTGAGTTTTGGTAGGTTTTGTGGAGTAGTTTGATTTTAGTTTTTTGTATTGTTTTTTAACCCACAGGTTATTATTCTCAGATTTTCTGGGACAATATTTTGCTTTTTACACTGGGTGAGACCTGTAATTGTAACAGAAATCCAGCACAATTTCATTCATGGAACTGGTGGCAAAAACGTAATCACATTCATTCTTAGTATTCTTTTTGTGTTCAAAACCAGGGAAAGCTTTGAAGCACACAGCTCAGAAATTCTTCTCCTTGGAAAATGGAGCACGCAAAGGAATTCCCAAAATCATTGTAGTGTTCCTAGATGGCTGGCCCTCAGATGACTTAGAAGAAGCTGGCATAGTGGCCAGAGAATTTGGAGTCAATGTGTTCATTGTATCTGTGGCAAAACCCACAACAGAGGAGCTGGGAATGGTACAAGACATCGGTTTTGTTGACAAAGTAAGAGAAAAATATAATTGTTTTTCAGCCATGGGTATGATTCTAGAGAATTTGCTTCATGATCAAATCCTAATGAACTAGTTCTTAATATTTATATATATGTATGTTTATATCTCCAATGAAGTTATCCCTGCTAATAAGTGATTTACACCTAATAAGTATTACACCTTTCACTGTGTTCAACTGCAGATGTTTGTCCTCTGTTTCTTTAACAAGAAGAAGAAAAACCCACCCGAACCTCCCACCATCAGGCTCCATTTCTACCCTGTCAGTACTCACCTGATGACTTTCTTTTCAAACAGGCGGTTTGTCGAAACAACGGATTTTTCTCTTACCAAATGCCCAGCTGGTTTGGTACTACCAAATATGTGAAACCTCTTGTGCAGAAGTTGTGTTCACACGAGCAGATGTTGTGTAGCAAGACGTGCTACAACTCCGTCAACATCGGTTTCTTGATAGATGGTTCCAGCAGCGTTGGAGAAAGCAACTTTCGCCTTGTGCTTGAATTCATCAGCAATGTTGCAAAGGCCTTTGAGATCTCTGACATTGGTTCCAAGATTGCAGCCGTGCAGTTCACGTATGACCAGCGTACTGAGTTTGGCTTCACAGACTACACCACAAAAGAAAAGGTCCTGTCAGCGATCCGGAACATTCGCTACATGAGTGGTGGCACTGCTACTGGCGATGCCATTTCTTTCACAGTCAGAAATGTGTTTGGGCCAGTGAAAGATGGAGCTAACAAAAATTTCCTTGTTGTTTTGACTGATGGCCAGTCTTACGATGATGTCAGAGGACCTTCTGCTGCAGCACAAAAAGCAGGTAAATGACAAAGCTTTAAAGTCAATGGAAGTTAATTCATCTTGGTTATGTTGTGTTGTAAACGTTATGATTTTAAACAAAGTTTGCAAATATAGCCCCAGTGAGTCAAAGAAATGCCCACAACTGTTTTAAACTCAGGAACACGTGAGCTCTAAGGAACTGATTTCCATTAGGATGAAAATCAGCTCTGTGAAGGCAACTAGGGCTGGACCCACCCATGGCAACTTAGTTAGAAAGGTACGCCCAGTCTTATTTTCCTGAACAGGAAAGAAACAGTAGATTAAAGCTACAACCAAACAGCATTATTCCTGCACTCCATCATCATCTAGGAAGGAAATAAGCAGTTTTGACCAAAAAGCTTACTGGGCTGATGTTTGAAAGCACTAAGCTTTCAAAGGATCAAAATGTATTTTCAAAATAATTGTACACAATGTTACTTTTGTTTCAAGAATGACATTGTAACAGCTACGTTCATATGTGTCACTATAAAAAAGAACCAAGACACTAGCTCTTAAAATACGCCATTCTTACAAGATTCTTACCAAATCAAATCCCTGATATTTAGTGGCGAAATCTACTCACCTTTGACAGAAGGCGGGTATTGAAACGTGTTTTTTCCAATCCAGATTAATAATGGATTTAGAAATGTCTCTTTTCTTGGATCCATGTGCAAAATAGTCTTAACCATTTTTTTTCTTACTGTACTATTACATTGTAGGAATAACAGTCTTCTCTGTCGGTGTTGCCTGGGCACCTCTGGATGATCTGAAAGACATGGCTTCTGAACCAAGGGAATCTCATACTTTCTTCACTAGGGAGTTCACAGGATTGGAGCAGATGGTTCCTGATGTTATCAGAGGCATCTGTAAAGATTTTTTGGATTCTAAACAATAAATTAAAAGTCTGTTGTTGGGTATTACTAATTAGAAACTGAAAGTCATGAAAGTGAAGTGATCCCTTGAAAGTATGGATGTTTTATTCTTGTATATACTATCGTAATGCAAGGGAAGAAGGGGGGGGCTACTTTTTGTTTCTGTAGTCAGTCAAGGATTTTTGTGAGCTTGTTAGAAATTGCACTCAATACTGAAATGCAGAATTTGGCCAACAGCTATAATTTTCAACACATATATAGTAACCAAGTTTAAAGCTATGCATATTGTGCACTTAAGGCTATCAGATATCAGCAAAGGAAACAGTACAGCTCTCTCACTTCCTAGATGTCTTATGACTTAAAAATATTATAACTTTAAATACACTGTACTTATCTCCTATAAGCCTTCTGTAGCTTATGATTCTGTATCTTTTCAAGAAGTTGTAATGGCATGAAGGACTTGCCGTGCTTCAGTTATGCAACATCCACTATTGCCAGGCAGTTTAAGAAAAGGTATCACAGATTGTAGCTGAATGGAATCTTTAGTAGTTTAGATTTTGCTGTTGTGAATGATACTGAAATTTGTGAATGATACTAAGCACTGGCAAAGTTTACATCGGAAGACGTTTAACCCACAGATTTCTATGAATCTATGTTATTTGGTTCTTTTGGCAAAGATTTTGAAAGGTATTTAAGGCACAGTAGTTCTTTTTCAGGATCTGGATCCTAATATAATTAGCTGATACTGCTGCTTCCCACACCATTGAAGTCAACATTGATATTCCTAATATATCTGATAACCAGAGGTTTTTTTCCTTTCTACTGTTTTAATTTTACTAAGTTGTTATTGGCTAAAAAGTTAAAGACTGGAAACTTGGGCAAAGAGATTGGACCACACACACTGAGAACTGAAAGTGTTCAAATTGAAAAGTATCTCAGACCTTGAAACATAAATTTATATCACATTACATGGTTAGAGAAGAAGAAAGTATGCAGACACTTATGTGGGTTTCAGTAGCTCACAGAATAACAGTTTTTTAATGATAGTAAAAACATCTTTTAAAATGTGTGAGGTTCTTGGAAGACAAAAGAATAGTTTTCTTGAAAAATAGGCTTTGATTTGGTTACATACCTAGTAATATGTTGATATTCTTATACCTACATGCACGTGATTAAAATGCAATATTTCACTGAATTATTCCAGATTCATGGGGTATTCTTCAGAAGTTTTTTTGCTAATAAAATATAGAGTAGAAAAAAAACCCAGCACTTTCCCCATCAGTCTTGATTTTCCCCTTTTTCATACTGCTATTGACTGTAAATTCATAGTAGTTTTGGAGTGGCACAGAAGGGATTGTATTCACCAGGCTTTTGTTGTGCATTTTTTTTTAAATAACTTATGACTGGCTATATATTACACTAAACATGAATGGCAGAGATGCCGTGTATTTTTCTATTAAATTTATATGCAATATCAACTTTGTGCAAAAGTTTATTCATTCCGTTTTCTTGAACTTCTTGTAGAAATATATATTGCAACAAAACTGGGACTGCTGCTAGCTGGTTTAATGTCCTGTAGTACAAAGGTCAATTTAAATGTACAAAATACCATTATTATGATATCCTAAAGAAACTGAAATTACTTTTGTACCATGATAACTTCTAATAGGACCTGCAAGCTACAGCCACACATAGGCTAGGACAGAGGCCTGCACACTGCTATCATTCACTGACAGAAGACCAAGGGAGACACTGTCTTTTACATTTCTCAGGTGAATTATTTATTCATAGGATATTTTATAACTGAAAGATTCACACACTTCCTCTTACATTGGCAGTATACCCTTCTCAGCCCTTGAATGAAATGCCACAAATGCTTATCTCCAGGATGAGTGTCCAAGGCAGGGATTACACACACAGAAGTCATGTTAGACAAAGTTCCATGTTTGTTATTTTCTGCATGCTGCTTCAGCAGGGAAGTGTAAACCTCATGTATCTATAAAGTAGCTCCCTGTTGAACCTGCAGGTCATTCATTGGCAATTTTTATCCCAGGGTGCTGGCATGGCCCCAAGGCTCTGCAGAAGATGCCTTGAGACCAGACCAGGGTCTCATTCCAGTTCACAAAAACCTTATGCATTTCAATCTTCTCTTGACTATGAATCACCTTGTGCATACATCTCCTGCTTGTGTGATGCTGTCTAGCTGTACACTTGTCTGACAAGTGCAGTAAAAAGGAAAAGCACGTATACAATCTAGGACTGAAGGTGAATAAACTGCAGAGAAGTCTTCATACTGTCAGACCTGTGACCTGGTAGCAAAAATCCTTTATATTACCACCTCAATCAGAGTGCAAGAACAACAGGTCTCGGAAGTCAACTTTTACCACTGCTCAGGAAACTACTAATACTGAACCAGCAAGGAACAAGAAAAAAAAACCCAAAACCTAAAAGTAAATCCATCCTAATATTTAGATAAAATAATAACTTTAGACCTGTTTACTTTGCTTTTCAAACTCAATGCCAATGAAGAAAAGCTATGTAGTAACAAGCCAAAAAATACTTTCATCAGAAGCCAATGACTGCTCTACTCTACAAATTCCTTACAAAGGAATTTTGGGGCAGAAAGAGAGGAGTAAAAATGGGAAGGGTTTAGCAAGAATGGAGTAGAATACTTTCATCAGAACAGCTGTTGATTTTAAAACATATTTCAAATGATGCAACTCTCAATATCACTACCAAGTTCCACTGTTTTTAAATACTCAGATTCTAGTTTTCTCAGCTGTTTTCTTACTTCCTCTTATTAGTCTGAAGGGCAAGACAGCTCCAGAAAGCATTAAAACCACAAAAGAAAAACCAAAACCAAACCAAAAACCAAAACAAAGAAACAAAAACAAATAACAAAAATGAAACAAAAAAACGAAAACAAAAAACAAAACCAAAAAACCCAGAAAATTTCTCTGTTGAATGCAAGTGCACAGAAGGCCTGAGCACATTGTTGAAGATGATCAACTTGTATCTATAACAAACGACCTGGAAACTGGAGGCTTAGATCCACAGTCTAATAAAATCAAACAAAACAAAACAACACATCTTACCTACAAGCTTCTGTTTGGGCCTGGGACAGTAAACATAAAGGGTTTTCTTCAGAATGTGTTTGAATAACCATCATCCAAATACAGATATAAATATATGGAAACTTCCACTAAAGTTTGTAATTCAAGTATGAGTAACTTCCCAGTCCTGTGTCTATCAGCCTGAGCACACACTCCTTTGCCTGCTTTAGCTTCAACAGAACCTTTGCCTCTGGCTTAAACTGAAGGAGGAATAGGTCCTGAAAATTTGCAGTCTATGATAAAATCCAAGGGTTTACGCTCTGCTTTGAAGCACACTGCCCACTTTAAATTTAATTCATTAGGATTAAGATTTCCTTTCAAACAATCAAGTTTGGTTAGTGAAGTATCTGTAATCATAAGCCCCTTTCATCACCTCAGGGTATTTTATTATTTTATTACTCCAAAATTTCCACATTCACCTGTGCCTAGATACAAATGGATGTTGTACCTTTACTATCTTTCTCTACATCCCCCCATGGGAGCACTCTGCAAATGCTAGCAGGGTCAGCTGAACTCTTGGCATCCCAGGATGATGAAAGGAACTGGCCCTGCTTTGGCCAGTTGGTTTCCTACAGCCAAAAGGAACAGGGAGCAGCTTCCTGCCTGCCGAGAAGCCCCATCTCACACTGAGGGCAGTCTCCTGGCAGCCAGGGGCTGGCACTTCAAATATACCCTCAGCCTCAGGGTACAACTGGACCTACAGCTGAACTTCTGGACCAGTTCCTCAGACACCAGCGTGAGAATCCTACATAAGTGTTTTTGCTAGCAAATGCTAACTAAACTTTTCTAACCTCTGCTGAGGCCAGATGTGGCCTTAATAGTGATCAGAGTGTGGTAGAATGGAAGCAAAGGGATAAGAAATATTTTTCTGCCCTGGTGCATGTGATCAAATTACAAATATGATAAACAAATCACTGCCAAAGAACACAAGTCAGAGACAACAAGAAGTCAAAAGACTGGGAAAAGATTGGCAAGGTTTAGGAAAATAATTTTAATTAGATAGAAAAGCAAAAATCATACTAAGTTAGTGCTACTTTTAATTTTTTTCTAACTTTCAAATTACACAAACTACACCATTAAAATTGTCTTTTTACATCAAAACCAAAGTCACAGTTGTCTGATTTCCAGAATTCTCTGACACCCACTCTTGGGTATTTTAATAATATACTATCATTTTAGAAAAAAAAAGATGGGAAGAAAATAGCTTCTTTTCCCATCTGGGTGGTTACAACTTTGTCCTGTTGGAACTAATTCTGAGAAGAACTAGGATCCAGTTCAGAAACAAAACAGAACTGTTTGGCTCAGTGTGCTGGTAGCAAATATATCAACAAGAACTTTACTCCCCAACAGTCTTATCTGCTCAAATTAAACAGAGACTAGACTAACACACATAATTAAAAGAAAGTGACCATGATCAATGGCCTCTGTAAGGCTAAATATCTACCAAAAAAAAATATTTTTTTAAGAAGCTTCTCACAGCATGTAGTACATATGCACCATGGAAACTGTCAGGTTTAGATCCCTCAGACTGGGGAAAAATATTTCCAGCCTCCAAGAAACTCTTTTGTACAGGAACTTTGTTAGCTCAATCACCTTAACTGAAAACTACACTTATTCAGACTGGCAGAATCAGTTACATGGGTTATCAAAGGAAAAAGTGAACCATAGAATCATAGAATAATTAGAATTAGGGTTGGAAGGGGCCTCCAAAGGTCTTCTAGTCCAACCCCCCTGCAGAAAGCAGGGATCAACTAGATCAGATTGCTCAGAGCCTCGTCAAGCCTCACCTTGAGTATCTCCAGGGATGGGGCCTGAACTCCCAGACACACTTGGTGGGTCACCCTGCTCAGCCTCTAGACTCACCAGGATTTCTGCAGACTGATGGGCAGAGGAGAAGCAAGAGTTCCCACCAGTCACATGGCAGTTCAAGATGTAAATGGTGGTACAGAAGCCCCAGTACATGCCTCAGGTTTACCTGACCAACCGTGGACAACATGAGCTCTCCCCCTCCATTGACATCAAAACAGCTGCAAGGAGGAAGGACAATGCCTCTCCCACCCTGCTTACTCACATCTTGCTGCTGGATTCCTGTGGCCCCACTGTCCCCAGTCCAGAAGCAGCCACTATCACCTTCTCCAGGTGGCACCACCACGCAAGCCCCAGTGGCTCCGAAATGCCCACAGCAGGCAGGCCACAAGCCTCCCAGACCAGTCTTAAAAAGTCATACACTGGAGATCAAACGGACATATATTTCTGTAGGTTACACATGGATTCATGACCTAACATTCCTGCAAGCTACGCTTTCCTCCTACAGGTTTTTCAAGGCCTCTAGAGCTTTCAAGAAACGCTGAGTCTCGAGACACAGCAGCAGGTAGGAGAAGGAAGTTAGCAAACCAAGTAGCACTAGTGAATGCTTAAGACTGAGGAGAATTAAAAATCTTTAAAATATTGTACAAAATGTTCAGCAGAAAAATGCTCCTCTTCAACTTACGTTGAAAAGGGTTTTTAAAAAAGTGGTTGCACAGCTTATCGGATTTGTCAGAAAGCAACCTGAGGAGAGAGCAGCAAATCACTCTCACAGTGATACTCTCTGAGTTAGTCTCCAACACACACAAATCAAAGCTATTCCAAAAGCACACTTTCCTTAATTACCAAGTGAAGTATTTATTCCAAGGTGTCCAGTACCCTCTGAAGTAGAATGGAGCATTTCACCTTCAGAAGTTATAAATCTCACCTTGTATTTTTTGTGATAGAAACAATTGTCCCTTCACCAGCCCAGCTGCCTTCCTTTGGACCTGCTCCAGGACCTCAATCTCCTTCCTGAACTGAGGGGCCCAGAACTGGACACAGGACTCGAGGTGTGGCCTCACCAGCGCTGAGTACAGGGGCAGAATCACTTCCTTGGACCTGCTGGCCACACTGTTCCTGATACAGGCCAGGATGCCATTGGCCTTCTTGGCCACCTGGGCACACTGCTGGCTCATGTTCAGCTTCCTGTCAATCCAAACCCCCAGGTCCCTCTCTGTCTGGCTGCTCTCCAGCCACTCTGTGCCCAGCCTGGAGCTCCCCATGGGGTTGTTGTGGCCAAAGTGCAGGACCCGGCACCAGGTAGTATCAATACTCCTGAACTTCTAAAACTCCTGCCTGTAGCCTCAGTTTTACAAATACACACACAAACTTACAGCATTGGCCTTTTAAGTTCAGGAACATTTAAATTCTGCATTAAATCCATCAACTTGAATCAAGTTAAAATGAGAGTATCAGAAGTCTCACAGCACTGTCAAGGTTTCAGTGACAGAACACTAGATATTCTGGGATGTAACTGAAGACAACTGTATGTTATTTGTATATGGGGATACTAAAAGGTTAAAGCTGCTGCTTGTTGAGGTCAATGGCACCTAACAACTGACATTGAGGGCCATGCAATGTTGCATTACAGTACTACGTATCATCAATGCCTGAATTCTTCTCCTACCAGATCAAATGTCCCAGCACTGCTCCTAGATGCTGTCTGTGTGCTCGAATGGCTAAGGGCTGGACAACAGTTGGCTTCCCCAGTTATTTTGCTTCAGGAAAACTAGATCAAATCAGATGGAACACAGGATGTGACCTTCCAGGAGGAAATATTATCAATAACAAATTCAAGATGTGTGGGAATTAAGGGAGAGAAAATTAAAGATCTCCTAATAAGGTCCTAACAACAAAAACAGGTCTCGCTTTCAGCTTGATGTGCATCTAAACAAACCAAATCCCAGCTACTGTTGCAGTACACATCAGCAACATTCAGTTTACTATCTGCAGCAGAGATTTTTACAGCACTGAAGTCAGAGGTTCCATGATTCTTGAAAACAAGAGCCTTATGACCTCAGCAACCTCATGTTGCCTTCTTTTCATTACTAGAGATCTCACAAAAACAGAAGCATTTTGTTGCTGTATCAGTCTTGATGACTTCTCCTGTTTGTGGGGGGCCATTAAGATACCCACGTAAGAGGGAGGACTAAAAAGAAAGCATGCTGTTCATGATCAACTCAGTCAAAAAATTGGTTCTATGTTAAAATTAGAAAACAAAGTGATGTATTTTAATTACATGTATAGTGTTTTATAGTTTAAAAAAAATAGTTCAAGCTATTACTACAAGCCATCTAGTTTGCATAGGATTCAAGGATGTCCATTCCCCAGCTATCAACAGAGAAAATATTAAATAGGGAGCTTAAACCTTCGTTCATGCTTATCTCAGATATAGCATTTAAAAACAACTCCAAAGCCTTCTGGTTTTGGTGGGATTTTTTTTGCTTTTCATATTTTGTATTTTTCTTATTTAAAAAAAAAACTTTAAAGAAAGAACATAAGTACATATTTATATATACACACAGACAAACTGTAGCAAAGCCAAACACAACTAAAAGGTAAAGTCAGACGTTTTCCTACCATGTACCTTATATCTGAGAGGAAAAAAAAAAGACTCATTTTCCCAGCAGGATTTACGTAGACCACCTTATCTATGTGCTTAGCCTCCCTATAAAAATAGGAATGCACTTTTATGTGACATTGTAGTTAGAAGGGAGAGCAGTCAGCACTGTGTGATCAGGAAGCTTTACACTGATCTGAGATGGGAAGTGGTAGGGAAGAACATAAAAATAAGAGCATGGACTAGGACAGAGTCCATTTCTAGGACAGAGTGCCATCAGTCATAAAATAAATCAAGTAACATAAAACAGCAGAAACATACAGCCTTTGACAATGTACCCTCAAGCCCACAGAGTTTTTCCACTCGGAAAATCTACCAATTATCTTCTGGCAAATAAATTCTTCCTTAGGATTTCTAAATTAGAGACTGTTACCATCAGGGATTGTTACATCCTTTTGCACATACATTTGATATTTAAGGAGACAAGATAAGGTCACTTCAGTGACCACTCATCTGCTTAAAACAGTTTGTACAATTAAAAGCACAATGGGGAATAAGTCTCTTAATATAATGTATTATTATACCTTTGTATCTTTCCATTCAGTCCAAGTCCTTTGGGTCTTACAAAAGAAAAGTAAATGAGTTCTTTCTTAAGTTCAGGTGTTTTTGCTAAATGAAAATGTTTATTTCAGCACTGTAACTTTTTCCCCATCACTAGTACTACAGCTTTTCTGTTCTAAACCAAAACAAATAAAGGTTTTATTATTATACCCCACAATAAATAAACTAAGTATTAGAGACTAGTGTCAATACTCAATAAATGAAGCCTCACTACAGCATTTGATCCAGTATGCATTAGAGAACTGAGATGACCAGTAAGATTTTAATTAAGGAAAATAAACAAGTTTTTTTTGTTGTTTTACCATTTCAATTTTAATACAATTAAAAAAAAAAAAAAAGGTAAATATTATGCATGGCAATGTTTATTAAACAATCACATTTCATTTAAGCATTAAAAAGCAGCAGTCTGGAAAAGCTGCCAGAAACAATGTTTGGCTTCAGAAAAGGCGATTATGAAATTAGTTCTAACAAAATTCAAATACTCTCTTTTCTGTTGATTAGTTGAATGCTTTAGACTGGAAGGAACAAAAAGTGCAAATCAGCTGAATATTACTTTGTTTAAAAAGTAAAGTCTTAGAGTCTTAGTGTCCTACAAGCAGTTACCGAAAGGCCTCACCTCAGTCTTCATGATAAAGGACAAATATCTCCCATTTTTATACAATTATAATTTACTGTAATGTTTCAAACAATGTAACATCATTATTATTATTGAAACAAAATTAATTTCAGAATATAGCTGCAGTATTCTGCCTACCATGAGCACCTTTTTTTCCTTTCTTTTTCAAAAACCTAATTTGCTTGACATGAGATCCCATGAGATACATTCTCACTGCAAAACTGGAAACTTACAAGGAACAATGCAGTTACAACCACTTACAGGAACATGTTCCAGCTGAAGGTGACTTATACCTAAACTATGCTGCTTTTACATGAAAATCTCAGCTACATATTGTGGTATTCTGCTGATACGCTTTCAGGAGAGTGACTCGTGCCATTTGCAAAAGGACTGCCCTCTGGCACATCAATCATTTCTATTGGAGGGCAAGTGAAGAAATGGATACAGATTAAGAAGTAACACTTGACATATGGGCAAAATTTTAATTTTTTTTTTTTTTTTTTTTTAATTCAACACAATGATTCAGTGGCAGGTTGAAATAAAATCTTTCTGGCTCTGAAATCACTTGAGATCATTTCACATACAGAGATGATAAAAAACTTATAGAGGCTCTAAGAATACATTAATTTTCAATTTGTTCTTGTAAAAATCTTTTGGAAACATGTTCTTATATGTGGGTACTGCTGCCTGAAACTGAACAGTTGGTTGACATCCAGACAACTATTACAATTTTCCAAAAGCAAAGCAGCTTATAAGCATAATAAACAAATGGTCATTTTGCTAGAATTTAGACCTAATTTAGTAATTTGCAGAATGACACTTCCAAACTGTGCAACACAAAATAATGTAGCCAACAGTAACATACAGGTACACCATTTAATATTTATTATATGCATTTTATATACATTTTTTCAACAGCTGTACTTTTGCTATGTGGTACAATCTTAAAAATTTGCTGATTCATAGTTTGTAAAACAGAAACCTTACAAAACTCATCAAAACTCGCAAACTGATCAGAAAAGTTTTGTGGAAGACTAGAAAAAATACTTTATTGTATTAATCATGCATTACACAAACAAAATCTTTAGTTACACCATAAACTGAAGCACATCTGAAAATAAAATAAAAGCAGGGAATAACTAGTCAAAACACAGCAGATTTATGAATCTTGAATCAACTACTTTTGTACTCTATTTGAAACGCAAATAAAAATATTTTTCACTCCAAAAGTTCTGAAACAAGATTGCTTTTTGGAATCAACTCCACTCCAGGTACTTAGCAAGAGGAAAAAGAAATTCTTGTTTTGCAACTTTAGAATTATCAAATGTCCCATTTTTCTCATCTATTTTAGACTGTTCAAAGAGTGCCATAATAGATATACAGGGCCCTTTAACACACTACATAAAAGGATATAAAGACCAACAAAAAGTGAAATAAATAACAATAGGCCATTAGCAAGATGGGTAATCCTTGATAAATAAACTCGTAAATACAGTAAGATGTACAAAATATCACATAGTGATAGGATGCCAAGATTAATTTTTTTTTTTTTTTTTTTAAAGAGTTCATTCGGGGGTGTTAACCCCTCTGTGTTTCATCTGAACACATTTTACAGTCCTTTATTTATGAAGACAGTTATGCGATGATGATGAATTAGCATCCTTATGCAAGGACTTAGCTGAGCTGTATTAGGCAAAAGAAGGGAAGAGTGTGGTTACACGGCAGCGGGTCAGTGAGATCTCTGTGTTTTAGGGTTCTATAATGCAGAAAAACATTATCAATACAATCTTGAGCACTGTTGTGACAGGCTAAATATATAAAAAGACTTATAAAAACTAGAATTTTATCCAAATATTTGTGCAACTAATGCTAAAATATTTTAAGTTAAATTTCCTTTTCTTTAAAGCAAAATAAAAGTTTAAAAGGGGAATCTGTGGCATTCAACTGATAAACAGAAGATTACTAAGAGATGAAAAGAAAGCTACTCTTGGAGCTCACTTCCCCCCACAAGAGCACCACATTCCTAACCCTAAGGCAGCACACAGAGTCCAAAATAAAAGTCTTTTGTAAGATCAGACTCCACGTTTGCTTAAAGACACCTAAAGAACAGACATACGCTCAGTTCATATCCAGTCAAGGCTACAAATACTGGTTCTTTTTTGTATTTCTCCCCACCCCCCAGATACAGTAATTACAGTTAAATGAATGAGCCTGACATTGTTCAAGATGTGGTGACTTTTCACCAACTTAGACCTTCCCCACATAAGAGCCTTCACCCAGGCAGATCAGATGTAGTGTCTTATCGGTAACCTTATCATTGATGGCAGTGACGCATTCCCTCTTTTTTGTCCAGACAGACCTGCTCCTGTGATGCAGGTTTGTTCTGCTGTGTCACACGAACACTTTGGCAAGGGCATCAGCTCCTGCACTGGCAATGTATGCTTTTGATGGATGAAATGCTACATCATAAATTGATTCATCCAGCTTTTTCCTATGAGCTGTTATTTCTTGCACACATGTCTTGCTGTCCAAATTCCATAACCTAATGGAACAATCATGGCCTGTTTAGGAAAAAAAGATAGTGGTATTTTTCAGACACTGAAGTGCATCAGAAATGCAAAATTTATAGAAAATATAGAAGATTAAAACCCCCTTACTTCCAGACATTAAATAGATTCCATTAGGATCTACAGCTAGACTTGTGACAGCATCCAAGTGAGCAACCATAGAATGGATCATTTTACCTAAAAGGAAAATAAACAGTGAATTTCCTCTGAAGTACATTTATTTTAAAATAACATTTCCACTGAATGCAATAAAGAGTAACAATTAGATTTCAGTAACATCCAAATAATACAATTCCCTTAGAAATTATTACATTCCAACTGCAGTCTCTTGCATATGTGTAAATGGCACACAGCTCTCAAAAAGGCATCCCCATTATAAAAACCCTTTATATCTGTCTGGCATCTATATTGATAGCAATGACAATAAAGACAAATCCTAAAATACCTGGGCAGGAACCCAAATTTTTAGTCCCCGAAATGTCTTAATAGTTGCCTCAGTTAGACACAGGATTTGTGAAGCTGTGTAAGAAGAGGTTTACTGAGGAGTCACACCAAAGGGCTCTCTAACTTGGTCATCGCTAGGGGGGAGGCTACTGGTGGTAAGCCAGGGAAGAAAATGTAACCAAGGGACATGTGAGAGTTGCCAAAACACTCTCCTGCTTCTAATAACTAACTGCTCAGTTTTTTCACAAACCAGGGGTTTTATCTCTGTATTTAATTAAGCCTAATGAATTTGTTTTCAGTGACCCCCATTCCCAGACTCTTATTAACATCTTCTAGCATCTCACGAAGATTCTTCACAAAGAAGCTAAAAGCTACTGAAGGTCTCTGATTATCATTTTAACCATTTTCTGAAACATTTTAATTTGGCTATATTCCTTCTTGAGATAAGGGAGACTGGAGTAACATGAATTGCACATGTTCAAGATTCATACAAAGGTATTAGCAACTATTCTGTTTTTTATTCCTTCTTTTCCCTCCCCTAAGATTCATTTTGCTGCTAAGTTTTCATTTTTTTCATTTTCATTTTTGCTGCTAGATTTTCATTTTGGCACTGCTAAGTGCCAAACTGGTATTTTCATCCAACCTCTTATAACTCCAAGGTTAGGAGCAGTCAGCCCACTGATTATTATTTTTATATTATAAAGTCTGTTTTTCCTTTTATGAATAATTTTGTATTTATACACATGGAATTTCATCTGCCTGCTCTTAAATCTATTAAGATCTTCAGTCCTTCCTCCTCAGCCTTCATCTTGGATTCTTTAATAACCTGAATTAATATACATCAGTAAACAGCCAACATATTATGTTGAATTACTGCTGTCTTCTCCAGGACCTACTGATTTTTTTATTTCCGAAAATGACCATTTACTTCTACCTTCTTTTTCCCATCTTTGACTCAATCATCTATTCATGCAGTTTTGTTCCTTATTCTACACTTTTGTTTCTTCACAGTAATAAATTTTCATTTCAGGACAATCACAGCAACACAATTAATGATCACAATGCAAACACATGTACTCATGGAAGGTGAGAAGGGGAAAAACTGATTTTTTTTTCCTTTTAAAAACAAAAAACTCAAGAACATTATCCCCCACCCAAACCAAGCACACTTAAACCCACTGTATCACACAGGACTTAAAAGTCAGCTTTTTAAAAAAAATTCCAGTTTTGTAGGGTAGCAAGCAGGATGTGATGGATAATATGAATATGACAAATGGAAAATAAATGTTCTTAAATCCTTCCAACTTTGTCATGACAGGCTGTGCAGTTTTTCCCTATACTCTTACAATAAGTTTTCTTAGCGAAAACCACATCACTAGTAAGTTTTCTACAAACAGATTCTCCCAGATTTACAGATTTTGTGTATATATTCACATACACAAGTTAGGTTATCTTTATCCTTACCCGTTTTGTTGTCAAAAAATTTGATGTGTCTATCTTCATGTGCTGTAATAGTTACAGGAAGTGTGGGATGACTTACTACCTTGTTAATATGATTATTTGATTGTACACCTGAAAATAAATAAAAAAAAAATTCACCTGCCTAAAGAAATAATTAAAAGTTAAGATGAGAATATTTTAGTATTACACTTTAGCTTAATTCCTTAATAATGTTACATAAGCAATATCAATGACTGTCCTAGGAAATAAATAATAGCTTCTTGCTTTACAGATGGGGCTAAGCCAGGTACAATCTAGCCAATGTACTATAAGGTCAAAACTGTACAAGTGGTTGATACATATGAAAGATTCCTGAGACAGCTAGCAAATAAACCAGTCAAGTACTGTAGGATAGCACTGGCTATCCTATCCTAGGATAGCACCAGTCAAGTACTGTAGGAGAGAAACAAACTTTGGCATGCATAATATCTATTTAGCATACACCTCTTACACCTTCATATCAAAAAACATTTAGTTTGGGGGGGAAAAAAAAAGACAGAATCCAAATAACAGAAGTCAACCTAGCTTACTAGATTGTCAGATTTATCTATGACTTATTTCAACTTAAATAAACAGGGAATGGCTTAGAATATTTTTAGAAGCTTTTAGAACACTCTTCAAAAACATTTTCTTATCTTGATACACCCCTTCATTTTTGTGCCTAGTTTTCGTTGATTCCATTTAAGATTCCCTCTTCAAACTAGGAAAGGGACTTCTCTCTTCAGACTAGGAAAGGGACTTCTCCAACTTCTGATGTTCTTTCTCACTGTCAATGTCAGTCTTTGCATAAGCTACCTAGAATATAGCTTTTACATAGCTTTGTAACCTGTGCTGGAGTCTTCATACAAGGTACTTAATACTGCAAGTATAATCACTAAATGAACTGGCCTCCCTGGAAGAGAGAAGCAAATTCTCCCTTTGCACTATTCTTTTAGATCTTGTTTCAAAGAAAGAAATGACCAGAAATTGGAAGTTTTCCTTAGGGAATGGTTATCATACATTCAAGAAAAGAAAGTGCCTCTAGCCAGGGTTTATCAGATACATACAATTATTAAAGAGCACCTTATTTGTAGTGACAGAATTTCTAATATTAAAGCTCCACATTAGATTGTTTAATCACAATCTGTGCAAAATTACACTAAACTAATATGCTCAATTCACTTACTATTCTCCATGTCAAAGCTACATCGTGAGAACTGTATTTTAATATGCAATTCAGACAACAATCTTAAGAAAACTTAGTTTATAGAACAAAAACTGTTTCTTTCACTACCTCTAATCACTTTCAAATCCTGATAGTCTACAAACTTTTCTCTTCAAGCATCTTTAAGCATCTAGCAAGCTTTTAAATTGCAAGATGTAGGAGAGGAGCAGAACCTTTTCATTTAATTCACCACATAATAAAAACTTGGATAAAGGTACTTCATACAAAATGCATATTTAATACAGAAGAGCTTTACTTACCAGATTCTATTTGTGATAAAAGCATTACCACTGACTGCGATGTTTCTAAATCATAGATGACTGTGCTGCCAGTGTTAAAAGATGCCACCATATGAGCAGGGTCACAACCTATGAAGTCAACTGATGTGGGTATTCCATGCTCTAGAAAGAGGAAAAAATTGTCTTTCAAAGAATGAAACACCAAAACACTTAGAAATCATAACCGTTTAAACATTTGGTTTGTTTTATGCTCATACTTTAAAGAAGGTGGCTTTCTTCTTTAGAGTAACCATAATTAGTCTTTTAAAAGATCTCTTCCCCCAAAGTTCCTGTTACCTAATTTTGATAAATGGATTTCAAGAGCCTGGATGCACCATCAGCTGCCTCATAAAATCTTGAAACTTACCTTTCTCTCCATTGTAAGTGCAAATACAGGGCATTTTTTCTGGTGGGTTCCATAATCTAATAGTGCCATCTGCTGAACAAGATAGTAAGTGATTCTTTACACCACTGTAAGCAAGACCCCAGACCGCATCTGTGTGAGCAACTAATGTGCCAGCTAGAACGTTTGGCTCTGGAAATACAAAAGTTCAGAAAGTAAAGCTTTTAGTGAAGAGACATTAAGTAAGTACTTCTTTTACCTCAATATAAATTAAATAAATTAAATTCCACATAAAACTGTCATATATCCCCCAGTCCCCCAGGGCTGTTTAAACAACAGCTAAAATTTTACATTGGAGCTAATTTTGCAGAACCATTGCCAGCTTTCTGAAAAGCAAAACCAAAAAAACCCACAAACCCCCCCCCAAAAAAC
>JAAWXA010000009.1:12546044-12680178 GCA_038090715.1 Florisuga fusca
AATACCCCCAAAACAAACAAAAACCCCACAAACCAAAACCACACAAAACAACAGCAACCAAAAAAAAACCACAAAAAACCCCAACCAAACAAAACAAAAACAAACCCACCAAACACACAACAACCAAAATCCACAACCAACCAAAACCCAACACCACCAAAACAACCATGTTCTCTGTTCTAGAATATTACACACTTGTTACCACCTCTCCCCTGAGGTACTGAAAAATATTATTTCTGTTGTGGAACACATAAACACATTCTTATCTTCTCCCTGTTACCTTATAGTTGTCTTTTATAGAGGCTTATTATTCCACTCTCTACCAGGTTTTGAGTAGAGAAGTGAGAGTAAAAGATAAATGGAAAGGAGTAGGGCCAGATAAATCACTAAAACTTAGTTTTGAAGTAAATCAAAACACAAGCTGGTCTTGCAACACAAAAGCCTCCTAAAAAGCTTTAGAGAGGAAAAACATCCTATTAGAGTTCTCTCATTTTTAAAAGTAACTTTGTCATTTGAGCAGAGACAGCCTGTCAGAGGCCTATGAAAAGTATAGCAACAAGCCCTCCTGCAGGAGCAAATTGCATCATTTTTAGTTATTAGACTATTTTGAATAAAGTTCTAGCAGACAGGTACAATTTCAGCTGTTCATTAGTTTTAAGCAACTGGGTGCAGTGGTCTTCCTAAACTGGTACAAGATAGCACTGCTTCCCACTTGTCTTCCCATTGTGTGGCCACAGATTAAGCAGCCTGAGTGTTGTACTGGCTCACTCATCACACTGACACAAGGGAGAGAGGAAAAAATTTTGACTCTGTCCCATTCAGACTTCAGACAGCCAGGGACTGCACCCTTAGGATTACACTAAACACCTCCAATGGCAGGAGAATAATGCATCGTTTCCCAAGCAGTTATCAGCTCTTTAATTTTACAGACATTAGTTATGGAAACTGAGATGGAAATCAGAAAAAAAGGACAGAATTTGAGAGCACTTATCTTAGTTTAATGAGAATTTCCTATCAGAATAAATAAATAACAATTTGGAATTTTGGTTCAAAGTAATAAGTATGCTTCTTTAAAAAATAAAGAGTTATGATTCATCTTTTCTTCACTCCTTAAATCTCAGAAATTGTCAGTCTTCCTATTACAGTTCTATACAAAGTATCACACTAAGGGAATTCAGAGGAAGTAATGTTAACCACACAAAAAGCTGAAAGCACACAATTGAGTTGATAAATGGCAGCTGCACTTCACAAAAGCTTTAGAAAACAGACTAACATCAAGCAGAAAGTTAATGTTGAAGACAATATTCATGAGTTGTTTATCTTTTAAAAGGTACTTACCATAGGTATCATATGGATCCACGTTAGGGCTAGGCATGTTCCACCACTGGATGGTTGCATCAATACCACCGCTGAAACACTGTTCTCCATTGGAACTAATTGCCAATGACAATACAGGTCCACTAATGGGAGATAAAAAGCTTATTGTTAATGCCTACAGGAGAGATCTTTCCTTGTTTCAGACTTGTTAGTGCCTTCTGCTTTCTCAAGATCATGGGATGGACCACAATCAGAAATGAGAATATTTGCTAAGGTGTGTAATGAACTACCATCTGCACATGAAGCAGGCAAGCAAGAGAGAGCAAAAGAGGAAGAGTTGACACTGCAAGAGAACTAACTGCAGCCATCAGAACTCAAGTATTAATCAACTTTTTGATTACCACAATTATCTCACTGATTTCCAAGTTCCTCCAGCTCTGAGTGGCACATGTATGTGAAGGTCATGGGTGTGCCATATCTACTACTTTGGCCTATCCTGACCAGCTCTCTGAATTCTTTTAGTATTCTTTGACATGAATAAAACCCCTTCTATTCACTTGCCTGATCTTCTGATTTTTCCCCTCACTAAATCTGCATTCAGTGGGGTGGGGTTTTTTTGGACCTGATGACTGCATCTGTACTTTGAATTTCTCAGTCCTGCATCTGAAGATACTAGGCAAGACCAATAAACTCTACTTTATGTATTTTCTTCACATACTATATATAAACTCCGCAGTCGAAGACATGGACATCACTCAGGTGATTTCATTGTCCTCTTCTACAGTCTCTCCTTTCCACTGTGACTGACCACACTTCCTACTTCCTGTTACTCTTGTTTTAACACTGACTGTGCAATTCCTGACAGAGACTCAGTATTTACCAGTTTTTACAGAGGATAACAGACCTTCTCTGTATGATGCAAAACAGAATACATTTGTGGCTTTTAAACTGAAGTGTCTTATGAATCCATGAGATAATGACAATAAATTTATCAAGCACTAATTGTGTCAAACACTTACATGTGGGCCCTAAATGTGTAGATGGGTTCTACATCTAAAGAGGCACTCCTGAAAGAGAAAGAAAGAATTATTATGCTACTTGAAATCTCTGCTGAAAAACTCTGAAAACACTTAAGAGTTTAACCAAAGGCATTTAAAACAACTGATGTTTTATGAAAACCCATATACTTGCTTTTTGGCAGGAACCGTTTTCTGCAAATTCCAGAGTTTTAGAGTATGGTCCTCAGAGGCTGTAACCAGCACAGGCTCTACAGGATGAAAAGCTAATGCCCGCACTCCATCAAAGTGACTGCGTAGCGTATACTTCGGGTTCCATGTCTTTCGGAAGGCATCTTTATTAGCTGGCAGCTTAAAAAACAGAAAAAAAGAAATTTTATCTTGGGTTTAAAAATATGCATGATATATCTCTCCCTGCATTTTAGGAAAACATGCTATTTTTGGTTCAGCTACAACATGCACAATCTTTAGTTTGCATTCATCAGCTGATCTTCTGATATGCATCTGTAACTTCCTCTCTGCATGCAAAGTAGCCAGAAAATCTTTTCTATTTTAGGAATTTCTTTTGTCCCAAAGTGAAATGGAGTACAGTGCTGAATGCACAGACAAGAAACCTGTTTTCAAAAACCAGTTTTAATGCTTTTGTGTAAGGATACTTTAATTCTTCTTCCCTGAAAAAAGATAAAGGGATTTCATTGCTTATTATGTTCTCTGTACCCAAGGAACCAATTACAACTGTCAAAAGCTCAGTGAGGCACAACAAAAATGAGCTTCAGGTCTGTTGTGAGTGGTCTTTCTCACACAAGTAATTTGAGAATAACAGGAAATATATTAACATATTCTTAAATATTTCTACACACGAAGGTACATACACAAAAACAGGTAATATAAATTACTGTAGGTATTTGTCATTATTTTAAGCATACACTTAAATATAAATATATTTTTAAAGTAAGTAATGAATTTTTAATATATTTGTAACACAATAACTTAGTTACTATGTGAAGCAATATATACAAGCTTTACGTTTATATATTGTGACTATCCAGTTCATATCTTAACCTACTTAGTATTATTTATAGGTAACTCAGAAACATTACCACAAAAACCTCAAACTTGTCCAGTGACTGCAAGACACCGATTAAGAGCTTTGAATAAAAATCTTATTATGCAGAGAGTAGACCCTTAAAAAAATTACATCCCACTTGCCCTAAGCTTCTATCATAAGGACAAATGTATATGCAGGTACTTCTCTCTTCCTCTCAAGTAATTATAAAGTAAGTTTAGAAAAGTGACTTTAGTTAGATAACTGAAATTATCAAACACAGAATGAATGGAAACTAATCTTATCCTCTGCCTTACACTATCTAACTACCATGTTAAAGCATGTTTCTCAACTGTAGGCCAGAATCTCTTGGTATCCCAAGAGATACTTGCAGCAACACTACTGAGAGACTAAAATCTCCCATCACTAATAAAATCTTAGCACCTGGTATCTGTCAGGACTGAAAGTAAATATCATATCATAACCTCACATGTACTGTAATAATATCCTTGGACTAAACTTACATCCTGGACTAAGTTACCTCTACTCTCTAAAACTAAATTTGATTCTATCTAACAAATAGAAACAGAAAGGCTCACACAATAAAATTTACTGAGTTACAGATGGGCAGACATTTGCTTTTCCCTTATATTAAGGTAAATTTGTAGCCTAAGTGCAAACTATGCCAAATTCAGATTGTTATACCAGACATTTAACCTAGGTTATTCTGTTGGGTTTTTTGTTTTTTGACCATCCAAATACATTTAATAACAAAGCATTCTGTTTCCAGTCTTCCTACTTCAGAGTATACTAAATACTGCAATATTTTTATTGAGATTTAAATTAGTTAGCACTACATAGAATATTATACGCAAGCTTCATAAAATGAATAAACTTTTGTTTCAGGGCACAGAGTGGAATTTTAAAGTTCTGCATTAAATGTGATTGTTTCCAGCCCAGCCTGTCTTATTCACCTTCCTGATTCTAAAATGGATAAGAGAAGGTGAGGGGGAGGAAAAAGAAAAAGAAAAAAAAGGGTCTTCCTAGATGAGTCCTTCAGTATTTTAATCCTCATTATGTAATTAAATCATCCACCTGGTTAACTCATGTTGCCTCATCCACCTGTGCTGGTCCTAGGCTTGGAGACATTAAAGCCACACAATTGGAAATGCCTGCTTTATAACACTTACTCAGTCTAAGCCAATAAAAATCTCCTTTTGCCTTTCCTTTGTTTGTATGGGAACACAGGCAAGCAAACCTTTCATTCTGCCTTCTAAACCACCCCCCCCAAAAAGTACACCTGAACTAAACTAACAAAACAAACAACAACAAAAAAATTACGCCAAGGACGGGGAAAAAGACACCAGGGAAGGAAGCTCTTCCTTGCTCCTGTGGTGAACACAATATTTACAGCATAGAATGGAACATATTTCCCTATCTCAATCGACTATTCACTAGAGCAAGCAGAGGAGTTAGAAAGCCATAATAAGCAACTGTAGTCAGGCTTTTAATGTTTCAATGCTGTTTATTTCTTGATGATATTATGAGTGATGGGAGATTTCTTCATTTATGAGAGCATCTAAAAATGGACTTTTCATTTTGCAGTCAGTCCTACAGCAGAAAACAACAACCATTCTGTGCAGCTATGCAATCCAGGAATATACAATTGGGAGCATTTGATCTGGTAACAATATTACTCCCTCAGGGGTACAACGAGCTACATGCATTGACAGAAAGATAAAAAAACAGATACTGACAAAGACAACTTGAGATGACTGTACTGTATTATAGTATATAATGCTTAGTTGGCTGTGGACAACCTGTGCATTAAATCACTCACATACAAAAAAAATTTCATCTATAGTTGAAAATCATAAGATTTAAAACTTAATGCTCCATCTTGTCCACATGTCCTTCCTTTTCAAAATACAACACTCATCAAGGAGTGATACATGAAAGATAGTGGAACCTTGTTGTGGCTTTATTTATTCATGCACTATAATGGCTATTTGAAGAGCATCGACCTACTGGGCACAAAAGGCGAGAAGTGGGAATGTTAAGTCTTCTGGGTTTTTTTTGTTGTTTCACTTAACATTAACATATTCTTATCTGGAGGTTTAGTGGAAAAGGAAGTGGCTGCAGATATGGTCACAGGTACATGAGATTAAGATGCCCTTCAAGTACTGTGTTACAGATACAAGGTTAAAATACGGCCTTACTGCAGTGCAGATTCACAATTATACAGAAATTATTTCAGAAATCAAGAACTATAGAGGAATTTTGAACCTGAAGAGACATTGTGATGGAAAACTAATAGCATCTGAATTTCAGTCTCTTCAGATTCACAACACCCCTTCTTAAATAAAGAAAATCCTTTCCATCTGTGGTGTTTGATACTTCAAAAGTTATTTAGCCTCATAAATACTGCATTATGTAAAATGAACTCCAAATTCATAATTTCCAGGGGACTACTAGTTAGGAGCATCCAAGTCCTGGATGTTTCAAATTTAAGCAGGCCTAAACCAGTTACAATTGAAGCTTTTGAAAAAATTATTTGAAGTCCACTTGTTCCTAGATTTCATTGGAACCTTAAAAAAAAGTGCTTAATTTTCTAAGCAATTGTACATGATCCTCAAGTCTTACACAAGAGATTTAGCTAGACATAAAACCAAAATCCTGAGGAAGTTAACATGCAAAGACCTGAAGCTCAACTCTTCGTATTATGTTACCTGGTTTCCCAGAAGTATTATGTCATTGAAATGGAACAGACAACCTTAAGACTAACATTTCACTATGAACAGGATGATATAGAATACAGTTTTTGAAAGTATGCCAAATCAAATATTTTTAAAAGCCCTTTCATTTATTTTTATGCTAGTAATATGACAGATAATTAACATTTTCATTTGTTATTCAACCAATAGAACTATGTAACTCAACACCTTGAAATAAAGGAGAAATCCAAATATTGTCTTACGTCATTACAGCAATTCACAAGAAAAAAAAAAAGAGATGTACCTTAGAAATGACATTTTAAAAACCCCACCCCCCTGATCCACAAGACACTTTAAATACAACACAATTGCATTTAAATACATTACAATATATAAGACTTAAACCATGTAACACTATTGGTAACAGCTTAATAAATATGGTTAAAGGAGAGTTAAAAAAAAAAACCCAAACCCACGTTTGTATCAGTATTTGTAGTTTATTCCATGTCTTCTCAATATTCCACTCAGTGTATAATTAACATTTTTATTCAAACACATTCATTTTAAGATGCTAATTTGTACTTTATGTCATAAAAAGACATTCTCCCAGTGACAAAATCACAATTAAATTATCTATGCCAAAACCAAATCATTTCACTTGATTTCAATTACCCACATTACTTAGCCCATTCAAAGTGCTCCCTCCTCCTTCCAAGTAACAGCTTTTGCTAATGAAACCTCTGCTCTCTGCATCTGTAACGTTCAGGGTAGGAGAAAGGAGACCCAACTATTATCAAGTCACTTAAACTATATAAAGAATATTAAAATGAAATTGCACTTACATCGTAACTGTAGTCTGCATCATTTGTTACTGTCAAGTCTGCAAGGTCTCCAAGGCCCAGTACACTTAGTAACACATCATCAGAACCCATAATAAATGACTTGCCTCCTCCAGGTGGAAATGTTATTGGCTCAGCTACAAAGAACAAAAACAGGTTCTTTAAGTCTCAATGTAATAATTCAAACATGAAAAACTGCATTATTCACCTCTCAAAGGTAAAGCAGAGTTTAAAATTGAACTTGAAGTACTACATACTACTCCAACTGAAGAAAAAAAGAGCATGATGACAACCACACAAATGGGCAAACACACACATGTATAGCAAATACCCAATTCTTATATCATGCTTTGACACTTGACTTTGATTTATTTTACAGAGGTGTTCAATATCACTGACAAGTAACTTAACTGACATTACACTGCAGTATTGAATGTACATCCCAGGTATCCAAATTTTCAGCAAAATATTTCATATATGACACTATACTATCTGCCTTCTATCAAATTTGCAAATAAGTCTGTGCTTTATGCTGCTCAAATATCTCTTCTTGCATGGATAAGTATTTACCTCTCAGGCTACAGACCTGCAAAACATCTTGTTTACTTTGATTTTTTAGATTATAAAAAAAAATGAAAAATCTATTACTCATTAATTCCCTCTCATACTTTCCCAACAGAATTTTGGATTCTAACTTAAAAATACTTAACAGATACTTAGCAAGCTGTGCCTTCTGCAAGTTAAAACTTTAACAATTATAATTTAGAATTAATACAAATTATATATAACAATTTATTCTGAATTCATATCTAAATAAATAAGTTGCAAATATCTGGCTATGTTCTTTACACTGTTCAACCAATCTGTGTATCTTCTACCAACATATCAATTTAGCAGTGGAGAACAGGAATAAAAATTTAAATATTGTAATACTTCAGTGTATTTTAGAGGCTGTTTTTACTTATCAGTATTGCTTTCTGCACAAAAATCAGGACATTAGGTAGATTATTTCATCTTTACCTATGTGTGAACATGAGCTAAACGCAAACATCTGGAAAAGATGCAAAATCTTACTTCACATCTTCAAAAATATAACTTGCTTGACTTTTAGATTTCACTCTAAGTTATGCTCTCACTTTAGCACCACCCTTTGTTTCTAATCCTCTCAGCAAAACCTTGATATGCAGAGAATATGAAGTTTCAGATCTCAAACACCCATAACCTGCTTTTTATCTTATAAAAATAGTTCTAAACAAGAAGGCTAGTAACACATACATCTTCAGTGTTCTGTATTGCCACTACATGAATGGCAACCTAGTTATATTCCAATCCAGCTGAGCAAAATCTAAGACCACACATGAAATTATAGATGCCTGGCACTGTTGCATTGTTGTTATGGCTATGCAAAGAGGAGGCAGCCCAGCTAGACTAAAGAATAAAAAAACAAGTTCCAATGCTTTAGAACTACTGTACTGCTAAAAAACCCTAACATTATTAGCACAGGCAACATAACTGTACATGAGAATCTAAGACTACCATCTACATAAAAATAAAGACTGCTGTTCATAGAGTGGCATAAAAAGAGCAAATAATATTCTACCTATGCACAGTTACATCTAATTAAAACCATTCACAATCTAAGCAGAGTGTTTGACTCATCAGGCTACTATAATAAATTAAAAGCCAAAAATAGCTGTCCATGGCCTTATATGAATAACGTTTTAATTTCTGTTCATGTTTTACTAAAATTCTCCATTCGATTATCTATTCAAAAAAATTCTCCATTCAACCCACCAATATTTCAGAAAAAAAATCTGTATTCCTAGAACACGTCTAAGTATTTTTCCACATATTGTCCTTATTACTGTTTTTTTGGCTTTTTTTTAGGAGGTGGTGTCCAGTCATCCATGCTTACTAGATGAAACCAGAATTTCTAAGGATGGATATCTTAGTGAGAGCACATAAAACTGAGTATAAAAGGTGACAAAAACAATACTTTACACTAAGTAAGAAATAAAATAACATCACAAATATTCTCCGGGCAAGCTTAAACTGTGAAATCCTCAATTGAATATGAAGTAAGACCTCCGTTTTTCCTGATTCTTTGATGACAGTGGTAGAGGGAACAAAAAAGGCTATAAAAAAGATGCAAGGTGTTTAAGTTTTGTTGTCGTTGGTTGGATTTTTTGCATTAGGGTTTTTTCCTTTTCTTTTTGTCTCCCACAGAAAGACTCCCAACACTTTTATTTGGAATTTCCAAAACTGGCTCACCTCTACTGTCTTGACAAGGTCCCAGCCTCCTAAATACAGGTATCCATCTACAAACCTCCCAAGTCATTACAGAACAGAGCTGGTGACTGGGAAAGGAGGCAATATCATAATTTTGAACTTGAGGACACTTCCCATCCCTGTTATGACGCTGTGACCCCTACCTGACCCTTAAAACAGGCACATAAGGTTTAAATAAGCCCTGAATTTTTTGTACTAGTTGTTTGTACAATTAACACCATCTTTCCAAAACAGATCAACTTTCATATGCTTTATATTAAAAATGAAACACTACCATAGAAAAACATATTAAGAATTTATATTGTAAATTTATATTATGTATCTTAAACATAGAAGCATATTTCACAGTGCTAAATTTGCCAATAGATGTACATTTTCATTTATTTGTGCATCTTATTATTTTTAAATAGGATGTATTCAAACGAGTTTAAAAAATGGTTCCAAGCTGATTAAACAAGGCAGAAAACTAATTATACTTGTGTGATGTTATACCTACTAAAACCAGGAGACCCACAACTACACATATCAAAACCAATGTATCAGTAGTTATGCAAACGACATTTTTTACTGCTTTTCAACTTTAAAAAGAAAATCCAAGTTTTTTCTAGCACACAGAGTACAATATTACCATCATAGCACTATATATGTTCCAATAAATACCAAGTAAAAAGGTGATATCAGAAGTTTCTTTGTACATGAAATTAGGTGAAAAAAAAGGGAAAATGCAATGGCTAAGCCTAGCCAGAATTTCTTACCCTCAATGTCTTGACATCATACAAAATTAAATCAAAGTGTTAATATTCGTACAAACTGAAACAGCTTAAATGTCTAATGAAATATCTGTGTTCACATATGCTGTTGGTGTTTACTCTACGACAGGGACACTCGGATCTTGCTCTCCAGAAAGTTAGGATGTGGTACACCAAATGCAGCAGTCAATGCCTGAGCAATTAGTAGCTATGGCTGCTTTTTCTGTCAATCTATTGACTGACACCCCCAAAATCTAAAGATATTAGAAAACCTGTTAAAGGAGTAATTCTCTGAACAATACACTGGGTGGAGAATCCTGCTGCAGTTGATTCTGTTTCTCAAAGTCATGCAATATGGTGAAATGGAACCTCCAGTTTCTCATGGCCAAAACTATGAATTTACAGCTTAAGAATTTTGTCACCTTACTTAAAAAGGCAGAAAAAAAACACAAGACCAACAACCACAACTTTAGATTTACCAGATGCTTCCCATATTTTACTTTCTTCCCTGAAATCACTTCTCCATTCAAAGAAAAAAGAAAAAAAAAGGGAGCTTAATAACACTTTGCTCTGTACACAAAAACAAAATTGTCAACCACTATCTCAGAACTGCATCCCAGAAGGAATTCAAGGACAACACTAAGATTGTCTGCTTGTAGCTTTGCATTATACAGTAGAGACAAAAACTTAAAAAGCCACGTAGTATCCAAGATATAATTTCTGCTGAAATTATAATGACAAAATTTACACACAAGTTTAAAAGTTAATCAACACTCAAGCTTAAAAGTTATGCCAAAGCTGCCGTTAGCAGATATGATGGCAGAGATATTCATACTACTAATCTTAATGAATTACACTACACTGATAAGACGAAAATATATGAACACATTGAATAGCATGAAAATATAGTGCTGAAGGCATATTTTCTGTTAAAATAGTGTGGGCAATATTTCTTAGAAGTGTAGCACTATCTTTGTGCTAAAGGAATCAGGCAATATAAGGCAGTGCCTAACAAATTCAAATTTAGCATCTATTAATTCAGAAATACTGTTTTTTTTAATATTATCTCAGCTGTAAATTCTCTAAAAGAATGGCCTGTCCTTAACAATGAACATCTGTGTTCCTTTGCACAACATGTATGGCCTAAGAAAAACATCCTAACAAAGACAGAGGGAACTGTAACTGTAGGGTCACATGTCCTTAATACCTTAACAAGGCTAAAAGGCAACCTAAATCATCTGAACATTAGACCTAAACACAACCTAAACATATGTCCACAAGTTTTAGCAACTGAATCTTCATCAGTAGGTTTTATCAATTGCATTCCACAGCTAAATTTCATATTTGTTCATCTTTAAACCAAAACAAAGATAAAGATAAAAACAAAGATGAAGAAGAAGGTAGCAAAAGAGAAGAGGTGGGAAGAAAAAACACTTTTGTAAAAGAATAGTATGGGAGAGAAACAAAAAAACCTCCCAACAAAACTTCTATTTTTCTGCTTGCCTTGTGACAGGCATTTGTGGGGGCAGGAATGAAGGAAAAATAAGAGAACCAACAGATTATCAGAATCAGTAATAACAACAATTCTTTTCCCTTTTGATAGAGCTGGAACCCTAACAGGGTTTATGGGTCAAAGACCATCATAATAAGACAAGTTTGAATTCATCTGAGTATTTCCAATAAATAGGTTCTGAGCAGAAGTGAGAATTTACATAATGGTATTCTAATGTCAAAGGTCATACAATGAAAATCATTCCTTTAAAAGAAAAAACTTAAAGCTGAATACAAGATTTTGGACTATTTAGGTAACAGTTTGCCACTAACTTCCATTGCTGAAGATAATCCTGAAATTTAAACCAATACTTTGTAAAGCAATAAATAGTGCCTTTTACACTTATGTATATAGACCAAGAGAACTATAAAAATCAAACATTAAACAAAAGGAAAGGAGACAAGTTAGTCGCACCTTTAAATTTTATTTTGAAGTGCAAAATGTGCATCAAATGTTAACACTCACCTTTTTTTCTCCTCAATCAGTAACACCCTATTTGTAAAAGGTTTTGCTATCAGATGGGTCTGCAAACAGGGACTTAATAGCGAATAGTTTCAGAATACACTGCTGTACATTAAGTTTTTTAAAAATACTTATGAAATAACCGTGAGTTACAATATGCCACAAACTCAAACCATATTCTCATAAAACCATCTGGGAAGAACTGCAAATAAAATTGTAACGTGGCAGTCTGCAATTGCATTAAGCTTTATAGAGGGGACAGTGAATTACAGTGTGTGATTTCTGGAAGAAATCTCCTGCAATAAAATAAGTAGCTGAATTTTTTGTACCTTCCTCTGCTCTCGCACCTTCATGATCAGTCATTCTAGAAGAGGGTGACCTAGTTTGATTAATGATTCCTGAAGGGATGTGGGGTATCTCATCATCGCCCAGATCAGCTATCATGTCGTGAAGTTTTGTCCTGTTGACTCCTGTAAATTAATGTCAGCAGCAAAGATTCATTTGATTGCTACCGCTTGACTTGACTGAAGTCTAAAAATCCATTAAACTAATTAAACAAGAATAATTACTGATGGGACCTCCTTAAAAAAAAACAAAACACAATGCTTTGCTTTTGTCTTTGTATATTAATAAAATCGATCTTTTGGAAATCAAAAGGAGGAGTTAATACATCAAATCTGAAAACTACATGCAAACAGTTTTAATACACTAAATTGAAGAATAAATCCTTTGTGTTCTGTAGATCTATTCTATAATTTCCTGTGGGAGAGAGAAAAAAATCATCTTACAGCCCTACTGACAAGTCAAGCTAGATATTAAAAGAACATTAACTATTAAAACAAAATACAGGTGAATTAAACATTTGCTAATAATAATACCGCACAACTTTAACTGTACTAAACAATTTAACAATGAAAAACAAAGTGCAAATTAAAATAAAGCTTAAAAACAAGGGAAAAAGTACAGACAACTCATAGCGGGGGTGCAACAAACAATTAACTTTCCCTGCTTTTGAATGGCTTTTAAATTGTATGAAGTACTTATTAAACACGAGTGCAAGAATGCTTTCACCACCTCTTAGAAACAATGCATACTGAACTCTATGTGCATTGCCTTCATGATGTAGACACTAATAAACAATAGTAAGTTATTATTTTTTTAAAATAAATTAATTCCTTCTTCCACCTTGCAGCTCGCATCTCAAAAAGCCCAGCCTTGATCATAAAGTGAAATTTCAGTGACAGATTCTCTTTGAAAAAAAAAAAAGACCTATAACAACACAAGACATAACCAGCTTTTAATTGATAAGAGTGTCCTTCCTGGGACTGCAGACAGTTATACTGCAGAACATTTAACATAAATAAAACCCTCATCCAGCCTCCAAAATCCATGCTTTTAAGCTTGCTAAAATATGCCTTTAATATCCTTAAAAGGGCTGAAATCTAAGCTAAGTGATAACAGCTAACGAAGCGAGTATAAAATAATAAAAAATGAGGAATGTCTCTTTTGCAACAACTCTTTTCTCTAACAGCCCCCAGACTGACAGGATTTTATTTCAAAGGTACACTACTTTATTCCAGTTGGCTGTCAGCCAGCCACTGATAGTGATGTATTTGTCACAAAGGAGTCTAGAATAGGATGTGGTCACATTATTTTCTAATACTTTTTATTTTTATTTAAATGTAAGAATTCTTCAATAAATAGGTTTTGGGTTATTTTACAACTGATATAAAGAGGGCCATTATAGCGTGGAGTGGTTTTTGTCCAGTTCTGTTTTCCTTCCATTAAAAGAAAAAACAAACAAACCCAACCAAACAACAACAACAACAAAAAAAACCCTACAAACAAAAACCAAACAAAAAACCAAACCAACAAAAAAAACCCCTAACATGACAGAAGAAAACCAACAATACCCCAAAAGAACTACAAAGTACTAAATTATGCAACTATAAGTGCTGACAGAAGAAGACTTAAATTAAGGTGTTCCACCCAAAAGAAAATATGAATGCAAACTAAAGATGTATCAAAACAGAATCAAATCTACTTCTCTTCACTTATTTGTCTCCACATTTGGAAAGAAAGTAACCATACCTGGGCTATAAAGAACGTGTTACAAAGACAACAGCCTAAATGCAGATCATGGTAGTTCCCAGATGAATATCCAACAAAAGAATGTCTGTCCTATTATGCTGTCTTCTATTGTAAGAAGTGAGAATCAATGCACATTTATTTGCTCTTTGTGACTATATATATACTACTATACAGATAAATACTGATATTGGAAGAAATAAATTCTGACAGAGATCTGACAATACACTGAAGAGCCAAGTCAAAGACGAATATTCAGAATGAAGTTCACAACTGGACAGACAGAAGATGCAGGAATAAACATGGCCCTTGACACTGTTTTCAATCTCAGAATGCTAAAGCTGAGAAAAAAAGTCTATGAATCAAATAAATAGAGTTGTCCAACCTTAAATACATACTTTTACTGATTGGAGTTCTCAATTTGCTGATTTAGGGGCCATTTTTAAACCAGAAACTACTTTCATTAATGTGATGTAAACACGGAATTTGACAATCTGCCCTGTGAGACTGTGTGAGCTCAGGGCTTCCCAAAGGACAATCTGAATGTAAAATGCAACAAATGGTGACCCACAGTATTGCAATACGCAGTTGTTTCCTAAATAATCTGTTCTATGAATGTAAGAATGTTTCAAAATTCCTCTAGATGAAGAACATACTCCTTTAAATTTCGATAGTGGAACGCACACTGTATGTTGTCCATATATATACATATATATATATGCCAAATAATTGATGGCCAATGTGTCCTGCCATTCAGAGAACAAAACAACGTTACATTTTTTTCAGCATCGGTAGGAAAGCAGACAGGAAAGATCTGATAATGTTGCAAAATTTTAAATTTTCCTACAGTACATTGGAGATAGAATAACTACTATTTTACTACTGATTTATTTTAAATGACAGTGACAACCAATTTAATCATCAGCATAGAACATTAAAATGCCTACTTTTCACAAAGTAATTATCTCTGATGGGTGAGAAACATGGTCCTCTCCTGGAAATTTTAAGACTTGTAAGAGGACAAAGATTATAGAAATTATTGATTGCACAGAAGCCAAGGAAGCAACAAGTGCAGGAAAGACAAAATATTTCTAGACAAGCTAAAATAACATCAGTTAAAACAACTCTGAGAAGAGTTTTCCATACAGTTTATAATGCTAGAACAACACTACTTGTCCCTCTTGTACAGCTGCTTACCTTGCACAAGGCAGAAAGTAGAAGCTAACTTATGTGGTGTGCGTGAAAAGGTTAGAATCAAAAGTACCATTTCATGAACTTTCTTTATGAGATAACCTGAACGCACAAAGTTTGAAAAAGAAATATAAAAATCCCCTCAACAGTTTCTTTTGCCCCCAGAATTAAAAACAGTTGTTGCGGTTTTGCAGCCACTGTGACACGGGAAGTCTAAAATACTGAGTTTAATTCGAACATTTCAACCAGAAGTCCACTTTAGTATTAAAAAGAGCTTTCTAACCCTACAAAATACTTTGTGTCTTTGGGTGCTTATGGGCATCCTTATTTAACATAGGCATCAGCAGCTGATGCCAGATTACTACTCAAGTTCTAATTAAAACAAAGACAAGGTAAAAAGCTTTACTTCAAAGATTTTCTATTTGTATGTGTGTGTACGTGCAACTCATGCAAAATTGCTGAAAAAAACAAACATGCACTGAATTTTCATTTGTTAGTTGTTAAAAAAGAAATTCAAATCTTAAACAATTCTTCTAACCTAATTTAGTTAGTACATAGCCACACAATTTTTGAAATCAAGAAGAAAATTTTACTAAATTACTGCTAGAACCTGTTACAATATACTTTCAAAATAGAAACAGGCAATTAGGGAGCTTCTCTATGTTGACTTAATAATACTTCGTCAACTAGGAGCCTTATATAGTTAATGCTGTAAGTTACAAAATCACTTTTACCAGGTAGTTCAGTACTGAAGTTTGATTTAACTTACATAGTTCAAACAGGTCAACTGGTTTGAAAATTCTTAGAGAATAAAGAGGTATCAAACAAAATGTGGTAACTGCACAGGAAAGGGCAGCATAAAACAAAGACTATATGCTAAACAAAGCCACAGAAGACTTTGTATTTATATTAGAGTAATTTTTAAGTTCTCATTGCCTTAGATTGCCAAAATAATCACAAGCCCATACATAGCAATTATAGCGTGACTCAAGGTCACATTAAAAAAACCCAAAAGCAACCCAACAGAAACCCCACCTACAATAGTACCTTAGTATTATACTTTCTCTACCAGAAGTTTAAATCTTTCAGAAAACTTCTCAGAGCAGAAGTACCCTCAAAATGCCACTGCTCTCTATTTCTGCATCACATTTGAAAACATTTAGCTCTCTTCACCTACTTACCCTTAGATTTTTATGTTTTCAGTATTTCTCATATAGGAAAAGGTTGTCAAAGGTTTTGACATTCACATTCAGCAGGTAGAAAGTTAAAGTTAGTTGCCCCCATTACAGAAAATTATGCTTAAAAACAACAAAAACAAACAAACAAACAAACAAAAAACAACTTGTGAGAAAAAAAGTCTTCTATATAAGAAAGGCAAAGAAGCGTTGCATTACAAGATTCAGAATCTGCACTTACTCTTCACCCCTTTCTTCCCCTTTCGTTCCTTCTTGTACTGTTCCTTCAGCTTACTTATTAGTCCCTGGTCTACATCCCAAACCTCAGCAGTTGGGGACAGGTCATCTTTGTCTACATGCAGCATATTATTAAAAGAAAAAAAATCAGCAATTGGCAATGCAAGCTGTTGGCGACTTACTATCATAGCTGTATAAGAGCATTAATAAAAGTTCTTAATAAATCTTTACTTTAAAGGTGCAGTCTCAGTTTTAAGTTTACAAAACACTGTCTCATAGTGTTTAACATAGTTTTGCAAGGTAGTGTACAATAGAAGTCACATATTAGAAAATTTTATGCGATTTTGTTACTAAGGAGCAAACAAATTCAGCTTCATAAGTAACTGTCTCTGTTAGATAATTCAAGATATAAAAAAAATAATTGGTTCAGAATTGATTACTGCATCTTTAGAAAGACAGTGTTAAGAAATTATTCAGCCAGTGTTGAATAAGCAAAAAAAAGTTTTCATGCTATATCTCCCCCGAAAACGCAAGCTGAGTAAGTCAGTGCCAGTTTATTCATGAAGACCACCATGCATCCTCTCACACTCATTCTACATGCACAAGAAGATACCTTGGTCCTACATACAATCAGAGAATAAGTGTACAAATACAGCTTTTTACATAAAGATGAAGGAAAGCAGTTCACATAAGTGAATAAATTGAGAGCCTACTGCATTCCAGCCATAGAATTGTAATTAGCAGCAGTACAACATTCAGTTTCAGAAGATGTCTTTTTTTGTTTGACAAATATTGCAGTCAATTATTCTCCAAGAAAAGTCAAGTCTCTGCTTTTCTAAACTGCCCATCTCAAACATTTCTGTAAAGACACAGCTAATAAGATGATAAAGCTTGTTTAATTTGCCTTGTCTCAGAAACAGGTGCAGAAGCACTTTTGCTAGAAGAAAACCAGGCAGCAACCAAACTTGGTTTGTGTGCCAGTTAAGCTCATGCTCACCTATTCTTTAGGCATATAACAAGAAAACCAAATTCCTGAATTCACATCTTCTAATCATACCTAAAATATCAGGTATTTTCATAAACAGCATTTTTGAAGCTCTAACCATTACAATCACAAAACTGCACGAGAGGAGCCATAAACAGCAGACACAAAGAAACCCACATTTAGAAGGTAAATCAGTAGGAGTTATTCCAAGTATGTGTTCCATGACAAAAATATGGCACATGAGATGATTTCCTAGAATGTTGATGCATCTGCCAAGAGACCGTGATTTAAATCAGGACAATGACAGAACAACACAATTTTGATCAAAGAGGTGAAATATAGAAACTGCAAGAGTGCTGAAGGCATGAAATGGGCTACATCATGTCACAGTTCTGAGCTGTCCACAAAGAAGTATAGAGAGGGATGGAACAACAGCATCCTACAATAAACTGCAGCTACAACTACCAAACTGCAAACACAACAAATTCTATCTTTATGACCACCAAACACTGACAGAGTAGTGATTAGTCAGGAAATACAAGAGGCAGAGAAAGATAAGTCAGAGGATATACCCAACCAAAAGAGGAAGGAAATTAGAAA
The DNA here is from genome assembly GCA_038090715.1 of Florisuga fusca. Taxonomy (NCBI): domain Eukaryota; kingdom Metazoa; phylum Chordata; class Aves; order Apodiformes; family Trochilidae; genus Florisuga; species Florisuga fusca. The sequence goes on from JAAWXA010000009.1 coordinate 12,564,304, forward strand.
AATCAAACACAAAACCCCCCACAAAACCTAATGAAAGGAAAATCATTTAAGAACAAAGTAAAATTAAAAAATCCAAAGCACTATTAATAAAACGAAAATAATCAGCCAGATTGCAGCATTTCAGAAAAGCATTTGGGAATGAAATACACATAATATAAATGTAATGCTATTTAAAAAAAAGAAGCCACAACAGAACTGTCATTCTGATAATGTCAAAAGCCCACATAATTTACTAGTGGTGATGACGAAATGGAAGTAACCTTTTCAGCCTGTGTTCTATACTAGAAGTTTAGAAAATGTCTGCAGATTGCAAAACAAACAGGGCATTTAAATATCATGACAAAGAATTTGAAGGAACTGGGCTCATTCAATCAACAGAAAACAGGAAAAACGTAAGCCTGCTAACATAAATACTCAAAAACAATGCTATCAGCTGCTGAAATGTAGGTCATAAATAGAAAAATAGTAAAATACTACCTAATTAATCATAGAGGCTATGAAGTTTCAATGAAGATTTTGAGAAAAACCCAGCAACCTAACTCTCAGGTATGCCTGGGTATGCTTAGCTATTTCAGAACACAGCCATTGAACTAGATAACCCTGGTAATTCCCTCCTAGTAGCAAACTTCCTCAAATTGCCTGCAGTGTTTATAAGCCACACTAAACTGACATCAGGACAGTGCAGAGGATCCAGGATACCCATTAACATTTAACTGGGAAAGGAATTTAGTTTTTAAAGAGATACTTATTTATTTAAAAGATGACCTAAGATACACTGAATTCCAGTCACACTCTGCCACATAGAATTCTGGACACAATCTGTCATTCTCTGACTCACTGTCCATCCATAAGCAGAACTTGTGTTTCACAGAGAGGCAAAATTTAGTGATGAGCTCAAAGTCACTCATCGAAATCATAATAAAAAGACTACGTAATATGTTAAATCAGTACTATGAAACATAATAATATGGATTTATTCTCATTTTGCTTAAGCAATCAGAAGTTCTATGTGCATCTTTTTCCTGACGGTACTGTGTCATCAGAAGGCACTTACAAGTATTGAATCTAATAATGTACAATAGTTTTTGAATGCATTTTTATTTATTTATTTATTTAACACTGTTTGAATTTGCTCATTTTTCACTATTCTGATGATAAGCTGTCTCTACGTGAAGCATGTTGCATGACAGGACACTTTAAATCACAATGCCTGAAAATAAACTAAGACTCAAAGTATATTAAATGAAGCACTTAAAGCAAAAAACCGTGCTCATAAAAAGCTGTATTACAGGGAGGGAAAAAAGCAACCCTAACTGCCACATTCAATGACTCATTTCCAGAAGGCTCCAATAGCAAAAATGTAATTATAAATAATTTAGCATATCTGAAGTTACATGTGAAGATAATACTTTGATAATCAATTAGATAAAGAAATAAAGAAGGAGTAGGCAATAGGTTTAGATACTAAACAATAGGAGTTTGTTTCTAGATACTAAACAAAAGCCTTAAAGAAATCCACATGTAAACACAGACATTTTTTCAGAGAGCTTGAACTTTTCAAGATTACAAAGTGACAAACCGATACCAATGACAGGACAACTAAAGCAGGAAGAAAAAAATCTGAGAAGAAAACAGAACACAGCAACTATCTACATTATGAAGATAAGAAAAATATGAATTATAATCGAAACGCTGAAGTTGATGGATGATTTAGTTATTTAAAAAGTAGTATCAAGTACTCATTTAAATGAAGTTGCCCATCTAAAACAAGAAAATGGATGGACCTGGAGATTGGGTAATGAGTTTCGTATAGTTCAAAATAATGTGACAGGCTAAACTAAGTTGGTTTAGGCAACACATTATTTTATTTTAGAAGGCATTTAAGTGAGACAATATTTGAGTTGTTGTTTTTGATAGGTAATAAAGAAACACTGACTTGAAATGTTTCAGATTTAGATCTTTAAAGAAATGACACATAACCCCAAGACCTGATAGGCTGCATCTTTAAGCATCCATTTAAGAAAACAGCTGCTGTACTAAAATTTGTGATATATTATGAAAAACTCATTGCTACTGCAGGTGGAAGTATGTCTTTTGACTCATTTAAATAGTACCTTAGTACAAAAGAGACAACTTATGGATATTGTCTTGACATGGTAAAACCTAGAACACATCCTTTTAAAAATGAAATCAGTTTTTTGTTTATTTCCTCCTCCCCACTTCCTTGACTCTGACATGAGCATTTTGCTAACAATAGAGTTACTGCAGGCAAACCAGTTGTAACAAGAGTGTACAAACTCCCAAAATGTTCTGCCTCACTCTTGCCACAAGTTTATTTAAACTGTACTAAAAGGCTTTGACACTGTTCTTTGAAAAGCATGGGGGGTAAATTTGATTTTTTAAAATTGATTTTAAAATTTTATTGTATTTTATTCTTACGTTTGGGACAGTAACTCAACTGCTTGAAGACAAGGTTAAAAAAATTAACTTGCAACATCAGCATTGCAATAAATCAGTCTCTGCATTCTGGGTAAACACCTGAGAAGATGACAGAGATCTAACAGGCTGGAAAGTAATCCCAGAAAGCAGTAACTTGGAACTTCAACAGACAAGCTAGTACAGCAAGTTTCAGCAGTCTGTTATGAAAAACAGATGAATCTTTGCATGAATTACAGTATCAAGCTGTCTTTCCTCTTATACACAATATAATAAGACTGCATGAGAGGATGCATGAAGGGATGTGGCACACTGGAAGTCAAAACCTTGGCTTCAGGGCCTAGGAAACATACCAAGTTATTTGCCTGTTCAGTTAAATAGAAAGTTGACCAAGAAACTAATCAAATAACATCACCTTCAAAGAGGAACACCACTGAACAACTTCTAAATGCTTCTAAAAATAGATAGGCATTAGCAAAACTAAAAGTAACAGTCTGGCTTAGTCATCCAACTAGAAACAAGTCTGAGTTTTAAAAAAAATTGGTGACCCTTCGATACCAATTTTCATGACAAAATGCTTTCTAATCCTTGGTACCTTCAAAATCAAGACCGGATGATTTTCCTGGAAGATGTCACTATTTTTACTTCTTTAGATCTTTATATTCTGACAAATTGTCTCAATGACATAAAATGGTCAGAGAAGATGATCTAAGTGGCAATTTTTGGCCTTCCAATGAAAGACTTCTAATATGCAACCACAAAATTGCTTATGTGTCAGTGCAGAAGCAAAGATGGTCAATTTCCCATTTCAAGGGAGATGAGAGTTACTTGGTTTATTATTCCTTTTCCTGCCAAAATTCAACCCCTCTTTCAATGTCCTCTTTTGAAACATATAGGCTCCAGGAGTTTCTGATTTAGCATATTTTGTTTCACATCAAATTATTAACCTACTTAATTTTATTACAACTCTAAAATATATTGTTTCAACATTCAATACACTATTATCTAAGTATCAGCATTTAATCATCACAATCATCCCACACATCCACAACCTCTTAGTAGATATTGCACCTCTTATGTACTATCATGAACAAGTACACCCTTATTTCTAAATGCTTTTGTCAGCAACTTACCCCACTCTGTTCCATCTCCTGAACTCCGAGCTTCTCCAGCTCCTTCACCATCTTCAGCTGTCACTAAAAAATCAAATTCTTTCAAAGCTTCTTCAGTATCAGGGTCATCTGTAAGGTCAGCAGCTAAACCTTCATTACCAATCTGCAAGCAGATAAACGTTTTTCTGCATTTAAATCACAGTTTTTTCTACTCAAATATTTAGAAGTGACACTTAAAGTCAGATCAAGAGCTGCTTATAAGAGAAAAAAGACAGCAGCAGTGCAGGTTAGTGATCATTAGGAAAAGAACTCTGACATTAGATTTATCAACAACAAACCCCATACATCCCATTTCTTATGTGAAGTATCAACTGGAAAATTTTACTAATTTTCTTGCAAAAGCAATAGCTCTACAGAGAAGCTTTACAAACTGTTCTCTCTACTGCACCAGAAGCCTGCTTTTTTTGCTTTTTGTTTTCCAGTCTTAAATTGCAAAATACAGCATTTTCAGAAAAGTGCCTTTTTAATATTTCTACCACACCTTCACCTCAAACAGAAACAACCCTCCTAACCAAGGCATTATGAGTAAATTTGCTTTCATTCTACAGGCGAATGAAAATTTCCATACGGCAACCTTAGACTATATTGTTTTTATGATTTACAAATATACCTGCACTGTTGCAGAAAGAGACAATTTACTATAAATGATCCTTCTATGTTCTACACACACACAAAAAAAAAAGTGTAAAAAAAAATGTTTTCATATGTGCTTGGAGATTTACTTATTAGATAATATTTTTTCTCAGACTATCTGCTGCCTTAGAACACAAAAGATTCAAACAATTGCAATCTCTTTACCAGAAGCACCAGTTAAGGTATGGTGGAAGACTCTTCCTGACAAGTCAAGGTGGGAGATTAAGACTTGGATCAAGCCAAGGTAATGCTTCTAGCTATTTAAGAAAATTCAGTACAGTCAAAGGGGACACTATCCTAAAGAATACTGAGAAAAAAGTACTGAAACTGTCAGTATGATGTGTATAAGTCAACCTTTTAACAAAAACAATCCCTAGTGACAGGGAGAGTCTTCCAGTACAAGAGAAAAATAACTGAAATGTAACAGTGTATCCTACCTAAAAAACAGAGTGTAAAAGAGAAAAATAAAAGAAAAAAAACTTAATTGAACCTTAAATAGAAAATTACTGGACACAAGTGTCTTCTAGGTTCTTAACATACTAATTAAAAAGGAAGAATTAAACATATTTGGCATGGAACCCATTTGTTTCCCATTTTATAATTTCGTTTCTTCTACGAAATCATTCCTGCTGCCTCCAACATTCAGACAGGACACACATTGTATTGCACTAAATTTGCCTCATAAAGAGACTCAAGGTACAGTGAGAAGCTAAGATGGCCACACTAGTTAGCTCTTTCAGCACTTAAGTCATATTTGCAATCAGGTTGCTCAGGTTATTTTAAGGTTTTCAAACTAAAAAGTAAACCACCAAATTCAACAATAATGCATCTGCTTACAATCCATTCAAAGGTACAACAATAAGCATTTTAACATGACACAATCATAACCACCTGGGGAAAAAAAAAATCCCTTTTTAAAGGGGACTTCAGATCTACATAAGAAAAAAAAATTAAAAAGTCTTTTACTTTGTGTTTCTTATTTATCCGGTGCTTTTCTTTTCCTTCTGCAATATCTTCTATCATGTCACTTTCTTCTTCTTCATCACTATCATCTGCATTTTCTAAGAAGTTAAATGTTTCAAGAACATCACCAGAATTCCTACATGAATAAACACATTAACACAGAATGTTTTACTTGATTAAGAGATTTTACAAGGTTAATCAGATTAAATTGCTACCTAACAGATGAGGAGCTTTAAAATGAGCAAAACAAGAAAAAGTTGCATGAAGAAGTTTCTACAGCTTCTGCATTATTTATTAAAAATCTTTCCTTAAAATAACTACAAAGTGATTCTATGACATAAATTCAGCTTCAATACTCTGCATATTTTCCTGCATATAATACGTATGGAATAGAGATACATATGTTCCTATGCATAATCAGCTTCACCTAAGTTCACAGGCACTTGTAGTCAGCTACACTAACAGGCATTCAGAGACTTAATTTTGAAAGTTCAGTGGGAACTGACCAGTACATATCAGTGACTATATAAAGCCAACTTCATGCATTTCTTATCTCTTCACTTACCGTTTGATTTCCTGTCCCTTTTGTTTTGATGAAGGAGATTCACCCCCATTGAGGATCTGTTCTAAGTTCTTTGTCTCTACGGAACCATTTGGTTCTGAACTGGAGAGCCCAAGCAAAGACCTTACCCGCTGGGAACGTACATCCAATATTGTATCTGTATAACCTACTTCCTGAAGATACCTAGATGCATTAAGAGAAGAAAGAAAGGGGAAAGCATATTTGAGGGAAAATGAAAGAAATTAGTATTGACTGCTAAAAATGAATGCCACTACTAAATCATCTATGGAAAATAAGCTCCATTGGTATCCATCTCGTATAGAAAACTCTCCACTGTTTATAGCTCAAGACTACGAAGTCCTGGAAAATGAACCACTTAGAATCATCATGGTTATAAAGGACCTTCAAAATCAAGTCCAACCATCAGTCCTACACCACCTTAACCAGTAAAATCATCTCCCAAAGCACCACATCTACCCGTTTTTTTAATACCCCCAGGGATAGTGACTCCACCACCTCCCTGGGCAATCAGTCTTCAGGGAAATACTGAATACATCGATATTCAACAATGTTACTTACTGTCTTAGTAACTGTCTGCCTTGCTTCCAGGTCAACTGGCTATTCTGAGGTACTGCAGGAACCTCCATATCTTTGGTTTCTTCTGCAAGATACAGTATCATAGTTGAGAGGGGCTTTTTGTTCCGGGGGTTTGTGAAGTGTTTTAAAATTTCCTTTTTACAAGACACCACTGAAACTTAAGACTGCATCTAATTGAAAGCTTTTTTTGAGATTTGCTTTATGCGGTGTTTTTTTATTTCTTTCTTATTCTTTGCTGAAGCATCAAGCAAATAATTTAACAGAACACAAATCATTAAAAATCATGACCCCTAACATGCAGCAATGGAATAAGATATTTAATTTGTACACAAAAGAAAATCCTGCCCTTATCAGCTGAAGTGTTACTGTTAATAAAACAGGCTCTCTCTTTCAAGCAGAGATGCTTAGAAAGCAACATAGAACAAACAGTTAAAGTAAGAGTAGTGACATATATCAGCATTTGGAGAAAAAAAATATCAAATTTTTTAAAAATCCCACCAGTTTACTAACAATCAAAATCTAGACCCACAGCACTTTCATTATTGTAGAAAATAAAAAACCTGGTAAAAACTAATAGTTTAAGGATTTGAACATCTAACTTACACTGCTTTTAAACACATACTTATTAATTTCTTGCTCTAATGGATTTTTCCTATCTCCAGCTAGGTATAAAAGTATCCAAAATTGTGGCACTTCAAGAAGAAAACAAAAAAAACCTAATCAAAAAAGCAGGGGAAGCGATTAAAAATGTGTAGACCACAATTAATTTTAAGGCACATGACACAAACACAGGCCAACAGTGTGAATTCCCAAAGACCTGCATTTCTAGAGAAGCCACATCCAAGTCTGTTTATTAAATAGTCCAATATTGTTTAAAAAAATGCTTTCCTCACCTTCAGCATTATAAAAAGCAAACCTGATAGGAATAAACCAGATGCACACCCGAGTACCAATAAGGATAGCCTAATTTTCTCTTAGGACATTTTTTCCCTTTAGTTAAGAAGTTCAACATTTTTGCCAGGCCAGTGCAGTGAAGTTTTTTTCCTCTTCCTTTAAAAACCAGCATCCGATAAAAGCATCAACATCCACCAGTATTCCTTATATTTAATCTGCACTTATGCCTTCCTTCTGGATGGATGGCACAATGGCAGAAAAATATTCATCCCATCAGGAAAGGGTATTGTTAGAAAAAATGAGAAGCAGCAGCTAAATAATGAATTGTGTAACTATATTTAAAGTTTTCTTTAACATTCAGAGCTCTTGCATAAAAGAAAAGGTCAATCTTTTTTACTTTTGGAGGACATAGTATTTCCCCAATACCAAACCTTTCCTAGATATCTTCTCTGTAATATATCTAGACATGGGATGAAGGGAAGAATGAAAGTTGCAATAAATTGGAAAGAACATAACTAGAACAGTGTACAAACAAATTATACTATAACAAGGTATTGTAAAAAAGTTACCTGATTCAAAAGTTGGCATTTTCAAGTCACCTTGGTTCAGTTCTGTGCCATATTTTAATTTATGGTATTTTGCCCTGAAAAAGTATGCAATTGTTTAACAAATTAACTGTTAATTGTTTAACAATGTTTTTATCAACTCAAAACATGGTACTCTACCCATATGAAACAACCACACTAACACAATACAACTTATCCAAATAAAATGTATGATAAATATCACATCATATAATTACTTCTAGTCTTTCAAGAAAAGCTTCAAGTTAACCTTCTTAAAATTACTCACAATTATCAAATAACTTATAGATGAGTTTTGTATGTTCTCTGAGAATGTGGGTTTTTTTTTCCATGTGTCAGCCACTAAGAACCTTTCAAAAACCACCAGGTTCAACTATTTAGCAGGCATTTTTTTTTAGTTTTAGCACTGTCACGGGTAGCCAAGATGAATGAATCTCACATTTGGGATTCCTGTCTATATGTTAGCTTCAATTTCTGCTTCAGTATCTCTCTTGCTCTTTCTTTGCTTATGATAGAAATCTACATTTCCTCTTCATGTCTTCTCTTACTGATTTTCTGTTCCTCATACTCATTGACTAGAGGTTTAGCATCCAATTCCTGCTCTAACCAACTCCACAAACATGCCTCATTTCTTCCTATCTCCTGATCTCTGATGCCCTAACCTCTCCTTCCCTATTGATTTAAATTAAAAAGTAAAATTAAAAAAAAAAAAAAATTTAAAAATTAGTCTTAGTTTTGCTATTTCCATACACTTATGCATGAGCATTCCACTCTTATTCTCTACCCAAAATAGCTATCTTATTCTCTATCAAAATATCTTCAGCTGCCTTTAGTTACATGAATATCACTTGAAGTACCTACAACTATATCCTGGAATTCTCTACCTTTCATAATCTTACACCTTTCATAATTTGACTTCTGCAGAAATATCCAAAACCTCCACGAAAGAACTCTAGATGCTCTACAACTAAGCCAAGGTGAAATATATTTTAAAAAGTTAGCAGCCACATTTTATATAAACCTCTATAAAATACAGCCATCTTCGTAATTCTAAATCACGCATTTTGACCAAAGTTTTAAGAATAAGTGAACCATATTTACCTCCCAATAATTTTAAAGACTGTTCCCAAATAAGAAGTTCTGTGTCTTTTCTCAAGAAGCAAGTGCTGGACTAAACCAAGGATTTCCAACAAATCATCTTGGCTGAGCCACTGCTGCAAGTTTTTTCATATTGAAGGTAAAAAGTTTCTCTCAAATGTTGCCTGACAGACTTGGTGGTACAGAATAGTTTCTTCTAAATTACCTAAATTTCTGCTAAAATTGCAATTCAGAACAGTCTCACCAACAAACTGTCAGTAGATGGCACTACTGACCCTTTAGATTACGATAAAATCCTGAATTTCACAGAAATTACATTGTAACTGAAATACTGTCAGGCTCCTGAACACCAGGTATTTTTGTGACCTGAATATAACTGCCATTTAAATAGAATCATAATTTTGTAATCACTTATGACTATGTTCATATTTCATCTGTGCACCAGTAAGGCTGTCTAGCAGTCATGCTCTCTTTTAAAGCACGAGACAAAGCCTTGTTCCACATTGTAATAGGGCAGTATTCCACCAAGTTATCCAGATAAAGCATAGAAACTATGATTTACATACCCTACAATTACTGTACATTTGTTGTTGTTGTATATATAAAAAAAAAAAAAAAAAAAAAAAAAAAAAGGGAATCAGAAATTGTGAAGTTAAATAAAGCTGATGAAACATTATTTGCTCAATTCGTAAGTGAATTAAATAAAGCAGTACAATTTCAAAGTCAACCCAAATTTGTTTGATGTAGAGCTATGGCAAATATTATTTAGGAGCAGTTGTTCCACTCTGGAGCTACAATTTCAAAACATTAATTATAATTCAGTTTGAATTGTTCATTAGAGAAGATAATGAGGTACCTGGTCTAAAATTATACCAATGACTAGTTACTACAAATAAGCCAAAATATTACTGCATGTGATGAGATCAGTTGTCTTTCACATCATATCAGATGCTCAAATTCAATTTTACAGTAGGAAATTAATCTTCTTAAATTCCAATAAGGTATGTATTTGCACACATATTGTCATACAAACAAGGGTAATCCCTAACAACCTACATCCTTGATGACAAGTCAGTTACATTACTCCCCCACAGGACATAGTAACTGAATTGCCTACAAGAGTCATCTTTTGAATCCTTTGAGTACTGACTTGCTGTTCTTCTAAGGCTCGGTATAAGTGAGGGAAAATGCAGGAGGAGCAACAATGCCTCAAGTTGTTTTAACTGCTTGCTGCTATGTAACTGCTGAATCCCACAGCTCAGTTGCAAGGATGCAAGATGGCTCCACTCCAAACCCCCTGAAGTCAAAATATATCTGAGCAAGCCTTATTAATTCAAGCAGAGCACTATGCTAATGAAACTTGGAGTAAAGTGGTTCGGTGTCCAGAAGAGATATCTGGCTGGGTCTGCAAAGAGCCATGAGGGAATATCTAGTCTCTACAAAGCAAAAAATCCCCTAAATAACTACTTAACACCTGATTTTACAATAAAAAGGTCACAGAGCACTACCAAAATATTAAAGGAAATTATAATAATAAAAATCTTCTAAAACATTACACCTTTCATGCGCGTCCTTAGGGACAAATACTTGAAAGATCAATTTTTTAAACTATTACTGCATTTCATTTCATGTCCCATTTCACATCCTTTTTCTGAGAAATCACAACAGTCACCATTATCTGAATGTGTTTAACACCCTCTAATCTGGTATTTCATTGTGTAAAACTTTTTGAGAGCATCAAGAAATTCGCAACAGAAGGAGAAAGGGGTGGAGGGAGTCAGGTGCAACACTGAAAACTGCTGTCAATCTGAAATTCTCAGAATTTGTTTTGCTTTGGGGCTGGTTTCTTTCAATTAGTTGTGATTTTTTACTTAGAGGAACAATAGCGGAAAAAAAAAAAAAGTCTAATATTCTGAATTCCTCATTCAGTGTAACAGCCAAGAAACTAACATGCTATTATTCTTGGATGATTTACTGACAAGTCAGTCAGTAAAATGCTTTACTTACCCAATCCATCACACTTTCGCAATTAGATCCCCTCAAACTACTGGGCATTTGTAGAAAAAAAAATAAACAGAAAACTTCCTTGTTGCCTCCCACACATTCACCAATCAAAGCCAAAGTTTCAGTTCCTGTTTTTAGCAATCTTCATGACAATTCTGGCTGGGACTTAAGCAAGGATTTTCTTCTTGAAAACTATGCAGTGTTGGCTTGTACCCACTATCCACAAGAACTAAAGCAAACTGTTTACTTCTGCTGTTCTGCAGAACTGTACAAGTTCCTTGCCCATCAAATGAATTTCAGAATTTCATGGAAGCTCAAACTATGAAGGCAGCTGTATTTCAGGGGAAAGTAGGAATGAGCTTCCACCAATGCTATTCATCTTCAAATTCTGCTTTCTATTATACATCTTTATGCTTCAGCTGCAATTAACTGCCTTTGATTTATTCTCAAAAAGTAGGCAATCCCTCACAGTGTGCAGAAAGTCTCTATGTGCAGCACACAGAGTTTATTATTGCCAAAGTAAGCAAAATGTTTTCCTCCAATTTCAGAAAGCTGCTTAGACACAAAATACCTGGGGTCTGCCACAAGAACACATTATTCTTTTGGTGCACTAATGTTCTATAAAGTATGAATACAAACACACAAACACCTTCCATACTTTTCATCTGTCTTGAATCCAGAGGGACCTTTACATTACCTGTGTCATACAACAATGTTACTTTTAGTCTAACACTGGCTGGACACCTGGAGTTCCTCTCCATTTCAAGGACAGGGCTGAAGTAAGAAACAGATCCTTTCTGCCTATTACTTCACCAGAAAAAACACAACGTGCTGACGCAGCTTTCCGTATGAACACGTGTTTTTCCGAAACACCTTTATAATGGACACTTCACACAGAGGGCAGCCATTCTTGCCAAAATGTTAGTTATTAATATGAAAACAGCTAATGTAGTTACTTCTGCACTAGTCAACTTAGTCATAAGTACTATTTCACAGGATAAAATCTATTCAGACATACTTACTCCTGAACAACTAACTAAAAAAGCCCAGGGAAAGCCTCACAACCCTGTACTACAAAATTTTATGATGCCTGGCAAAACTGTTCCCTTCAAAACAAAATAAAATAAGCAAATAAAGGCTACCTATTTTGGTATGAGTGTCTTGTTGCCTCATCCTCAAGTTGTTTACACAATTGTTAAAGTTAATTTTTAAGAGCAAGAGGAAATTAAATTTAAAAATTGAGTCCTCTAGTGAAAGTGTATGCACATGAGAAGATTATTTTCCTAGTGTTTTTGCAAAATTAACTACTGATTTTAGCAAATGAAGTAGCCAGGCAACAGAAGAGAATATACATTTGAATTTGCCTGCATGGGCTGAATGGAATTTTAATTTTTACTTTAATTTTTAAAGCATTAATGCTACAGAAAGCATAGCAAGTAAGACTGAAAATTCTACCATCTAGCACATAAAAAATAATATTTGGTAACACCTTTTAAGAGATTCTGTTCTGTCACAAAATATCATGCATGTTTCCATCATGCAAAACAAAAATAATTGAAGGGTTATCAAGAGAACAACATATTTTCATTCTTTCAGGTTTCATATCACTGCAGAGCAGGTGAAGTTACAGTAATATGGTATAAACATTTTTTGAACGTTTATTCTTGCTCACTATACCAGTTTCTCAGAAAAAAAAAAACTCTGCAATTTGAACTTTGTGTTTAAGAAACTAGTCTGAACAATTTGAAAATTATGAAAGTATTTGTTATAGCAGACACCAAAGTTTCAGAGACAAAGATGACCAACCATAAAGACAGTTTACATGAAGAAACTGTGGATTCATCCAGAACAGTTTACAAAGATGAAACGCCTTTTAGTCTGAAATTTTCCAGGTTAGATAAAAGCTGAAAAAATTGTATACTTACCTTTCTTGTTTTAATGCATATTCTAACATTTTTATTCTTCTCACTAAATCTTTCTTCAAATTTTCTTGACCCTTTCTTTCCCCTTGTAAAAATGCTATCCGAGCCTGAAAACACAAAAAAAACCAAACTGTAAGATAATGCATTTTATTCCATTCTATTCCCAAAGCCAAACAATGAAGTCTAGCTTGGGTGGAGAATAGGAAAAAAAAAAAGGAACTTATGTGGTAATCCCTCCAGTCAGTCATTAACAAGATTATTTCTGCCTTAGAGACCAAATACTGTTTTCTGTTAGTAAACATTGGGAGTTTGGCCTTAAACACATCTATCACAGTACCTGCATAACTTACAAATAAGTAATGAAGCTTACCAGTTGCCTGCCAACCTAGTAGGCAACTATAAATTAAATAGAACATACAAGCTATTTCTTCTAGTACAAAATTCTAGCGGAAAAGTAGTTTAGTTGAAAAATAAAGGTACTAAGTTTGTTGAGAAAAAAAGTAGCCACTTCACTTCTAAGTAAAAGGGCTGCTCGGGCAATTTTCTCTCTATTCCTTCCCAATCTACCTGGCCTTGCTTCCATCCTCTATCGGCTCCCCTGTTACATCTTGAGTTTGTCCAGAGCTCCATGTTCATCCATGCAGACATTCTGGCCTCACTTGATGCATCACATGACTATAAGCCCTAAGAATTAACACACAACTTCCCAACACTGACTTTTGAAAATGAGTAAATCTCTGCTTTGGTAAAAACAGATAAAGTAAACAGATCAGTCTCCCTCAGGGTTGTTGCTGTTGTTGTTCTGTTCCATACACAAACACTTATGAAATGCTCTTGACATAACACAATTTTCTCAATCCTTCAGTATTCCTCTCCTTTGAAACAACTCAAGAGCACTAGATTCAGTATGATTTGGAAGTATAGTGAAGATTCACTGGCACTACAAATGGCACACAATTTCATACTCACCTTCCTTCCCTCTCTCCCAGTTCTCACAGAATTCTTTCCACTGTCTTAAGCCAATTTTTAAGTTCCTGTGCTGATACTAAGAGGAGCAATCCTCCTCCTTGTATTTCTGTTCCCTCTACTGTGCTTAGATGCTTACGCTTAAGTCTACTGAGGAAATAATTTTATTTATTTTTTACTCTGTCCTGAATTACATCAGTTTCCTGATCCTACTCTGCATAGCCATTAGAGTACTTAGGTTGGCACAGGGGATACAAACAGGATACTGAAGTAACAGCTCCTTTCAGTGACAACATGATCTGAGATCAGCCTAAACTGGCCACGGTACCATAATGTGTGTGTGCAGTGCACAAGAGCTGAAAAAAAAGAGCAGAGAGACTAAGAAAGTCAAGTACAAGACAAATCTTAACCATTTTGAACAACAAATTAATTTTGTTGAACAACAAGATCAAAAAATGTATTTTTTAAAGTGTATTAGCAAGACTTAAAGGTGTTATTTTACAGAGCATATAAAAAAATACAAGTTCTATAAGCAAAAATCTGGCCTCCCATGGCTTTAAAAAAAAACCAAACAACACACCTAAATTTGTTTAGTTGTAAAAAGATTCTGTTAAGAGTATTTTTCCCCACAGATAGCACTATGCTTAAGATCCTCCAAACAAGCTCAACCAGGAGCCTCCTTTTCAGGGCAGGTTCCTCTACCAGTCCGTCCACTTTCATACTTAAGGTATTTTCATGGATCTCTGAGATCCACGATCTTTGTACAAAATTCAGTGACACTTAGTGACTCTGGGCTCCCTCTACACCTTGGCCCTTAGCTGTAAATCACCACATGAACTTTCCCAGTTTTATTATGAAAGCAAATTCAGGGAGCTCTGTGAAGCAGCAGTTAGAAATGACAGATACTTTGTATTTGTGCAAGGATGCATGGCATAATGCCTGAAACTAGGCAAGATAGAATACTACGATAAAAAGAATTACTGAACAGCCACTTAAATAGTATAGATTCCCATGAAAACTAGTTGTCCAAAGTTAAATAACAAAATTATTAAAAACACTACATTTCACATAGAAAATAAATGAAAATTTAAATAACAAATGTTTTCTGGGAAGTAAATGAGGATTTTCCCCTCCTTTTTAAAGAAGCTTTGAAGGTCCTAAATTTAGTTACTGCTCTACATTTCATACAGCAGTACACATAATAGCAGCATTCGTATTAAAACAGCATTTTATTGCCTCAACTGTGCAGGAAAGCCTGACAAAGACAATGCTTACGTTGATGAAACATATTTCTCCTAGCCATGAAAGAAAAAGACAGGAAGTTTTACAACATTTTGGACAGGTAAACCTGCATATGCAATTCTAAGGTAATTCAATCCTAAACAGAGGATTTCATAGTTTTATTTTACTAATAAATCCTCTTATGCAGTATTTGAAATATTCGACCAATGTCTCAAAACTAGGAAAACATATCTAATGGAAAAGTTTTGAAACCTGTGCTATAAAGCATGTAAGATTAACTTTATCTTGCACTGTTGAAACACTAACACTCTCCTGTACATTTCAAACAATCAAATCGTCATGGATTTACCATTGATGCATAGAACACAGTGAGTGAGTAAACTTTCTTCCAATTTCAGTTGCAAACACTGTTAACACATTCTAGGGAAAAAATCATCTGTATGTAAAGCAATGCCAGCTGCAATGCAATGCTTCTGTCGTTTTTTCTTCTCAAGTCCATTCAGCCTTCCAGAAGGAAGGAAGGAAATGTCTGAAGTATTTTTGAGAGAAATGTAACACGCTGTAGCAGCTTGAATTTATGTACCTAGCACACACAAGTGTGTGCTTATCCTATTAGGGTATATCATAAAACTCAGAACAATAGTCAGATTTTAAAAAACAAAACGAGTTGGTTTTAATCACAAGGCCAAACAAGATCACACAAAAAGAATAACAGTCTTCACTTTTAGATGTTTATTATGCTAAAAATAAGGGGAATACTGTTTTGGAAAATTAAAAAATACTGGGGAAGTGGAAGATTTGACTCAGAACAGTAACTTAAGAGTGGACACACAGGAACTAATGTTCTAGTTCCCATTCACACACACACACACACACAAAAAGGAAACTGAAAAAAGAGGAGAAGCCTTTACCTTCCATTTTCAGCAAACACGGACTGAAATTTCATCATGTTCAGAGCATCTGAACCACCACGTAAAAGCATTAAGCATTTGCAAGTTTCAAGTAAATCCTTACAGATCTCATTATGTCTATACATTTATTACAATTACAATTAATCCTTAGACTGTCAATTGAGGACCGAAAAAAGATACCCTGACTACTCTAAAGAAATACATATATAAAAATAAAAATCAATATTTTGCAAATTGAAGTCTCAAGCAAGACTGTGTCTCTAATAAGCTGTGCAGTGAGATAGGTGTCACTGGTCATATCAGGAACACGCTTCAAAGATACACCACTTTTAAAAATACTGTAGGATAAAACCAAATATTTAGAAGACTTAAATTTAGAAACATCAGCTCCTGCATGTTAAGAGAATACCTTTACTTCATAAAATAAATCTGTGTTAAAAATGTGGAAAAAAGATTTCTACAACTAATTAATACCAATGTCCATTTGAACAACATTTACAAACAAGATAATTTTCTGTGGAACCTTATAAGCAGTGAGTTAAATATCAGTTCAGTAACTACTGCACGTAAAGAGCAACGTTATTAAGATGTTTCCTGGAGGTTCCCTTTTTTACAGATCTTTTTCCATTTGAGCTGATGATCATTTCTTGCTCCTCAGCTGATACTTTTATTCAAAGACTCATCTCCCCTGACCACTTTCTGAACACTTTTCAAAAGCAACTCCTGACCAGTGAATGTCATGTCACTGAAATGTGACTTTATTGGGCAACTGTGCCATAAGAGAGGTAGAAACAAGAAACTCTGCTATCTCTAAGGAGCAACCTGGCAACTTAATAACACAACTAACAGATAAAAGAGTTTACTCACCCTTCAGTCCTGCAATAGGCATGGCAAAGAGCAGGCTTGCAAAACTCTCTCCTTCCCCAAATCTGTCCTCCCTATTTTCCACTAGCACCAGTCATTACCACCAGTCACCCCCTGTCATTTTGACTCAAAAGTTTGCTTCTAGTCTCTACAAGGCCAAGTACTGTGATCAGCTTATTTGAACAACTTACAGAAAACCCATCCATCAATTTCCTCTTCTTCTATGCTGGGGCCAAACTTCAATGCCATAACTTCAACTCATTGTAAGACTGCCTTCATTCTGACACCGTTTTGTATTAGAATTTTTTAATGGAATTGTCTTTTTTTCTTGAGCTGAGACTTTTATAGCCACTCTCCTAACCAAAATAGCATCTAGGAATACTAGAGTAACAAAACTCATACAAATGACAGTTGTGTTTTAAAAGTCTTACACCCTCTAAATTTAATTGTCTGGAAATTAAGTAAACCAACTGTATGTAGAAGACAGCAGCAGGGGGTGTGTGAAATAGGAGTCAACTGAGACTATAAGAGTCCAAAGAATGTTAGAACCTGGCAAAAACTATGGATTCAAACACTGTTACAAAGAGCATTCTCTTTAAAGACAGAAATGTACACATCTTAGAACTGGAAACTAAACAAAATCATCTTTTTTGCAATAACAAATGTTATGCCTTGCCTTAGAAGTTTATAATTCATTGGCCATTCTTGCATTCAAGTGTTCTTTATGCAACAAGCTTCTAAACTTTGTTTCATATCAAACCTTTTTTTTTTTTTTTACTTCAGTCCCAGAGGTAATACTTCAGAAAGTAAGCTCCTGCCTAGGAATTTTTAGAAGAACTGTCATCTTCCTGGAAAGAGATTCTACTCTATAAGACTGAATGATGACATTAACTTTAGGAAAAGTGAATCTGGTCATCAACATACTGTAAGAGAACCAGTAAAATGCTCATGCCACAGGATCAGGATATCAGCCACTGCACCAATGTGCCAGCTCTGCTCCCCACACACCTGATAATTTCTGCAGGCATTTTAATTTAGCATCATTAAAGACTTCTCCACTAGCAAACTCTCTTTTTCTTTTGCACCTCACACGCAAATCACCATGAATATCAAACAATCTAAGCAGGCCCAAAATCCAGCAAATTTTATCTGAAATCCATTAAAAAGCCATAATGATTTCTTTAATCAACTATCTGTTAATAGGAGTGCTTGGAAATACTAAACCACATAACCAGACAAAAATGCTCATTCTGACCTCAAAAAATGCTCACTCATTTATAAATCAATAAATCAGTATCAACATAATCCTACTTGAGAAATTACAATCTTTCCAAACAGTAAATTGAATGTCAACACTCAAGACAGAAAAACAACTGAAACAGAAGCAGCCAAGGAATTTCTTACTTCTCCAATGAAGAGTCTGGCTAGCATATTTCAACTGCATTCCTTCAGCAGGCTGAATAATCTTGCATAGATTATTGTTTGAACACAAGCTCCCAAGACTCAAAGGCAGTCATGTTTCTAGTAATGCAAACTAATGTAAATTATACATATAAACTAAGTCCTTTACAATTAGGATTGTTGGAGAAGACAGGCATGCTTCCTCAAGAAAGCATGTACTTCCTGAAGATCAAGTAATGTAAAACAAAACTGAAGAATTCTACGTTTTCTTAACTGACTTGATATGGTACTTTAATTTGTTTCGCATCAGCTTTCCAATAAATAAAGTATTAGTGATTACTTGCTTTTACAGATAAAAGATACTACAGTATGCTAAATAGTTCTACATATCAACATACAGCCACTTTCAATGAGACTACAGAAAACTGCCAGCACCTGAGTCACACAGTTTAATCTACCAATAAGTAGTTTGGTCAATGCCAAAATTTAAGACAAAATAAATCCTACATTCATCTTCAGCTAGTGTTTCTTTACCTACCAGGCTTCTGCCACAATATTCCCACTAGCATAATTACCCAAGTTAGAATTTGTTAGCACCCAAAATGGATTGCTGCAGAGAGCCTTTCACAAATGAAGCAAGATTATACAAAGAAAAAAAAAAAAAAAAACACCTCCCAAAGTTCTTTACCATTTAACACAGCAGTGTTTGAGAGCACCTACTCAAACATATCAGTTTCCTTAACACATCTTTCAGTCTTAGTACTGTTTGTTGCTGTCTTAGAAGTTTTTATGAAAGTCATACAATCTTTCACAAAATACTTCTATGAACAGAGGATATAAAAAATGTCCTGTGTCTTCACAGACTCAACACTACATTCTTTCTTTGCCACACACAGGAGCCAAAAATTAGTATTTTTTTCACAGATGAAATCACTTTTTTTTTAGTAGACTACTGTTTAATAAGGATTATTGAAGTTTTGCATTGTTAAAATCAATAAATTCATGGTATTTTCCAAATATCTGTGCTGGAAATAAACCACAACAAAATTACAACACCAATGTCAAAAGCTGAACTCTGGCCAAAAATATCAGCTAGCAACTCTAATTTCTATTCCCTCAACTGTATATAGTATTTCCTAGGTAAACTTCCTATTTTGTACATTATTCCACTATGAAATGCTTAAGAGAAACAAAGTTTGTGAGCAGCATCTTCTCTTTGGACAAACTAATGGAAACAGATATAGAAAAGCTTGTGGATAAGCAAGAGTCCAATCATGAGGTCTGACAAGCAACAGCAAAATAAACTGTAACCACAGGTTAGATTGTATTTTAACCACTTAAATACTTTCGACCATCACAACTAAGACACCACAGTACAGCATGTGTTTTTAAGACATTCAGCATCATCATAGGTATCAGTTTATTAATGTAATGTTATATGTAAAGCAATACTAAAATAATCCACAATTAGTCTCTCCCACAACCTTGAAGTCTCTGAAGTATTCTTCTACCCAGATCTAAACTCTCATAAATCCTTACCCATACCACCATAACAAGAGATGCAAAATATACTGTTGAGACTGCAGAAACACAGACATGCACATGGGTCAGGGCAATCCCCAGTATCAGATACAGGCTGGGGGATGAAGGGATTGAGAGCAGCCCTGCTGAGAAGCACTCAGGGGTACTGGTGGATGAAAAGCTGGATACTTTGTGAATAATGTGAACTCAGAGCTCAGAAAGGTAATCGTATCTAGGAGGTCGAGGGAGGTGATTCTGCCCTTCTGCTCCACTGTTGTGAGACCCCATCTGGAGTACTGCATCCAGGTCTGGTGTCCTCAGCACAAGAAAAGACTGGAGTGGCTCCAGAAGAGGGCTATGAAGATGACCAGAGGGCTGGAGCACCTCTCCTATGGAACTCAGGCTGAGAGTTGGGGTTGTTCAGACTGGAGAAGGCTTTGGGGAGAGCTTATAGCAGCCTCCTGGTACCTAAAGCAGGCTTCTAAGAAAGATGAGGACAAACGTTTTAGAAGATCCTGCTGCAATAAGGCTTTAAACTAAAAGAGGGTAGATTTAGACTAGATGTAGCAAAGAAATTCTCTACACTGAGGGTGGTGAAACACTGGAACAAGTTGCCCAGAGAGGTGGCAGATGCCCCATTCCTGGAAACATTGACATTCAGTTTGGACAGAGCTCTGAGCAACCTGGTCTAGTTGAAGACGTCCCTGTGGACTGAGGGGGGGTGAATGGACTAGATGACCTTTAAAAGTCTGTGTCCCTGACAACCCAAACTATTCTGTAACTCTAGGATATACAAATGCTATAGCTAGGGCTGCAATTTACACACAATGCTACTTGGTATTTCTCACAGCACAAACTGATTGCAGAACACAAACTTAAGTGAAGTGCAACCAGAGCAACTGTAAGAAAACTTCAGAAAGGTCAGAATTATTTTACTATTGGGAGCCTTAGAGTTACACCACAAGGGCTGTTGTACATTTTCTTCTGATTTTAATTTTTCAGTAAGTTTCCAGCCCTGGAAAAGTATACTCACAACCCACCAACAAACTACTAAACTACTGTACTTCATCACTAGCTACTGGTAATCAGATTAGCACTCCATTTCAGTTAATAAATGAAAAGGCCGTGGCCTTTCTTAGCAGAAGCCAGCTATGCTAAGTACATTTCACCTATTACAGTACAAGTAGCGCTGGCTTCCTTTTCATTTAAGACAGCCACTCAATATTGTGAATATGAAAGATGAATCTATAGTACTCACATGATCAATTTCCTGCATACTACTGCAGTTTTCTCCACAGTTGGATTAGAAAGCACAAAGCCTAGGGAGTTATACTGAAAATAAGCAACTATGTATTTGTGTGGCTGTATGTATTCATACACACACACACATTTTACTGGAATTTAATTTGGAGAATGTCTTTTCTATCCAAAGCAGGCAATATACAGCACTTTGGCTTTCAATCATATAATTGAGGTTCATGTGTGAACCAAAGTCAAGGTGCTAGAGAATTACATTGTTTTACACAAGAGCAGTCAACTAAAAATAAAATATACATTTTGTCTTCCAGGAGAACAACAGTCATCTAGCTTCTCTAACAGGGTAACTGGAGTGGAAGCAGGTAGGAAACCATGTTTTAAACCAGTAATCATGTAACTAGTATTGATTCAAAAGACAAGAAAATCAATTAAAGCAGTCTGACATTTACAAAGACTACATTTTATTCAGTTACCTTGATACTGAATCAAATGTTTGCATTAAGATTTTTAAAAAAAAAATCTTACCACCAACAGAAAAAAAAAACCTAGCTCCTTCAGTATCTTGTTTCAAGCATCCAGTTTTTAATGACACCTTAAAAAAGGTATGGAAAGAACATATAACAGCAGTAGATCAGACTACAAAGTAGCCTATATGGCTGATTTTTAAGCTATTTAAATAGCTGGTTCATTTTGAATCCATTTAAATAGCTGGCTTATTTAAAATTCATTTATATTTGTGTCTTTATATAGAAAGGATTCATAATTTCTCACTGTACAAAATATTTTAGTATGCTGCACACTTGTTGCCTGATTTCTTTATCTGCTCTACAAAAAGAAAAAAAAACCCAACAGTTACCTGACTTCACATCTATGTCTGTCACACTATCTACATTCCTTCACTAGGATAATTTTCTTCTTTTATAGTGAAGTTTCAGCCAGCTGCATCTCACCCCTTAAACTATCAGTTTTCTACTTGACACTAAAAAGCACCTGAACAAATCTAGAATGCAAGGAAGCCCCAAATAAGGCTACTTCTATCAATAAGACTGAATTGTATATGGATCACCCCTTAAAATTCTGTCAAATTTTCAGTGTTCTTTTCAATACTACTACTAAAGAATGTTGACCTTGCCAGTTCTGCGCAGATCACAAGACAGAAATCACTTCCCAATTTCTATATTTATAGCTCCCACTTACAAAGCCACAGATCATTCAGGGGTTTTACAAATTTCTTTTAGCAGGAAACTCGCAGCAGCCCTGGAGGAAAGCAACTCAATGTTTATTTCAGCACAAGTTTATCCTCAGACAAAGCTTTCATTCTGGTATTATCATCTATATTTTCTACATTTTCTCCTAAATGCATAAACCTTCCAAGTAACATTTAATGAATAAATATATAGTTACACACCTCACCATATTTCTATCTAAAAAGATCTGTGTACAATTTTAAACTGATGGCTTTTTTTCTGAACATATCTCAATTTGATAAAAAGTTGTCTTTACAGGAAAACAGGAAGACTAATGATACGCTGGTGGTAACACCAAAACAGAGTATTTGAATTTTATAAAATTAGAAGTATCTTTACTGACAGCATCACAGTAGTGGTTTACTACTCCATTAAGATGAAGTTACTTTGTTAAGTTATACAGCTAGTAATCAAGTGCTAGAGTTAGAGCTTCATTAGACAGAATGCTACATAGAACTACAAACATTAAGCTTTTGCTCATTTTTTATTAGTAGTAGTAGTTGTAGTACAAAAGCATAAAAATCAGAATAAAGCTGTACACTTTGTAGTGCAGCTGGTCCTTGGAACTGCTCTGAAGTGGAATGGGAAGAAAAAATTGCAGCATGGCAAACATCCTCAAGAATGTACATTTTCTTTCCAAAACTAGGAACACCTACGTATTATTTAGAAATACAGAAGGGAAAAGTATAATCCCCGGCAGACTGTGAACACAAGTGACCTAAACTGACATATACTGTTCCAGTGATGAACACTTATGCCAGTGTTCATCAGCTGCAGGTCAGTAACATACATTCCCAAGGAACATACAAAAGAACACCTAACTATTAAAGTGTTAGAACCAGTAAGAAGCCATGTGTGTGTATATATGTGTATATATATATATATATAAAAAAATATATAAGAATACAGTATCACAGAGCTGAAAGTCCTTTGCATCATTAAGACAAAGGTGATGTTAAACACAAAACTGAATGAAAACCAAGTTCACATAAATAAAAGCTAGGAAAAACAAGAGTAAGACAGTTAAAATGAAGCATACAATTTAAAGTGTTTCCAGGAAGGTATCACAGAAAGTTGTCAGAGAGGTGTGTATTTTGCACCTCTTAAATGTTAATCTAGCCTCCTGGCACAGAACAGGGTCAGTGCTGTCTAATTCAAACCACTTTATCAGAGAGTTAACACAGCCAATAGTCCTGCCTTCTGTCAGTTCAACTATATAAATAATCCTGCTAAATCTATGAAATGGAATTGGTCTTATAAAACCTGTAAACATGTTCCCATGTCCTTGAATACTTCTGAGACCTCTGTTCATCCAACAAGGACCTCTTCCTTTCTGAAAGTCTCTGGTGTATACCCAATATTCTGTTCCTGCATCTCAGGATCTGGGAGTCAAAGCACCTTACCTTCACAGAAGACAAACAATTTTAGCTTCACAACTCATGAACTGCCAAGTGCTTTAAAGAATTAAACTCATCTGGCTAGTTACTCTGTCTTATTCTCTACTTAGATTTACTGTTGTTTCTGAAATCCACGCAAATGTACTGAAGCTGCTGGCTGGTACAGTTACTATCCAGCAAGAGACTGTAGTATTCACTCAGAAAGCTTTATTTTCAGAGAAAAATTATTCCACATAGAAACAAACCAAACTTTTGAGTTAAATACTAGAATTGAGCATCCTCTAGTTTTCTATAATGGTCACTGGCATAGAGCCAGGAGGGGGGTTTTGTGGTTTTTTCCTTCCTTCTAAGAGTACTACAGGATCTATAACTTCAAATTTGGTAGCAGTTAGGAAGTGACCATACTTAGGTGAAGAGAAACCAAGGTAAGAAAATGGAAGATAGATAGATAGATAGATAGATAGATAGATAGATAGATAGATAGATATTCAAGAACAACTTTAGATATTTGGAATTTCAGCAGTTTGTCCCCTATTTCAAGATCACTTAAATCAGCATTCAGAGAAGCAGTTTTCCAGAATGTTACAGTCAAGATACACCGCATTTTTCATCACAAATATATACATAAACAAGCACAATGCCTTCAAAAAAGGCTAAAAATGCACTCCATGTCTCAGTAACATTAAGTAGAATTTATTCTGAACCTAGAAAAATTTTTTAACCTTAGTAGCTAACGGCTCATTACCTCTAATCAGAAAAGTTTAGTAAAAATCACAAGACAGAAAAAAAATCACAATTCAGAACTCATCTAGAAGAAAGCCAGCTTCTTTACTAGATCTTAATACCCCTTGGGGTTGCACAGATGAAGACAGAAGATATCATTAAACTCAATACCCTGCTGAGCCACTACTTAGGACAAGTCAAGAACAGCCTGTGTGACAAAAAATAACAAGTGGTTATGCAGACAAAGCTCTTGAAGTTCATACATTTGCCCTGAACATTTGTTAAATCAGTGCAGGATACAACTTCCCTAGCCACTCTCTTCATCTTCAATCAGGAAGAGATTATTACCACTTTCTCCCAGCTTCTTAAACAACAAAAGGATGAACACACACCACTGCCTCAAAATTTCTTTTAACACTGAAAGCAGGTTATTATACTACCAGATACTTGACCTCTCCTCCCCAAAACATTCCTCAAAGTGAGGTTTCACAGAAATCCATTAAGTATGCATATCTGTGATGGCAATGAAACTAACACATGTCCAGTGTTAAAAAAAAAAAAGTTATTCTTTACTAAAAAGTGTTATATAATTATCTGCCACATATTTTCAGGATGTGACTAAAAGAAAACCCCACCAGAGAAATGTTAGGAAGTAACAATCCTGTGCACTCCTTCTAAAATAGTGACTATATTCCAAATAATTATTAATGGGTTATTATTACACAGTAAAAACACTTTCACCCCAACTATTGAGAGAAAGACATTTTTTAGGAACAAGATTCCAGAAAAAAAACACACAACTACTATACTGATCAATACATTCCCATACACAAACCTCACAGCTATTCAAGTATTTCCTCTCCAGTTTCTACATGGATCTTTTTGCAACTCAACATCCTGCGTTCTTTTATTGCATTTTGCCTCTATGAGGTGAATACTGCAAGAAAATTATATAGAAATATTAAAGCTCTCAATCAACTGTTTAAAAAGTACAATTGGAAGAATGAAGCACACACAGACAACTGAAAACACCTAGGTTTTTTTACAATGAACACCCTAATCTTTTAGAGGCAGAAACAGTATCTCAATTTTACAGTGAAACAACTGAAATGCTACCAATGAAACTACATTTTTTTTTTGCAGGAGAAAATCTCCTTATTCTTATTTGTCTTGAACAATGTCCAGAAATCTCCTTACAATGTGTGCATGTGTCTTTTAGAGTAAGCTCTGATATTTGGAAGTTGCCTTTTTATTTACAATCAGGTCTTTTCTCCATCGGTTATTTATCCACAAAGAGGAAGCAACTCTGCACATTTCCAATTTTGAAGTCTTGCCAAGAAGCCTATGAGTACAGCAAGATCTACCCATACACACGGAAGAAGACTTTTAACCTTCAGTAAACAGCCACCTAAAGTTCTACCAGAGGCTGTCTCTAATGCAGTTAACTAAACAGCTTATGGAAACCCACAGCAGGGAAACCCTTGATTACATCTAATTGCCCTCTACACAGAACTCTCAGTTCAGTGCTTTAAATTGCAGAAGGGATTTAACTCCACAAAATACAGAGCTGTTTCCACCATTAGTTTTGGAAAGTTATTAATGAACAAAAACGTCTGGTTTTTAACTTCTATGTGTATGCTACTTTATACTGAAAAATGTTTCATTATAAAACAAAAGCATTAAATACTCATGCTTCATTATGTGACTAAACTACTTACTTGTGCAGAGGCATTTCTGTACCCCTGCTACAGCAAGCACCTCAACATCTTGCACAGACACAAGTTAGTCATTTAACATATCCATACTGCACACACACCTCATGGCATTTTTAAGTATCACAAATATAAATGTTGATCAACTTTTTACAACCCACTTAATTTTATTTTTGATCAGTATTGATTAAGTATCCTTTGGGTTTCTTCCAAGGTTTGCTTTAGTAGTTAGGTAAACTTAATTTCAGAATAAATACTAAGATACAGCCATAAGATCCAATGAAACAGCAGTTTGTCAATTATTACTATTTTCCATCTTCAACCATCTAGAACCTAATTGATTAAACAATGCATGTGGTTAAAATATACAGTGCATTTCACTACTGTAGCATCTGCATTTCTCACCTGTAACCTCTCTGTGTTCTCTCACAATTAATGACTCCTGATATAAATCAGGATTTTTTTTTTAAGCAAAACATTATCAACACAGCACTAAGTTAATTTTCCATCAATCACACCAAAGCATTTAAAAGCTACCTCTCTGGTCACAAGAACAAAAGAATGGCTATGTATGGTCAGACCAACAGACTACTAACCTCAGTATCCCACTTCCAACCACAGGCAAACAGGTAGCACCATAGGATTAGTATAAAAACAGAAGAATAAACCTCAGAAAACATCCCAAATCTAAAAAACCTTGTAAATAAAAAGTATCCTGACTCAGAGGTAGTATATTTGAATTTAAGCACTCCCAGGGACTCTCCTCATGTGAAGTCACCTGAACGCTTTATGAACTTTTAAAATTACTTCATTTCCTAGCTGCTGAGAAACACTGATTTTTCCCTAAACAGACTACAGACCATACTATTACTGCCAGAACCACTTTCACTTCTAAGCAAAGCAAATAACCTGCTTGCCAAAAAGCAAAGTGAGGCCTCTCAAGAATTGTTCCTCCAACTTTGGGAGAAACATTCCTGACACTGTCCCTCTTCAAAACTGAAGCAAAGTAGAACAAGCTACATATAGCCAAACACTTCAACAATTGATCCTTGCTATGCTTTTTAAATCCTGAAGTTTTGAAAAACACTATGACACGGCACAAGTGTGTCTGCACTCTAAACATGGTCTCATCTAGTTCATAATATCAACAACTTTACATATGTTTACATATTTACATTTAGATGTAAAGTACCTAATTTAGTTTAAATAATAGATAATCACCTCACATCTAAAACATATGCAAAAATATACACTTTGGGGTTGTGGGGTTTTTTTTGTTTTTGTTTTTTTTTTAAGGAATTGATGATTGGGATGTAAATCTGCAACAAGAAATTCCCAAAAGGTTCAAAAAATTCCTCTACTGAGGTGCAAAACACTTACATGAAGAACACAAAATGTTAGATAACTAAATAGTCCCAATAAATAGTTGGGAAAAAGAGCATTCGTAAAATTAGATAAACCAGGAACTTCAGTGTATGCCACTGAAGTGATATTTTACCTGACAGAAAATGCTTTAATAGCAATACTTATCTTCATGCATATTTGAGTTACTTAAAAGGATACATACTGTATATACTGAAATAGTGTATCCTTTGTTATGCATATTTTTAATTACTATTCCGATTTAGTAAAATATTTGGAAGTAGCATCCATTCTTGTGTACTCAATGTCATTTTTACTAAGTTCAAAAACCATGAAGAAACTACACAACATTGTTACGGTGAAAACGATTCCTTCAGTTCACAGAATAGAGAAGAGAACCAGCCTATTACTTCAGTTGATGGACGCTCTATGCAAGGGCAAACTATTTCCTTTCAACTCAGCAGTAAGTGCTATAAAAGTTACTGTGGCAGCAACTATTACCAGTGAAATAAAATAATGTACTATGGTTCAAGTACCACACTCCTGATGTTTGACATTTCTGTACTTCATACTGGTTGGTATACACAGATTTGATAAATTACGATGCTGCAATATTACACACAGACACAATAGCCATGCACCTGAACAGCTGTAAAATTATTAACATTTAATGTCTGATGCAAAAGAAGACTTAAGTCTACTACTACAAGACTTCTTTGGATCCAATGGGTTGAGACCCTTTGCCAGTCATTATGGCTGTGGTACACACACCAAGATGATGAAGTAACATGAATATGTAATCTAAACTAATTATTTTTAAAAATGTCCCGTTCACAGGTGGAACAATAGAACAAGAAGTTCTATCATTTTCAAGATCATCTTCCATTGCACCATCATCCTCACAGGCAAAAAGCACTCTTACTAGGGGTGGGAAATTATTCCAGTCATTTGAACAAAAGAGAAAAAAGAGGTGGGTGGGGAAATCAGTCAGGAGTCTCACTAATTCCACACTGCAGGTAAGGATGCATCTTTCCACACACAGGTATTTTCTTCCTTCTTCAGCGTTGTAGTGAACTCTAAACATTGTTTCTAAGTGCTGGCAATTCCAACTTCTTTTTAAGTTAGCTAGATAACTTTGCAAATGATGCTNGCTGAGAAACACTGATTTTTCCCTAAACAGACTACAGACCATACTATTACTGCCAGAACCACTTTCACTTCTAAGCAAAGCAAATAACCTGCTTGCCAAAAAGCAAAGTGAGGCCTCTCAAGAATTGTTCCTCCAACTTTGGGAGAAACATTCCTGACACTGTCCCTCTTCAAAACTGAAGCAAAGTAGAACAAGCTACATATAGCCAAACACTTCAACAATTGATCCTTGCTATGCTTTTTAAATCCTGAAGTTTTGAAAAACACTATGACACGGCACAAGTGTGTCTGCACTCTAAACATGGTCTCATCTAGTTCATAATATCAACAACTTTACATATGTTTACATATTTACATTTAGATGTAAAGTACCTAATTTAGTTTAAATAATAGATAATCACCTCACATCTAAAACATATGCAAAAATATACACTTTGGGGTTGTGGGGTTTTTTTTGTTTTTGGTTTTTTTTTAAGGAATTGATGATTGGGATGTAAATCTGCAACAAGAAATTCCCAAAAGGTTGAAAAAATTCCTCTACTGAGGTGCAAAACACTTACATGAAGAACACAAAATGTTAGATAACTAAATAGTCCCAATAAATAGTTGGGAAAAAGAGCATTCGTAAAATTAGATAAACCAGGAACTTCAGTGTATGCCACTGAAGTGATATTTTACCTGACAGAAAATGCTTTAATAGCAATACTTATCTTCATGCATATTTGAGTTACTTAAAAGGATACATACTGTATATACTGAAATAGTGTATCCTTTGTTATGCATATTTTTAATTACTATTCCGATTTAGTAAAATATTTGGAAGTAGCATCCATTCTTGTGTACTCAATGTCATTTTTACTAAGTTCAAAAACCATGAAGAAACTACACAATTGTGAGCTTTATTCCAGCCAAGCATTATCAGCCTGTACACCACAAAAGAAAGGGGAACTCTACTGATTTTCTCCCCAAAGCTGCAAATTTTCCTATGACACTCCTTTTCAACACAACTTTATCTTCCTACTCTGAGGGCTTCTTTAGTGCATGTCCAAAGTATTTTCCCATGCATACACTTTCCTCCTAAAGGAAACAATTGTTTCTAACAAATACATAACATCCCACAGTATGGGCTTGTTGTAACTCCTCAAAAGTACATAAATGTCCTAGAAAACAGGGACTGAATTTATTTCAGTTTGAAAGCTACCAACATCAAGGTCATTACTTTGACAGATTAAAGTTACAGTTACAACTACACAACATTGTTACGGTGAAAACGATTCCTTCAGTTCACAGAATAGAGAAGAGAACCAGCCTATTACTTCAGTTGATGGACGCTCTATGCAAGGGCAAACTATTTCCTTTCAACTCAGCAGTAAGTGCTATAAAAGTTACTGTGGCAGCAACTATTACCAGTGAAATAAAATAATGTACTATGGTTCAAGTACCACACTCCTGATGTTTGACATTTCTGTACTTCATACTGGTTGGTATACACAGATTTGATAAATTACGATGCTGCAATATTACACACAGACACAATAGCCATGCACCTGAACAGCTGTAAAATTATTAACATTTAATGTCTGATGCAAAAGAAGACTTAAGTCTACTACTACAAGACTTCTTTGGATCCAATGGGTTGAGACCCTTTGCCAGTCATTATGGCTGTGGTACACACACCAAGATGATGAAGTAACATGAATATGTAATCTAAACTAATTATTTAAAAAAATGTCCCATTCACAGGTGGAACAATAGAACAAGAAGTTCTATCATTTTCAAGATCATCTNTACATTTAGATGTAAAGTACCTAATTTAGTTTAAATAATAGATAATCACCTCACATCTAAAACATATGCAAAAATATACACTTTGGGGTTGTGGGGTTTTTTTTGTTTTTGGTTTTTTTTTAAGGAATTGATGATTGGGATGTAAATCTGCAACAAGAAATTCCCAAAAGGTTGAAAAAATTCCTCTACTGAGGTGCAAAACACTTACATGAAGAACACAAAATGTTAGATAACTAAATAGTCCCAATAAATAGTTGGGAAAAAGAGCATTCGTAAAATTAGATAAACCAGGAACTTCAGTGTATGCCACTGAAGTGATATTTTACCTGACAGAAAATGCTTTAACAGAATTTATCTTCATGCATATTTGAGTTA
Organism: Florisuga fusca; assembly: GCA_038090715.1. Taxonomy (NCBI): domain Eukaryota; kingdom Metazoa; phylum Chordata; class Aves; order Apodiformes; family Trochilidae; genus Florisuga; species Florisuga fusca. The sequence continues at coordinate 12,595,084 of JAAWXA010000009.1, forward strand.
CTAATAGCATCCACTGTTCATTTTCACTCAAAACATCCTTGTGTACTCAATGTCATTTTTACTAAGTTCAAAAACCATGAAGAAACTACACAATTGTGAGCTTTATTCCAGCCAAGCATTATCAGCCTGTACACCACAAAAGAAAGGGGAACTCTACTGATTTTCAACACAACTTTATCTTCCTACTCTGAGGGCTTCTCTAGTGCATGTCCAAAGTATTTTCCCATGCACACACTTTCCTCCTAAAGGAAACAATTGTTTCTAACAAATACATAACATCCCACAGTATGGGCTTGTTGTAACTCCTCTAAAGTACACAAATGTCTTAGAAAACAGGGACTGAATTTATTTCAGTTTGAAAGCTACCAACATCAAGGTCATTACTTTGACAGATTAAAGTTACAGTTACAACTACACAACATTGTTACGGTGAAAACGATTCCTTCAGTTCACAGAATAGAGAACAGAACCAGCCTATTACTTCAGTTGATGGACACTCTATGCAAGGGCAAACTATTTCCTTTCAACTCAGCAGTAAGTGCTATAAAAGTTACTGTGGCAGCAACTATTACCAGTGAAATAAAATAATGTACTATGGTTCAAGTACCACACTCCTGATGTTTGACATTTCTGTACTTCATACTGGTTGGTATACACAGATTTGATAAATTACGATGCTTCAATATTACACACAGACACAATAGCCATGCACCTGAACAGCTGTAAAATTATTAACATTTAATGTCTGATGCAAAAGAAGACTTAAGTCTACTACTACAAGACTTCTTTGGATCCAATGGGTTGAGACCCTTTGCCAGTCATTATGGCTGTGGTACACACACCAAGATGATGAAGTAACATGAATATGTAATCTAAACTAATTATTTTTAAAAATGTCCCGTTCACAGGTGGAACAATAGAACAAGAAGTTCTATCATTTTCAAGATTATCTTCCATTGCACCATCATCCTCACAGGCAAAAAGCACTCTTACTAGGGGTGGGAAATTATTTCAGTCATTTGAACAACAGAGAAAAAAGAGGTGGGTGGGGAAATCAGTCAGGAGTCTCACTAATTCCACACTGCAGGTAAGGATGCATCTTATCCTCCAGAAAAATAAGTCATAAATTCAGAACAAGTAATTAAAATCATACATACTGCTAACTCATTTTGTGTTCTACATATTTATAAAGCATCATTTGCAAAGTTATCTAGCTAACTTAAAAAGAAGTTGGAATTGCCAGCACTTAGAAACAATGTTTAGAGTTCACTACAACGCTGAAGAAGGAAGAAAATACCTGTGTGTGGAAAGATGCATCTAAAGGATACAACCCTCATACTTCTGTATTAATTATCTATTGTCAGGCTACAGGTTTTGTTTTTTTTCCTTTCAACCCAGGAGGCTTCAAGTGTCAAAAAATTCACACTTGCACACAGTATCACACAGATGAGCAACACTCTCAGCTGTTTCAGTAGACAAAACAGTTATTTGGGACCCAAAATGTTAAAGCCTTATCAGTCACAAAACATCCTGGGACTTTACAACTTCAGCTGTAAACCACAGGCCTCATAATGTTGTATCGTCAAAAAATATTCTGCACACATTCTTATCAGTCTCCACCACTGTACAGGTTGACATTTAAAATCCAAAGGTAACGAATGCCCTCTTCCCCTTCTATCCTGGGCTTCCCAAGTTATAAAAAAAACCTCCACCCTCATGGCTACGCACTGTGCAGTCACAGTCACTGTCCCATGACCTGATGCACACACGAGGTAGAGTGAACCAACACATCCACAGCCAGGAGCAGAACTACTACAGTACCTCCAGAAATAAGCAATAGAAACAGTATGGCCATGGATGACAAACAGCAATTACAAACAAAAGCAGCAGACTTGGCAAGAACACATGATGGTGTCTAGAGGCCACATGAGTTCATAGAAGCACTTCTTCATCCAGACAGCTTTCGAAGTCTCTGAACTGAGCTTTATGTTAGAGTACAGAATGAAGTACTTAAAGTAACAAGTCTATTCATAAAACAAATATTTCAGGATGGTTTTGTTTGTTAATGAAAAGCACCAAGTAACTTGTTTATATATACAGTGCTATACTACTTAGACACTAGAGAAAACAAGAGAAACAGTCAGTTGCTCTCTGCTAAAAATGCCCACTGATGATGCCAGCAAAGTGATTTTAAAAACAGCCATTCCACAAGGCTTAAAATGGTAAAACAGGCGGTAAGCAAAGGAAACAGTGAAACCTCTTTGCTTGTTTCCCTTGCAGTTTCATTTAAATTCTTTCTTTATCATAGCTGTAACAGGAATAGCACAGATTACATGCTTATTATAGAGATGAGAACCATACCAGGCTCAGGTTGGTTCTGAAAGTGAATCCACTGCAAATGTTGGCTGCTCTTGCAGCATGCTATTAAAAACCCTAATTACAGTGCAATTTGATGGAATACTGCTTCAAGATAGTAAGCATTCGCTCAATACCAAAAAAATCACCAAAAATTCGTCAAAAGCCGTTAACCGTTATTGTCTACATTTCTGTTCATAAAAAGAACTACATGACTACTCACAAATACCTCACATTCCTGTGGATTTTGTAATCTGCACATAAACTTGTAATAGCCTATACATGGTTTTATTTTTACTTGCAAAAGCCATTACTAGATTTATCCCTTCCATTACTAAAAGCAAACACTAATGGCAAAAGATCTATACTGGAACTCCAACACTTGTTCTTTACTCTGAAAAGTTACTCAATTTGTGTTCCCGAGATGAAGTTCATACTTTCAATGCACATTAAAATGACCATGCCGCAGACCCATCAACTCCTCGCTGTTCTTCAGTGGTTGTGTCTCCCATCCGAAATCTCCAAAGCTCCATGACAGAAGCGAGCACAGGCTCGACCTGCCTCAAAGCAGAGTGCCTGGCCAAGAGCTCTTACTCGAGATTTACCCGAACACCCTTTCCTTGTCCTCTGCCGGTCTGCGGGCAGGCACTCCTGCCTCTTCTCCCCTCAAGCCAGCCGCTCGCTGACCTGCGGGGAGGCGCCGATCCTCCCAGGCCCGAGGGGCTCTTGCTCCCCACAACCCGGACCCAGGGCTGAGGAGACGGCCGACCCCGGAGAGCCCCGAAGTCATTGTGCTGAGGGAAATGATCGCAGCCGTCAAGGCGCAGCTCGCCCTGCCGTGGGCCGGCGGGGAGGTGGGTCAAACAGCCCCGCGCCGCGGCAGCGCCTTCCCGCCCGCCCTTCCCCTGCCGTCCTCCGGGCCCCGTAGCTCGAGTATGGGCGAGAGGCCTGCGGAGCTGGGGCTGCCTCCGGAGCCAGGAGCCCAAGCGGGCGCCATGCTAAAAACCAAAATGGCTGCCCCAGGGAAAGGAGCCCAGCTCAGGCCGTGAGGGGCTGCGCCTCCGCCGGCCTGCGACGCCGCTTCGCCCGCCGGACCTCGCCCAGGTACCGTCTCCGAGTCACATCGACCGGCTCGACCTCAGAGGCCCGAAAGGCTCCACTCGCCCGGGCAGCTCTGTTCCCGCACCTCAAGCGCGGCCCGCTGCCCGGAGCCCACCGAGCCGGCCCCAGCACTACACCATCCCGGGCATCCTGCACTACATCCAGCACGAGTGGGCTCGCTTCGAGATGGAGAGGGCGCACTGGGAGGTGGAGCGGGCCGAGCTTCAGNTCCTCGCTGTCGGGAGTGGCGGAGGCCCTCGGGAGTCCGTGGGAATGGCACCGGGTCGGGCCGGGCCGGGTTCTGCTGCCTGAAGCGGCATGTGAACAGCAAATCGAGGGTCAATACGCGCAGGTTGATAAAATTCTGCGCGGTGTAATGGTGCGCTGAGTTTTCCCCTGGAAGAGGTGATTTTAGAATAGATTTCTTACAATTTGTGGTACGTCTCTGGAAGCTGGCTGAGCCTTTGTCAAATAAATGGTCCTCTCTGTGGTGTTTCAATGGTAAAGGGGTAGGTATGTGTAGTGTATCCCCTCCGTGACGGGAAGGGACAGAGCAGAGTGTAAGGAAGGTTTTCCTTCGGATGCCTCAGTTTCATCCGTGACAGCGTTGCTGTGTTTGATTCTGGAGTTCAAATACGGTGAAACTGGCTGACTTGCAAAATGCTGGTCTGAAACGCAGTACTTACAAATTGCCATCAGATCGTACTTGAAATGATCTGTAGGTCACAGGCTGCAAGTAAGGCAGGAGCTTGGTTTTGTCTCTCTCCAAAATATTTACATACTGTACTTATTCTTTAGAAACTGGAAAGTATCCTAAACGTGGATCATGACTGCCAGAGCTGGAGTTCTGCTAATTGCTGAAAAAATAAATACTGCTTGTCTCAGTACTGGTGTTCCCTTTCTCTACTAATCTCAGGTTTCAGTTTTATTTAGTCTTTCCTTTCTTCTCCATTAAATAATTTCCTTTTAAAATGTCATTTTACTTTCTTCCTGATTCCACATACATTAGCAAATCAAAATCCAACTCCTTTCCCCCTCATCTGATTTTTTTTTTTGTTGTCTACTGGCAGTATCAAATCATTACTCAAAATTAAGACTTACCTCATACCCAGCTTAGTCTTTTGTTTAGTTCCAATCTTACAGGACATTCCTCATTCCTGAGTATATGGGAGTTACTGCAATTTAATTCCGTTACTATATTCAGCCGGCATCTTGACAACTCAACAGCAAAGGAAAACTTTTTTACTCTTTCCTTCCTCCTTGACTTCCCTAGATTAACAAGGTTGCTTTTCTAAAGTCCTTGATCCTGAAGTTGAACACTATTTTATTTCAAACCCACATAGAGGTTTTTGTTTCCTCGTTGGACAACCTAGAGTGTGTACAGTGACAAGATTTAAAGTACAAAAATAATTGCTATTTTGGATAAATATGAATATCACTACAGGGGATTTTTATTAAAGCCTTGTCCATGATCCAAACAAAAGTTGAAAGAGACAGGGTATCGATTATGTGAGCAGTCTTCATTTGCTGCATACTTCTGTACAATAAATTCATAGCTAGGAAGCCAAATAGCCTAAAAATATTTATCTACATGCTGTCACCTGCTTCTGACTATACCATTTTTTCCTTTTCATTAATGTTTAGAGTTGGACAGTGCAGTAAATTTTTGTCTTAATAGTTCTAATTATTCCCAAGAATAGTTAGTCTAACTAATTCCCAAGAATTAAAAATTAAGGAGTTCTGTAATAATGTAGCCATGCATTTCTTGCTTGCTATTTGCTGAACAGCATTTTAGCTGAGAGCCCCAAAATATTGCAAAACAGTGCAGCACAATAACTGAAGTGCTTCTAGATCTGTGGATGTTGAATGGAGTGGGCTTAGCGTGAGAGGCACACATCTAATTTGAATAACCAAACTGCAAGAAGTATCAAACTTGGGTCATATTTCTTTTTTTTATAATTTATGTGTTAGTGTATTATCAATATTGGTGAAATCTGACAAAGTACATTTATGTTGCGTGCTTGTATCTACTGAAAAAGTAATCAGGATTTTATTTTAAAATATGTTTTACTGCATGTGTAATCTGCTGGGTTGGCCATGCTAGAGACTTTTTTATCTGCAGAACAGGTATTTCAGGCTTTGCCTCTCTAAGAGGTCTCAACCAGTATCTGAAAAGACAGCATTTAGGGGTGTGACTCACAAACAGGGACAACTTCCTTGAGGTATCTCATGTGGTTATGCAGCCTACAGAGCTGGCATGTCCTGGGAGCAGTTCCTGAACCATCATGGTTTCTGTTTCAGCATTTTGAAGCAAACCAAGCAGGTTTCAGTTTGTCTTGAAATACAAGGCTGGAGTTACCTGTACAGGCAGAGGGGGATGACTCTGCTTGGGGGCGGTAAAATCAAGAAGCATCTCTCTTCATCACTCTGGGTGGCTAATCTTTTGTGTTTGTGCTGGTTTAGAATGAGTTAAAGCCATCGTATGGTACTCCCACCAGTCTACCGGTGGAGTACACAAGGCAGTCATGGTACCAGGTTTCTGTCATGGATACTTCCCTGCAGAAGATACTTTAATGAGGGTGAGATACAACACAGCCTGACAGCGCCTATTTCAGTCACATTGTGTCATTAAACTGCATGTCGTTTCTGTGCATGCCAAATTACCCTTGCAGGAGAAACACGTTGTAAAGGAACCAAAAGAGAGTGCTACTCAGTCACTCCAGAAGGTAGCTTATAGGAATTTCCTTCCTTTTGAAGGAAAGTTTGAAATTTCAAGACTTTTTACATCTCCAAGTGATACCTTCGAGGTTTTTGTTTCTAGGAAGTTTTCCTTCTGTCATCGGGTTCCATAGGTGTTTTGTAGATGGGGTATGCACAGAGCATACACTGTAGGCTATTCTGGACAAAATTTCTAATGCATGGTTGGCTGTGATAGGGAGAGCTGGACTTGACGGTCCATTGGGATCTGGGTAGCTCTTCCAGTCTTCTGTTCCTGGGTGTATTTGTAATGCAGATAGTTGTCCAGTGACCTGGAATGAGACAGCCTATTCATTTCTGACAAACAGCCTTCAGAAAGTAATGTCTTTTCATTACTGAAATGAGCAAAATAATGGCAGAGATATGAAAGGCTTGCCTCGTCACCAATTCCCTTGAACCATTTGATTCTGTATGCATAAAAGCATCATAATTTGTGTGTATGTGCATGGATACATGCAGACATGTGCGTGAGAATGCACAGAAAAGCACAGAAGAGTTGTGTCAGAAGAAAAGGACCCATCTTCCTAAGTAGAGTACTGATAATTGATCATGAAAGGTAGCTTCTAAAATACATAGAGCTTGGTGAAGGAATGGGTGTTTCCTCACCCATCAACATGCACAGATAGGCTTTTTGTTCTTTACAATGTATACATGCAAAACTAATTTTAACATGTTGTCTGTAACTGAAAGCCAAGATGAAAGGAAAAGAAAGAAGTTTTATTTGTTCAAAACAAAACTGAGTAATTTCCTTTTTTTTGCCTAAGTTGTGCAAGGAAATGCTTTTCTTTCTACAAGCTAGTTTTTAAGGGTTATTTTTAAAGGAAATAAAAACACACATAAGAGGTATTTAACACTGATGTTTTTCTCCAAGTCATATTGCACAGCTATGCTTGCATTCTATCTTTGGAGATGGTGGGAAAATACAGAAATGATGAGTGGTACCAGTGGACCTCTTTAGTACTGGTGTAAATCCCCTACTCTTAAACTGGGAATTGTTGTTGTGTCTGAAATTACAGATAACACATTTGAGTACTACTATGGTTCTACCTCCATTACAACACAATTCATTGTTTTAATATTTATTCTGGATTTGTGAGGATTTAAAAAAAAAAAAAATTTGGTTGAAAGTATTTTCATATGTAAAACAATCCAGGCCACTCATAAGAATACATGTGGATACAATAATCATAACATCAGAAAGGGATTAACTGTGTAGAAAGATTAGGCTAATAAAGGAATTATTTGGATTAGGGGTGAGTCCTGCAATAGGATCCATACATATTGATTCTTCATCTATTTTTTCCATTATGCATTGCTTAAGAGTAACAGGTCTTTCAGTGCTCCTGGGGTACTTGTACTGCCCTGTTCTCAAATCCCACTTGAACATCTGCAGACATAAGGTCCCTTTAAGGTCCCTTTTAAGGTCCCTTCCAATCCATTCTATGGTTACACGATAATATCATTATTGCATGATTATATGATAAGCCTTTTGTAACTCCAATGTAAATGCCTTTTGGTTTTTTTCTTTCCTACCAGAAATACTCTTCTCGACTCCTGCACCCCATATTCAAATTTAACGCTGAACCAACAAACAAGAAATGATAAAATTTTTTCTTATGGTAAACAAACAAGGTCAAACAAGGCTCTCCAGATACTATGAGCACATTGAAATTAATAAACGGGCAATGCTGGAAGCTGAAGTAATCAAGCACTGTCTCTCTCGTTCCAAGGATCAGGTAAGTTTTGTAGTTTTTTCCCCTACACCTTTTATTTTACCAACATCTCACAACTTTCATGTTGATAATTCAGGAAATACATCAGTTTCCATTTTAAGTCATTATTTCATATGTACTCAGGAAGAAAAAGGCTGGTTTTCTACATGGTGGGTTCAGTCAGTTGGACTGCTACTCAGCAATGAATAAATATGTTTTCCTGAGGCTTATGGAGATTTTTGAGTTTTGTGTATCACTGTCATGATGATTTGTCCTATTTGTTTGAGGAAGCTCAGAAGTTCAGGAAGATTTTTTTTTTTTTATCCTGTTTTTACTTGTCTGGTAGAGATCAATAGAGAGATATTACTGTAGCTTTGCTGGTAGGTAATAGGGATGGTACTGACAGCTCCAAATTTCAACAAAAAACTTCTGAGAGAGGCTTCCAAATCATGAAAATACTATGTAAAACAAGGGGGCGGGGGAGTTGGAAAGTTGAAACAGATTTTTAGACCTCTGTACTAGGCATTTTTATTCTAAAAAACGTTCACACTTCTTGCAAGGAAGTCAGAAATCTCAGAAGCTAGAAATTTTCTTAGATGAAATTTGAGATTTTCACAGCTCTCTTAATTGAGCCATTGGTACTACAGCAAAGTACCAAACTTAGCAAAACTTCTGAGTAAATTGACTTGCATTGGTGGAGAAATCTGTAACTTAGAATGTGAGTGGAGTTTTTTGATTTATGAAGTCAGCTTCTTTATTTTTCAATGGTTTCATGTACCAGTGAACAGCAGTCCTCGTATATTTGGTTCTAGAAAACCTCAGAAGAAATAGCAGTTCCTATAAAGTATCTGAGTACACAGACTTCTCGGTGGCTAAAGAAATTACCATGCCAGAGCATCTCCAAACATACTTCCCCTAAAGAACTAACTGTGTACTGCCATTTCAAGGACTGAGCAAAATGATACTTAAAAAAGGAGGCAGTGTGGTGTAAAGCACATTGTAACAGCACCATCTGCTGGCTCCTGTCTTACTGTGAAAGACATGGGAATTTTCCCCAGGGTCTGGAAGTCAAATATGCATCATTTTTATTAAAATATAAATAATTTTTAAATATAAAAATGATCTTCAGGTTGCCTCTTTTGGAAGTGCTTCAAAATGAAAATTTAGGGGAAATGCTGACTGCCTTATAACCCTAAACATGTAAGTTCATTTCTCTATGTTCCAACTAAAAGCTGACAGCATGCTTTCTGCCAGTAGGTGAAAAGTTCTATGTGGTAGTTACCCTACTAAATTCTTCTCAAGTCAAAATTATTTGGTGGATCTTGGGAAATCTGCTTTTCTTTGTTCGCCTTGAAAACATGAAAACTTTGTCTCTTTGAGCACTCTGTACTTAATACTGTTGTGTGCTGAAATGGCAGTTACTATATTTGAGTCATTCTGCTTCTGCCTAGTGCTCTTTCATTGAGTATAAGGACTTCAAGCTGGTGTACAGACAGTATGCAGCCCTTTTTGTAGTTGTTGGAATCAACGAGACAGAGGTAAGGAATTAATTACCCTCTTGAAATGAAAGCTTGTAGTCATTATCACAGGCAAGAGCTCAAGTCTTCCTCAAGTATGGTATTTTGCAATAGCAATTAAAAAATTTCAAGGAGTCATTGCTAAAAAAGCATGGTTTTATTTCTGTGAAGTAAAAAGCCGCATAAAAGAAAATGTGTTTTACTTCAGTTTGTATCTGTAGACTGAACTGTTATCATAAGGCAGTTTTACTGAGACTTATGCCAGTTCTTCTTTCTAAATATATGTCTGATTCAGCATAAGTTTATGTGTGGTGGGGTTTTTCAACAAATGTTAGCATTACAGCCAGATCAGCTGTCTCATCAGTGGTGACTTCCCAGCTGCCCACTCTTTTTAACATCCTTGGCCAAAGGAGAAAATCCTATACTGTCAGCTAGGCAGTGCCAATTTGCTGTCTTTTTTTAAAGAGGGGGGGGGGGAAGGTATCTGAAAACTGGCAAGCACTGTTACTTCATGCATTCACTGATTCCCAGCTCTCAGCAGTTAATTCAGAGCTCAATATTGGAGACCTTAACAGGGTGGTGCAGAAGGTAGCTGCTGACTACCACAGGTTCTTCAAGTCAGGGTTGTAATGACATGCAACTTGGGGCAAATTCTTCTGGCCTTGAGAGTAACATCACCCATATGTACCCCGAAAGCAAAGCCTGGCTCTGGGCTACAGCTGCCCAGGGTGACTTCAGCATGGGAAGGTGCAGCCCAGTTAGCTGCATCAGTCTGTCCAGCCTGGGTAATGGTGGAACAAAGGATGCAGTAGGCTGGCAGGAGCCCTGGCGAGACAAATCAATTGGGAACTGCAGCTCTTACTCCTCTGGCTCACCTGAGGCTCCTGTGCCTGAGCATTCCCCCCTCTCACCACTGGATATTAACACCTCCTCTGGCTGGGATGGCCTGAACTTCCAGGCACTTTACTGTAGCTCTTACTATGTGTTCTAGTTGGTTTTTGTACACTACAAACTGAAATAACACAAAGAATGCTATTACATTTTCTAGCTATTAATTTAATATTAATGTGTTTTTAATTTCAGAATGAGATGGCAGTATATGAACTAATTCATAATTTTGTGGAAGTTCTGGACAAATACTTCAGCAGAGTGGTGAGTGTGACATTGAATCTATTCTGAAGTATTTATCTTTCAAAACTCTACTGAATATGTCATTTCATAAAATAAAGGAAAAAAATATTTTTTATATTTATAGTTTTTAATACTTTAGCATTAATATTATCACTTTAAAAAAAAGGGGGGGAAAAACCAAGGAAAAAAACCAGGTTTAGTTGTTTTTTTAGAAAAGTGAAAGTATGCATGGGTTATAAATCATCAGATGAGGAATACTATAAATATTTCTGCTAGAAAAGCATGTTTTTGTATGCTTATACTCAGGGGTTCCTTGAGTTATCTACTCTTAAAATAGCCACTGGCATCTTATTCATTTTAAAGAAATAAAGAGCTTTTTCTTTACAGTTCTTTTCAGTTCATAGCACTACATCCCCCAAATGCACTTCATTCATGGTAAAGATGGTGTAAGCATTAACCAGGGAGCTGATATTACTCTCACGGAACAAGAGCACAGGGATGGAGTGCAAATGAAACCTCAAAAACCAGTCTGTACTTGTGCTCCCCATATCGTTGTCATGCAGCAGTTGATATCTGATAAAACACGTATTACAGGAAGAGATTTTGTTAAGAATTCAACATCAGGCATTGCTCCAGTTAAAATGAGAGTGCTCCTTATGGAGAGAGATTTTATTTGATTGTTTTTACAAAATGTGAAAATGCAGCATTACAGTCCTGGTTAGAACAAATGCCATTTAATATAGGATTTGTAATAGTCCTGTTATAAACAAATTTGCCTGAAATCACACTTCAGCACAATGTCAGTTGGTCTATGGTGAAATGTGTTGCATATCCCTCTCAGAAAAGAGGAGTGGATACAGTTCTCCCCATAGTCCGTGTGCTTGAGGGTATTTCATTGGTAACTACACACAGAAGGCATCAGCACCCAGGGTCTGTATCTGGTTTCCCAGTCCTAGCACCACAGCAGACAAGGCAGAGCTCCCTCTGTGAATTCAAGGACATGCTCAAAAAAGTCAGCTGCACCCTTCACTGTGTAGATGGCTGGCAAATGTTATAGACTGTTATCTCAACTAACATTGCACCAGCCTGTTGAAACTTCTAGTGCTAAGTATATCACTTTCTGACAGTACTAAGTTCAGAATTTGTCTCTTAAAATTCTTGTGATTGCAGTCCCAAACTAAGCAGTGATAACCAAGAATGGAATTTGATTCCACAGCACAGGAATGCACAATAAAATTTAGTCACATCTTATTTATGTGATAGAGCTAATAGTTGCCAACCCTTTCTCAAGTTTTATTTTCTTCATTTGAGGTGGAGCAAAAATACTATAAATGTAGTATATGTATACTACATATACTATATATATATATACACACACATTTTATATATATATAATTCTTTGACCATGTATATAAAACCACTGATAGAAATTTGCTGAATTCATCATACCAGAGTTTTTTGTATTTTCCATAGCATTTAAGATTTGAAAGTAGGGGGACCAAAAAGGGGGGTGGTTAAAGAAATCTCGTGCCATTCTGTGGTTCTATTTTTAATAGCATATAACATGATAAACGACACAGCACTGGAGAGCTATAATTCCAGATGGGGTTTCTGGCAGAGAACACAGAGCAAGAAAGTCTGTACTATTACAGATTAATGTTTAGAATTTGCAAAATTCTAGCAGGATCCCAAGTTATGATGATGACAATGGAGACAAAACTCTGGGAAAGAACATCTGTCCTGCTCTAGAAGGAGGACAGAAGGACTGTTTTGTCATCTCTTATTTTTAGGCTTGTGATCTTTAAACATTATGACATGCTCTATTTTTATCTAATGGGGTTTACAGAGCTTGGATTCAAATATCAGAACAAACATTAACAGAATTGGGGGCAAAGCTTTCAAAGTTGCATGTGAGTTATAACTTTGAGTCCCCTTCACTTTGATAGTGGCTACCCAGGGAAAACTGCAGACTGGTCAGAATATATACTCCAGTGTTTTCAACTCCTTTTTAATGCTAGGGGAATTTAAGCTGATCAGGCTCTTAAAACAGAGTTTTTGTGGTGTATAAAAATTTTCTAAGTGAAAATCTCAGAGTCACTCAGTGGATGCCTGTAGAGTAGAACTTGTCCAGCTTAGAGCATCTTTGGACCATAGAAGCTGCAGCAGTTTTACCTGGGGGAAATCTGCCTAAAGCCTGGGGCAGACTATGAATGGAAACCACATTAACAAACTGAATTCTCTCAGTAGCAGAAAAAGATTCCCTCTTTCAGCAGAGACTGGGGATGGTCCACCCCATCTGTGCAAGATCTGAGCTGCTGAGGCCATGATTAATGGTTTCTAAGTTTAGACATTTAACTGAGGCACCCAAGTTAGAAGTTTGCTTGTCCTAAGCTCACGTTACTGGCTGTGAAAACCGAGGAGTATCTCGAGAAAGTGACTCATGCCTCAAGTGTGTCGAGTCAACTGTTGAAGATACCCATCTCTTCTGATGACTGCAGAGTGACCACAAGGGCTTCTCACTCAGATATCTTGCCTGAATGAATAAGATTACTTAGGGTAAATCCAGGCCAAGACTGGAGGGAAATGATGACAATGTGAAGAATTGTGTTGCTGGGGCTGGAGCAATAATTAGAATTGCTGGGAGTCCAAAGTTTGGAGTTGCCTTCCCTCTCCCAGTATATGCATCTGCTGCTACTGCACAATTATACATAATACAATCTCTAGGTTTTGCTGTGCAGCAGCATTTTAAACTGTGCTTTTATATATATTGTAAACTTGCCATTAACTTCCTGGTTTTGCAGAAGGAGGAAGAGAGAATATTTGGATGGAATTACCATTATTAGAGATGCTGGGTTTCCACCCAGTCATTGAGGTGGCACTCTGTATGTTCAAATTGTTAGTCGTGGGTGATCTCAGTGGGTTTTTCCAAGTAAAAATTTTAGAACATTAGCTTTTGTTATGCAGGCAGGTAACACATCAAGGCAAAAGAGTGTTGCAGGAAAGAGCATGTAATTGTACAGTCCAGAACAGAAATCTGACTTGCCCTAAAATTCTATATATTTTGAAGCCTTTACCCTCTAAAGGGATGCATAATGTTTTATGAGACAAAAGATCAAACTGTAACTAGTGGTTGTCTCTATCTCTCTTCCTTGCAGAGTGAATTAGACGTATCCTTTCCAGTATCAAAAATCTATTTGGCTGTCTCTTCTCTGGGTATGTTCCAGCTCATACTGTTTTCACAGCACTGACTGTCAAGCAGCCAAGAGAATTCAGATGTTTCACAAATTTTGCACTTACAGTAAGTAAGTATTTCTGAATGTATGGCTGATGTTCATGAGGGTCATCTATTTAAATCCTCACTCATTAAGATAAGCCTGATACTGTTTAAAGTAAGACAGGGGGAGCTTGCATAGAGAGAACTAAGTTATATCAATGGAGAAACTAATTATTACTTTAGGGTTTTACTTTATTCTCTAACTTTACCAAAAAAACATATTTAAATTACTAACAATAAGAATGGAATTTTACAGCTGTGTCAAGCTAAATAGCAGTGGCATCACTGTAAGGGTAGGTTTGTGCTGTAATTTTGCTTTATGAAAGTCTAGGTTAGTTTTACTTTATCAGTGGAAAGAGAGGAAGGCTTAGGAGAAGGAAATTCAGGAAACCAGGCATTGTAACAGATACCTTTTTCTTCCCTCTCCCCTTACACAGCTGTATTTTCAGATAGGGTATTAACTAAAATGTAATTTTTTTAATTAACTAAAATGAAATACAAACTATAAATATAAAAATACAGTCCTGAACAATTATACACAAATAGCAATTAAATGAAGTACAGTACTGAATTAAAAGAAAATTAAACCAGGAAAAGGTAGTGCAAACAATAATTTTCCTCCTCAGTTCTTCCAGTCCCACTGCCTGCTCACTCTGCTCCACCAATCATTATGCCTATGTTTGTTGTTGGTTAAATGCACCTCTGGTGCAAAGAGGCTTCAGTTATACACCTGAGATACATTTTCCAACCTGGAATCAAAACTTTAAAGTAATTTACTTTATTTACCTTATTTGAGAATCAGTACATATGAAGAACATAGAAAAATTATTTATTTTTTCTTCCAATGGTGCTCACTTCACTGGAAAAGAAAACAAAACAAAAAAGAAAATAATTAATTTAACTTTTGTAAATGTTTTAATGCTTGCTCCATGCTGGAACTCTGTCCCATTTACTAAACTTCAAAACACTTATATGTATGTGTATATATACTGTCTCTGTCCTTTGTCAAATTGACAAAGTGCCATGGTATTAATATAACCCTTCTAAATTAACTTACATTATAGAAGACCACTAATGACATTTCATCATGAAGGGATGCTTAAGGTCTCCAAGCAATTGTATAGCAACATTTTTGTATTCAGTTATGATAGTTAAGGGCTAGAACTGTGTGTACTTGTGTGTGAGCTTTGCTTATTTAGACACTAACCTGACCTATTGAGGAACTATACATAGAAACAGCTCCGTGTGTTTCCTTACAGTGTACATAGAGTCTACAAGTACCTGATTCTTTTTATCTTTGATTGTTTGGAGTGCTGATGGTTCTGCCTGCCTGTGGCCATAGTTTTCATATGGTGAGGAATTTCTTGTAGTTACACACAGTTAGCACCAGTGGACTACTGAATAGCCAAGAAAGGCTCCTGCAAACCCAGCAAGTTTCTGCCCAGAGTGCTTGTCAGCAGTGTTTACACGAGTTGCATTAGATGCTAACACCAACATTTGCAGTGCATGCAATGTGGTGTCTGAATTAGTCCTGTAGAAATTAATCTTCTACATGGGTCTTCTCTGCAGGAGGGTGTGAATATAAATGTTTGGAAAATAGGAATGTACATTAGTATCTCATTTGATAATACTGGAAATAATATTGGAAAAGCTCATGTATGATATTTCTCCTTAACACGTATGATATATTCATGATGTACATAATTTTTCCATTCAAAAATACCCTTTTATACATGATACATCTTGGGAACAATTTGTAAATAAAACATTTTCTTTCTAGATGTGTTCAAAATAATTCTCCCATTAGGAAAAGGAGTTGAGTTTTGTGCAAGTTGAGAAGGTACTTAAAATGGTTGAAATTAAGTGAGATTCCCTCAATACTAAAGCAGAGGTGTAACAATGAAGTGGGCTGTTCAGGACTGTATTTATCTTTTACAATAGCTTGAGTAGCAGGCCCAGAAGACAAATAGAAGATCTGGACTACAAGTGTCTTAGACAGATGTTAATGCAGTGTAAGCTGTGATCCATCAGTGTGCCTTTCACAGTGTGTAAAGTTATATTCCCTCCTGGGTTTAAACAATTTCCTTTGCCAAACAGTCTTAAACTAACTCTTATATTCAATACAGTTATCTTGGATGCAAAATATCTGACAGAGGAAGTACTGTCTGAAGGTCTGTAACAGTGAACACCAAGTAGTATTTACTGAGTCTATGTATACAGAGCATCTGGTGGGAGACTATCATGATTTCCTGTCTCTGCACTATTATTTTTGTGTACAGATTCACAGGAAATTTATTCCAAGTATGATAGTAGCTAGTCTATATAGAAAGTAGTGTTTACTAGAATAGAAAAAATACTAGAAAATTACATGAAATCAGGAAAACATGAAAAAGAGATCATAATCACTGTGTATGAAATAAGTGGGTGTGATTTTCTGTAGTTCTAAAAACTCCAGATTGTGTGGTGTAGGTGCTACTGTCTTTGTGTGGTAATGACAAACAGACTATAAAAACACAAGTGTTACCACAGCAGCTTTGTAGGGAATGATATGCTGGTAAATATTGGAGTTTCTAACGTTACAGTAGGTTGACTTTTCTGTTGCTTCAACTGGTCAAGCAAAGCTTACTTGAAGACCCATTAACTTTCAGAGGAAACAGATATGTTCCACTTGTGAGAGGGGAGGGGGAAGAGAGGGTGCTTTAGGACCAAGCATTTGAAGAATGTTGTCTTGATCCAAAAAAACCATTGCATTCCATTGCAATGAGCTGCTGCTTTTTTTTTTTTTATCAGAGATAAAAAGCTCTGATAGAGGGAATACTTCATGTGAATCAATCATCTTCTTCTCTCCCCTGTGGAATAGCACTTTCAGAATACAGTGCATTTAAGTAGTAAGAAAGCTGAATGAATAATTTATTCTGAGAATGTATAAGGACACACTTCTGTCTGTACTATAAAGTAAGTTGATGAAATGGAAACCTA
Source organism: Florisuga fusca (assembly GCA_038090715.1). Classification (NCBI taxonomy): domain Eukaryota; kingdom Metazoa; phylum Chordata; class Aves; order Apodiformes; family Trochilidae; genus Florisuga; species Florisuga fusca. The sequence goes on from JAAWXA010000009.1 coordinate 12,611,910, forward strand.
TAAGGATTAGCTTAAAATTGTTCATAAAGGGAAAAGGTTCCTTTTACTTCTGTGATGCAGGGTGATATATGTCAGGTAGATCAGCCACCTTACCAAATTTATCAGAAATTCACCTCAATGTAGGTTTAAATATCCTAGAATATCACAGAGCTTGAAGGCAGCATTTGCTTCCTATTTAATGTCAGCATAGTTGTTTGAGGAAGAAATTGTCAGAAAGCAGGGGCTAATAGCATTAAATTCTAATACCATGAGATAGACTAGCAGTAAGCTAAAGTAAATGTTAGCAAAGATAAAGTCAGAGTGTGTGACACTGTATTATAAAAAAACCAGTTCCAACTCATCTTGAGTTGAAGATGAATGTCCAGGATGGAAATCGAAGTTTTCTAATGCTGTATATTCAGTAGCAAACCATTTGCCCTATAAATAAGCAGGCTGTAATCTACAAAGCTTTTGTTTGAGCTCCTGGGTGTGTTACCTGATCACAAGGTGTTGGCTGCACTTTATCATCTCTCAAGCCTGTACACACCCTTAATTACTAGCCTGGAAAATCCTGAATGTCTCTACATGAAGAAGTTATTTATCACATGCAAGTCTGAAATGTACCTTTTCCCTTTTCCTTCTCTTTCCCCTCTCCCCTGCTTAACTCTCTCTCTCTCTCTCTAATGTTTTGGAGAAGGAGATACAAGACTGTGTCACATTCACCTCCTCTTAGCATGTACACACCGTAAAACCTCTTTGTGAAAGGAGAAAGTACTATCAATGTCTTTAATAAGGGCCAGCCCTAAAGTTACCAGAAGCCTGTGTAACATCTAAATACCCATTGGAGTAGGTGCCATTTACCTATACTGGTATGTATGCAACATTGACTGAAATCTGTAAACCAGACAGTATGGGCTCACCTTTAGCTACTCTTTCCTATCTGGGTGCTCTGAAAAATTTTATTACAGACTTTTATCTACAAATGCACAGATTAATATAAGTTTTCTTCTGCACAGTTGTTTAAAAATGCCTGTGATCTTCTGCAGGGTTCTGGTGAAAGTCCCTTAATCCTCTTTAGTGGGCAGCCAGGATTCTTACTGGAAGTAGGACCTTAAATGACAGCTCTGGGTGGTGCACATGGCAGCACACACACCCACTGTAGCTTTTTTCCTGTTGCCAGTTGTTCGAACTGGTTTGCTTTGCTGCTTTTCAGCTGGGTGTGGAACTAGGGCTTCAGGGCTTTAAACTTGAAATTTGTGGTCACTTGCCAAATAAGTGACAGGTGGGGAAGATGAACCATGCTGAGGAGCTGAGCTACGTCTGCCTCATTGGGCTGGGCACTCAGATGTGAATGGATAAGCAGTGTGTGTAGGTCAAGATGTAACCATGGAGTGTAATCATGAGACTGACAGGAAAGGGGAAAAGCCAAAGTTCCTCCCCGTGCATTGTGCTTGCCAAGAGCAGCATAGTAAAGGGGGGAGGGAAGAGAACTGAAACAGGAAGCTGGGATGCTGAGGCTAAAGAATCCTTTTTGTACCTTCCAAAGTCAAGATGGGAGAGCTTTCCAGAGCAGTACTACTATCCCCATTCAAGCTGCAGGTGAATTGAGAGGTTCTGGAATGACTGAGAGATGAAGAATTACAGATGGACAGAAACCATACCACTAAATTTTCTGGAATGGAGTAGACCAATTTTTAAATAACCTGAAATGGCCCTGCAGGGGAACTGATGTCTCATTTAACCATATTGGGTCTGAGTGAAACATCTGCAAGATGCTTTCTGTGCAAGATGTATGTGTGCCATTTTCCACTGATGTGGTATGAGCTCTTTAGGAAATGCCACAGAGGAGAGAGCAATGATAAATGATTGAAATGTTTTCTCAAACAATGTGATGCAGAAGCATAAGGCAGGAGTGGCAAGTTGCTGCATCACACTGATCCTGGATGATCCAGTCTTCTGGATTTTTGATCCTTGGGACTACAGAAGGAAGACAGGAAACCACAGCTTGCTCTGGTGTGGAAACTGGAATCCTGTGAATCAGGGTTGGATTGGTAAAAGCCAGGAGCTGCCTTTATCAATCAGATGAAACCTGAATGCAGTGTTATTGATCTCCATTTAAATAGTCCCCTGCCCTATATAGAGCAATACTAGGGGTGAACTAAACAGCAACACAAGAGCTGTCTTCCTAAAAATTCTCACTTTACTGGAATAAAGAAACCCTAACTTTTCAGATTGAAATATTTATGTAAAGACTTATATACTTTACAAGTATACCATAAGAACAAATTTGTCTTAAGTCTTCAACCTGCCAACATACCTTTGTCTCAGGAACCATAGAGACAGGCTGTTGAGGTTTTAAGGGTAGGACTGCTCCTCAGTATTGAAAGATACAAATCTGATCTTTAGGCCTACAGTCAGACCCAGGAAGAAGTCTGGTATTTAAAATATACCTTCAGAATTCAACTGGGGGGCTTAGCTTAGGCTAGCAAATTAGAAGCTATCTGATGAACAGATAGCTGTTCAGACATAGCCAAGATGACATAGGTAGCATCTCTGTTGACATTTTAAGACACTGAGCTGGTCACCGTTATCTGAAGTAATAACTTGGGCTTCGAATCCTAGACAAAAGATCACTTTTTGCTTTCCCTGGAACTGGCTTCAGCTCCAGTTCTGGACCTGTGACTTGCTTGATGGCTCCAGCTTCCACCCCTCATTGCAGGGGAAATGAGGCTGAAATGCAGAAGTGCCTTCTCAAAGACAGGTGCTAAAAAACTAGACATGGAAATGTTCAGACTTACTTAACTTAAATCCACGTCTGGAATTTGTATCTAAGACTTCACTTTCTTGAGCTCTCATTGTTAGGACTCTGGTGGGTTAAGGTGTTCTCTCCCCACCACTAGTTACCAACTAGAAGGAACAAACAATATGTGTTCTGTATGAGCAGAGCAGTAGAGCAGACTGCTCTAGTGACATCCATCAGGATGTGAAGACACAGCAGTCCTCTTAAGTGCCTGAGTCATGTTCAAAAAATAAGACTTGAGTTTCATTATGCTGAGAAGAAAATGCTGATGCCTAAAAAAACCCTGGCTCTTGCAGCCCCACTGTTTAGAATGACAGTCCACTAACAGAAATAAAAGGCCTAGAGCAAAACCAAACTGTCTTCCTGAACTGAAACCATAGCATCAAATGTGGCATAATGGGCAGAAAAGGCACTCGAGACTCTCATCAAAGTGGGAAAGAAGTGCTGAAAGATGTATTTAGACTGTAGTTTGATAGCTACACTGCAGTAGTCGTCAATACACAAGCAAGAACTAGAAAAAGCAAAGCTAAGCTGTTGAGCACAGTGAAAAACACACTTAAAGACCAGCAACAGGTGGAGAGCAAGGCAGATGAAGGGTTGTTCATGCCTCTGTGTGTGTGGGGGTCAGTTACCAGTAACAGATGTCCCCAGCAGGCTCTTTGCTGTGAGCTTATTTCAGGTTATGGTGCTAAAGAAAAAAGACTCTGATGTTGCTGTTTAAGTAACCCTTTGCAGTTGTCCTGAGGAAACAAAAAACACTGGTGTGTGCAGAAGAATGCCCACCACTTAATACCATAGTATGGGCTGCCATAATTTTTTTTGAGACAGGTGCTGTTAGGTAACATTAAGGATATGGTTATGGACAAATATAATGTACTGCAACAACATAAATTCATAGCTTCAGATTATTTTCCTTTAGGTGAAGATTGTAAATATCTTTTAGAAAGTATTTTAAGTACAAACCATTTGTTTACTTTTACTGTCCTTTATGAGATTTGTTTCTGGACCAGAGCCTCAACTGTACATCAGGATGTTCTCTTAAGAAGCTATTTTCAGGCAGGTCAAATAAATAGTGTCAGTAACTTAGGGTAAAAGAAAAGTGTATTTGAGCACCAAATTTTTGTCTCATTTACAAAACTGACTGACAATTACTTTGCTAAAAAGAAACAGAATATATGCATATTCATGTACAAGGTTATTCTCTAATAACATTTTTTATTTGAGCAATGCGAGATATAAAATTAGCCCCCTATATCTAAGTTCAAGTTGACATTTCTTTTACTACTACATGGTAATTTTCCACAATGGGATCCTGCTTTTTGTTTAAATTCTCTGCTACAAACTTTTGATATATCTGTGGCCAGAAAGGAGTGTCAGTTGACCTGCTTTCCTAGCACTATTAAAATAGACAGTCAAATAAGCTAGAATAAAATAAGAAAAGCCTATTTTTGGAGACTTTTATTAAGGTGCCTAAGATTTCTCTGAATTATCTTCATGTTGTTCAAAATACTTAACTTGAAATACTTCTAGATCATGTTCAATTTGGATAGAGTGCACATCATTCTAGATGAAATGGTTCTAAACGGCTGCATCGTGGAAACCAACAGGAACAGAATTCTTGCCCCTCTGTTTGTGCTTGACAAAGTGGCAGAAAGCTAGGAAGATGCAAGACTGACTACAGCATTTTACAAAGAAGTGGTGAAACCATCAAGAGAATACCAACAGCACTCATCTGATGTCCTAAGATCAACTCACGCAATACTCAGATTTGTTGGAAAATATTTCCTGTTTCTCCTATACCCTATGTACCTGGTGGGAAGATACAGCTAAACAAAGTGGAACCTTTCATTTCAAATGCAGCTTTTCCGACACAGCAGGCATCTTTCTAGAACAGCCAATGTTTTAAAATCAGCTGTGGATAAGTAATGGCAACTTACACATGACTGTGTAGGTATCACTTTGAATCACATAGCTTTGTGCCAGACCCAGAAGAAGACAAAAAATGTGGAAATAAAACTCAGCACTTCTATATAAAGTACAAAAATAAAATTGATGCTTAAAAGGAAGCATTGAAACTCAATTTGAATTTTTAAGTTCTGTAGCTTTAGCGACTGTTTTCAAACTAGATTTGTCCTGCTGCAAAAAGCTGGTTTCACTCCCTTTCATGGTTACAGAAGAAATGTAACCAACAGAAGCATAGTGCTCCTGCATTCAGGGCTCCTGCATTCAGGGCTCCTGCATTCAGGGCTCCTGCATTCAGGGCTCCTGCATTCAGGGCTCCTGCATTCAGGGCTCCTGCATAAGCGCAAGCCGTGACTAGGAAGTGTTTGACGCTTGAATGTTATAATGTTAGCAAAAGATGGTAAACCTTTTTATTTTATTTATCTTTTATCATGTTGGCTTCATAGATTATACAAAATCTTTTCTACTTTGTCACACCAGTGTATTTTTTTCTCATGTATATTCTATCCATGCATCATAATTAAAACATGTACAGATGATGAATAACAGAAGATATGCAAGTTTCTCCATACCAGCCAGGTACCAAATCAAATGTCCCTTCAGGAGTAGGAGGACACAGCTGCTTGAACTTGTATTCACAAGGCACACAATGTGCTGTTTCATACCTCTATACTACACATTTAAGTTACTCAAGATTCAGAAATCTGAGCTTGCCTCAACTTCGGAATTCACTTACCTTTCCAGAACGATGGTATCTGTCTCCTTCATAATGTGCACACCAGCAGGAGGTATAACTCAGTGCTGAAAGAGTATGTACCTTGTGAGAAAGCACCCAACAGTCACATATAAATTGCACCTAGAAACCAGGGTCTAAGGAGCAGAGAGTGAAGTGTGGGAGAACAGTCTGCACAGCTTTAAAATAAAACCATTTCTAGCAAAACAAGCTGACATTGGGTATGGAGCAGACACTTGCACACAAGGTTTATGCAGCTGCTTTGTTGAAGCACAATAGTCACAGGAGGGGGAGGAGGAGGAGGGTGGGAGACTTCCCTTCAGTTTTGAACTGGGGAAAATTTCTAAGATGATGCTGTGAAGTCCTATGAATACTGGTACAAAAAGAAATCTGGCATCAACCTATTTCCATGTGTGAGGCAGAATGTTCTGGCAAGCTCTCTCTCGCCAGTGGCCCAAGCAAAGATTGTTATCAAAGAGAACAGGCATGGAACAAAACTTGCCACACAGATGCAGTTAACATAGTATTTTTCCTAGACATTATTAGGATTTCATTTTATCTTACTGTAAACCAATTTTTAATAATAAATTATTAAATTTATTAATTTAATAATTAATGCTGAAAAACCAAGACAGGCACTCCATCTCAAGGAAAGCTAATCTGCCACATCATCTGAACCAATTTTTAGTGAATTTAATATAAGAAATTAAGAAATATTACCTCAGGTCACATGTGCCCACTGAAGTGCACCAAAAAGTGCCATGTGCACTGTTGCCACTGCCAGTTCTTCAGAAGTTCCACTGTGCAATTCTGAAAAGATTTGAGAACAGAGATGAGTTTGTATGATGAATTATTGACATGTTGTCAATACCTGAAATACTGGAAATACTTTTCAACTTGAAAAAACTATGACAAGTTGTTCAGAACACATACAGAGATTTAATAATGAAAGAAGTATTAATGAAGTACTCGGAGGAGACAGTTTGATATGTTGCAAACATTTTAATGATTACTTTTGAGCTTACACATTGGGTGTTTTTTTTTTTAAACTCCAAACTGCAACAAGTTAAATAAATGTTTATAATATACAAAGAAAATACAACCAAAAGTAAAACTTGCTTTAAGTGTGCCTTGCACTAGGAACCAGTGTTTAATAGCTTTATTGTTGAGCTGCACAAACACACTTAAGGATTTGATCTTTATAGCTGGGCATTTGAGAAATCAAAATATATTCCCACTTAAAAGAAAAAGAAAAAAAAAAAAAAGGTTGTGCATGATTATATGCAAAAACCCACTAAAATACTCCAATAGTGCAGGCACCATTAAAAAAGAAAAAGCTGGAGATGCCCATTAAGTTTTAAGGAAGCAAGTTTCTGACCAGTTAGCTTAAAGCCAGCAAAACAGGGATCAGTGATGGCAATTGTAGTGTACAAGGTATTAAATGACAAACTTTACACAAATACACTGTTAGAAATTTGTATCAGTGAACACTGAAAATCTGATGATCTGTTCTTTGGAACAGTCAAACAGAACCACCTTAATTTCCAGTTGTGCAAGCCCTTGAAGCATCACACAGTGTTCTGTGCCAATTTCTTGCTGGCTGTGTAGTTACAAGAATTTATTTTGTCATTAGCAGCTAACAAACTTATTCCACATGTTCCTAAAGCCTCACAGGTGAAAAAAAAGGCAAGTCTCATCAGAGCACAGCGTGGAGATCATATTTTTTGAACACAAACACAAGAGGCTTTGCTAGTATCAAAAAACACTTTCTCATGTCCCATATTGCAGTCAGGGGCTCAGTTGAGGTGGAAGCCTTTCTCCATGGTAGCAGCTAGCAGGCGCTCTCTCATAATCTCCTCAGAAGAATACTCAGGCAGCTTTAGATAATGCACACATGTATTCACAGATGGATAACTTGCATCTGTAGCATCAACCTGAGGAAAAGAAAGAATGTGTTTTACTGCAGATATTCACAGGGTTTGATGCGGAAGGTAAAAGTTGTAATATCCTTGAATTCGTGACATGTACTGCATACATAGCATCAGATGCCAAGAAACAGGAGCATAAAGAGGACCTGTATAAAATTCGTTTATATTCAGAAGAGAGAGCAGGCCTCACACAGCTGTTAGCACTAAAAGCTTAACATAGTGTCATAAATTAAAAAAAAAAAACAACACCAAAATTAAAACAAGCAAAACAACTGCCACAAAACCTGAAACAAAGAACCACCCCCCTTCGCTCCTCCCCTTGTGGAAACATCCCCCCCAAAATCAGTGTTACTTTTTACTGTAGCAACCCAAACCACCTGGTTTGAGGGGCAACCTGAAGGAGCCGTACCTTGCGTACAACAGTGAGCCGGGGGTGTAGGTTTGCCAGTCCTCCTGGTGGGAGTGTTGAACAACCAGTGGTGAACTGGAGAAAGGCCTTCCTTTCATCCGAAGACATACCACACAAGACTCTCACAAATCGAAGGAATCCAGGGCTTAAAATAAATGACAGTCATGAATTACAATGACATTGCAAGAGAGTGTTTTTTAGATTTCCCTTGAGATGATACAATTATGATCTTTAGTTGTATGATACATACAACCAGTTGTATGATTCTGGTGCCTGTTCAATACAGAGTTAATAATAAAACATCCTAAAACACTTAAAAATACTTCCTTCATCTCCTTGCTGGGTATTATGCAGAAAAATGTCAGTAAATATGAAATTTTCTCCATACTTTTCTTGGAGTGTTATTCAACTATCTTGTATATGAATGAATAGATAATAAGAGCTCAAATCTATAAGAACTCAACTGACTATAATCCTAAGACCTTTTCTGTACCACTTCTGCAGTACAATGCCACTTCAATTTATGTAGTCTTTCATTTCTATCCTGTTAAAAGACACTCATGAGAAAAAAAAACAAAACAACCAACCAACCAAAAAAAACCCCACAAACCAAAACAAAACCAGGAAAAATGTAACTGACTACAATAGATTTTCAAGGAATCTCCCAGATAACACTGCTTTCATCCACACCAGCCCAGGGAATGAGGGGGAGGAGAGGGCATGAAGAAAACACAGCTTGCTGAAACACACCCTCAGGTACCAAGCACTGTAATCTCAGCTGGATCTCTGCATGCTCAGCAGGGTCAGAAGAAGAATCGCTCCACACGGCATTTTAAGACTGATGAGGATCCTTCAGCATACTTATACTAACACAGTTCCAGAACTAAGTTTTATGTTATTTCTACCAACACAACAAGCAACAAAAAACCCAAAACCCAAACTCCAAAACATCAAAACTACCTCCTGATAGTCAGTCACCAGTTTGTTCCTTGCACAGTACGTTTTCTTTTTTAAAACAACACTTGAAGAAAGAGTTCACAAAATAAAGGACAAATAACAACTACACCAAACTGAACCAAAACTATAACCATCATCAAGGATAGAAGTAAAAACTCTACAGCACTATTTTAAAAAGCCTGTAGTAACCTGTCATTACATTTCCATGTTCTTCACATTTCAATTTTTTAAAGATCTTCTCTCATCACAAAATCATCAAGCACCTTCTAACCTATCTGTTGTAACATACATGGTTATTTCTTGCAGTTTTAGGCAATCACTTGCTCTTCTCTTCAATGACCACCAATCCCATCCAATTTGGCATCTCCACCTAATGGACATCCTGGGTATTTTGCCACTTAATATATCTTTTAGCTACTATTTTAAAATGACTCAAAAAGTAAGTACCTATCTCGTGTATATCCCAGTTTAGGTTCAGTGTAATTGATTATATCTTCAGCTGCCCAAGAAGGTGATTGATTTCCACAAAGAATCATCTGAACTTCTTCATGGCTGAAGGAACTCAGTTTCTCCATTGGGAAGACTCTATTGAAGCCATCTATAATTTAGACAAGATAACGTAATAAACATATGTAAAAAAGCAAATAATTATAAAATAAAGTCATCATTTCAATTATATTGTTCAGTTAATCAAGCCAGAGTCAATCAATAGTTTCTTGATTAGGGTAAATTGAACCCCTCCAAGGTAAAAAATGGCATAGATAATGCAAAAGTGTTATGGAATTAGTGTCCTATGTATTGCATTCATAACCTAAAAGTTTGGTTTTGAAAGCCATGCTACCCACCACTTTAACCAGCACACTCCAAGTGTCAATTAGTCCACCTAACTACATATATTATTACTATTATATTACTAACACCATACATATTATGACATCTAAAATTACCTCTGAATGCCTCCATCTGTTTTTGTATACCAGTATGCATGCAAAAGTCAAACATGAGATCTACATATTCCTCTGCATTATCCATTGTTACAGTCTGCAAAGACAACAGAGAAGTACTGTAAGAATTCACTTTGCATTATAGTCACTACTGAGAAAGTAAAAATGTAACTGATGTCCAAATTGTCAAGGTAGGTTGTTGCCTTACCTCATCATCACCACCTGGCTTCAGATCCACAGCTGTAAACCCATACACTTTCGACGAAGGGCAAAACTGAAAATTTAAACTTCAAAATAGAAAGATACTTATTAACTGCAAGTCTGCTACTACTTTTGCAAATACAATAGATTTATAAACTAAACTACACACCCCTGAAAGCAGCTCACTGCATTTCAAAACCCTTGCCTGTGGACTATTGTGTATATATGTGAGCAGTGGTACCACAGCACAGAACTGCAGTTATTAATGCACTACACAGATAATACCTATTTCAAATCCATGGTGTGCACATGCATGTACTTACCCACTATTTATTTGAATTTTGACAACCCTTGAAAATTTCATTGGGTTTGCTTGCTATCTCAAAGTTATCAGCTTCAAAACTACTCAAACTGTTTAATCCACAAACTTAGAAAATCCTTTATATCAATTTCCAGCACAAAGTTGTAGAGCCATTTACTATATTAAACATTTAGGCTCTTCAATGGTGCTACTTGCTTTCTCTCCATAACAAGTCATGCTAAAGCCTGCAAAGCCATAAGCAATTAACAGAAATCTGACTAGACAATCCTTGTGGCACAACATAATTTTAACAAACAGCTCATTATTAATGGTAGAAGAACTACTGTTGTTTCAAAAGAAGTAATTTTAAACTACAAAAGATAGCATCCTGACACAAGGTAACATATACGAGTGCTTTTTAAAAGTTTAACATGGATTCAGATACTGCACTGCATTCCCATTATCACAATCTGAAATTTGAGCCCATCCTCTTTAAAAGCTCTCACAAAAATATTTAAATTTCAGTAGTTATCATAGCAATGCAAGTACAGATTTACATTTTTCTAAAGGTCTTTACCAGTATTTGAGTGTTTCTAGGGTCATACAGCATTGCAGTGCAATCACATTTATGTTCAAACATTAGGAAACTGAATAAGTAAGAAGAGAAAACCCCTCAAACTAAGGTAACAAGAATAGAGGTACAGGTGGCAAACTGGATCTTGCTGCATCTCTAATGACTCCTTGAAATTATATTGTTTAAAATTAAGAAATCTTCATTCTTAATTGTGTGTTAACATTTGTCTGTAACACTATATTGTTTGCATATTTATAAATAAATGCAAAAACTCTTACCCCAAATCCTCTATGCTAAGTGGAGGCCCTGAACCTGATGGATTCTTCAGCATTAATTCCTGTAACTTTGTGTTCTTTTCATCTTCTGACAGACTTTTGTTGCTTAAAATTTGACGCCTTTTAATTGCAAGGTCCTTAATTTCTTTTAGAAACCTAGCTCTATGTGGATTTACTAATTCGAAGTCTTCCCATGTTAAAATTCCATTAAACCAGGCAGGAGGTTTAGGTTTTGGTGGATCAAGAATAAATTCTGATTTGGAATCTTCTTCCAGACTTCCTACTGACAAGGAATCATGCCCTTCTTCTGTAGAAGCCTCTGACTGACTTTCAGTGCAGTGCAAGTCTCTGTCACCCCGTGATTCATATATCAACTTACTCATGTTACTTTTAATATCCCCCATACACATGAGTTTAAAGAAAGGCTTAGAAATGGGTAAATCCACAAGTCTATTGTCCTGAATGCATTTAGCCAAGAAAATTCCAAGGAAATGGAAGAGTTTGGTTATTCGTTCAAGTTCATCGCTATCTTGTGGGAACGGTGCTGTGAAGAGTCCACATGATCTCTGCACATAGTAGCCAGGGGGTTTCAATCCACCACCAATATCAACCTGATTTAGGAGAGACACACAAAAAAGTGATATAGTTAAAGGTCAATTTAATTATACATCTGTGCTGTGTAACACTCTACTTTGTTAAAAAGAGAAACCGGTCAGAAAGCAAGCTGCAGAGAACCATAATCATTCTTGACCATGAGCTCAGTAATCATGTGTTCTTCCCTTGCTGTACACTTAGCTCATTTTTCTTGTATGCAAGTACTCAGTTTAAAACACAAATTGAAATATACCTGACGAGACTCATCATCTGGAAAGTCATCATCACAAAGCCAAGCTCCCAAATCTGTCCTCTGAAATTCTGCTGCCACCAATGCATAAAATTCCAAGGTAGGACCTAGACCCGTTCCTTCCTCCCCTAAAAACTCAACCTAGAAAAACATAAGGAATGTTAATAACAAAAGAAAATCCTAGTGAGACGTTCATTGTTGGTTATGGAACAGGATATTCAATATCCCAGCCAGCGCATTAGAAATAGCTATCTAACCTCGCTCTGCTAGGCAGATATGCTTTACCTCTAGAACAGATTTTCTGTCTGCATGAATCTGCATGACATTTTCTGCCCATTCCATCAAGGATTCACCTCGCGGAACTTTCACTCTTTCATGTTTGAGACGTCCAACTCTAAACTCTCCTGGGTCATCACGTCGCACTGTGCTCGCTGTCCTTGTTCGTTCAACAGTGGCTTCACGCCTGTTCTGTAGCCATACTATTGCTCTGGAAAAAAAAAACAACAGACAAAGAGCTGCGTAAAACTTTGATGTCTACCAGCACGAAAACTTGAAAGAACATGATAAGAAAATCACCTTTTTAACTACTAATTACTTCTATTTTGTTTAAGGTCACATACCACAGTATTTCTGAGACGAATCTGAAATGCCCAAATAAGTGTAACTCCTAAAATACAAAGCAGCCCAAACTAAGTAATTTTTAATTACTATCAAGGGCCAGCCATAACTTTTGATGTAATAAATACTAACAATGAAAGGATACAATTCTTGATCTGAACTACTGCAGTTCTCATATTAAAGTGGAATGAACAGAGGGCAGCAGTTACTGTAGTGCTTTTTAATCGCAGATGTTCAAAACAGTTCACAGCCACTTACTGCAACTTTCACTGTATATTGCAGTATGAGTTTTAAGAACTGTTTCCAATATTTAAGAGCTTAAGAATGCTCTTCACTTACCAAGTAAATACCATGCAATGTTTCCTGAAATATCTCTTTACAACACAGTTTTTCTAAAACATTTTTTTTCAAAACAAAAACAAAACAACGAACAACACATGATCCAGTTTTCTGGACCATTTTTTCAAAGAACCTCCATTTTTGCATAACATGAAGACTTTAACTGGTGTCTTGCCAGACAACAGCTTTCCTTCTCTTCCTTTCTTTTTAATTGCCTAATTTTACACCCTTTCTGAAGCATTTCTACTGCATATTAAACACATAAGTAATTTTTACAAGTCACTGGCTACACTTTTCTTGTAGCAAACAAACACACACACACACAAACAAAAAAAACAGCCAAGAAAACCCACAAAAACTTTCTTCCTTCTCATTATATAAAAATAAGCTGTCAAAAAGGTGTATACAGTCTACATTCTCTCAAGGTAATCACTGCTGCAATGAAAATATTAAGGATTTCTAGGAAACCAAATAACTCAGAAGGTAAGGTTAAACATTTTATTGTCTGGGATTTTTACAGTTTCATTATGAAGCAAATACTAACTTTCAAAATAGCATCTATTTGTTAGCTTATGTCTGTGTTGGTGAGATTTCAGTGAATTAAAAATGAACAAACCAAATCAAACAAGCACCAAACCACTGTTGGAACAGTGGATTAAAATATATATACTTTAGTGTGTGTTTAAAAAAAAACATTTAATTCACTTTTTTTTCAGAACGTTTTATGACATCCTAGGCTAGGGGTACACAAGAAAGTCTTTAAATGAAGTTGGAAAATGAAATTTCTTCAAAGGAATTTCTCTAAGCCATTATATATTTAAAAAACAATATAAAAAAGAGAAAGAATAAAAGAAAGCAGGCTTGGGTTTTTTTTTTACCTTGATGCTCCAAATGCTGTGCATGTGAAGTACAACTGCCTTGTTTCAAATGGAATTAAGAAAGGACACTTGCTTGTTAGCTGCTCACACCAGTCTGGTAAAGCTCCACTTGCTAGTGCCAAGGGTTCCTGGAGTTTAATGCAAAGAAGTAAAAAAAGAGAAGTCTAATATTAGACTCCAATTGTCCCAGCAAGTTTGTACCTAAGTACATAGAAACCAAATATATCCAAGCACAGTTTTCACTTATGCTTGAGCAAGTTTCTTCCTTCTTAGCAATTGCTATTTTGTTTTTTTTCAGATGCAATGTACATCTATGCAGGTAGCAGACCTCTGGGATATGTACTACCCAAAGGACTGTGGGGAGATCCTAATATACAATTAGGACCTAATGTACAATTAGATCCTAATATATTAGATCCTAATATACAATTAGGATCCTAATATACAATGAGGACCTCCTCAAAGCCCAAAAACTCTAAAAGACACTTGGTCGTAGTAAAGATGATCCCCACTGAACTATTACTATAGTCTCTTCTATAATACAAATATAATAAAAACTATTTCAGATATTATTATTACAAAGATATTCAGGATGTCTGAACAGCCTTTAAAAGAACGTGAAAAACTGAACTTTTTTTTAAATGCATAATTAGGGCAATTTAACTGTCATTAAAAAAAAAAACATGCAAGAGCTGAGCAACTCAAGAATCACCATCTTTCAATCTTTGTTAAAGAAAATGTAGTTCTACTGAAGAACTACATTGTAAGTTGTAAACATTACTAAATTGTAAACTTTTCCCTTCATCGCATCTAACTGACCTAGTACCAAAATATGTTTTCTAAATGCCATTTTTTAATGACATTTACTTCATATAGAATGTATAAACAAAAGAGAATTTGTCAACCCTAAACACAATTGCCATTTTTACAAAATCATCAGGCAGACATAAGTAACATAAGACATGGTAACATTGACGTTTGGTGGAGAAAGATACAATCCTATCAACTTTTTCCTTGGTATATTTTTAGTCTTACTAGCCTCACTTTACAGAATTTACTTATCCAAAATATAAGGAAGTAAATATCATACAAAACAATTCAAAAGTCAAAGGGCAAAAAAGTAAATTATTTCAAACAGTCAAAGTAAGGAAGAGTTTAAGAGTCATAAAAACAGTATTACATATACGAATTGTGTAAGACATTTATGTAATACCTCAATCTGTTGCAGAATCTTTGTAGTAATTTTTTTGCTTGTGAATTCATCTGGTGGAAAGTTAAACTGAGGATGCTCATCTCCTTCTGAAAATACCAAAGACAAAATTTTTCCTTATTTTTTTTTTTTCTTTAAAAAATTTCAGAAGTTCTGCTAGACAGCAAACTTACCTTCTTGAGAAGTTCGTGCTGTGTAAGGGTCACTGGCAACTATATACAATATGCGAAGTAACTGCAGAACATCTTCTACTCCACAGGAGTTCTGCCCACTGCCAGCTTTGGCCTGAGGTTGTTCCTTTGCCAAACTAAGGATATCAGAATTTTGAAGAGTAGAAATGGCTCCTTGACTTAATCCCGATTTTGATCCATGTTCACAAAAATCCTGGGGGGTGGAAGGGGAAAGTTACTTGGAGAGCACAGTCCAAAAATGTAAATTAATTGAAAAATCAGAATGGTTATTGTGATTAACCTCAACAGTTAGATTGTGGATGATTCAAATGTATTTATTTTACCATGAGTATATGTAATAGAAGACACTAAAAAAATTTTTTTTTAAAAAAAGGAAATTAAAAAAAACTCAACTTGCTGTCAGCATGTGAACATTTAACTTTCCTATTCATGTCATATCCGTCCTCCACAAGAATCTTTTAAGCTGCAAAACACATAGCCATTCATAATAAAAAGAGTTTGGATGCAGACGTATACCTTGTATGCAGCTATGAGCTGGGAACAATTTCTGTTTTTCCTAATACTTTTATTAGTGCCGGTTAATTTCCAGTGGCGCAGGAAAGCTGAGTCTGCATTCTTCTGCAGGTAGGTTATCAAGTCATTCTTTGGTAATTCGTCAGTGCCAAGGTACTGCTCCACATGCTCTACTGACCAGCAACCCTACAACAGGAACCACCAAATGTTGGCTTTTCCTGATTGTAAAGTCTTCACCATTTCACATGCATTACAAACTGTCTAGTTGTAAAGGAGCATGCATTTACAAATATATTCACAACCTTGAACTGAAAATGGTTAGTTTTTTTTAATGTGGCATTTCCAAAACTGCAATAAGTTTTGTTTTGCTTTTGTTTAAACAGCCATAACAACATACACAAAGGCACAGAAGTAAGTCTTACCATTTTTCCACTTTCCTTTTCTTTATCAGAATCCTTCATTTCTCTGTACATGATTCTAGATATCAAAACAATGAGTTAATATTTCATACTCATAGTATATCCTCTAAATTTTGAAGTTATGCATTGACCTGTTAGACAGCAATGACACGTACATGTAAACCAGCAACAGG
Organism: Florisuga fusca; assembly: GCA_038090715.1. NCBI lineage: Eukaryota > Metazoa > Chordata > Aves > Apodiformes > Trochilidae > Florisuga > Florisuga fusca. The sequence continues at coordinate 12,628,158 of JAAWXA010000009.1, forward strand.
AGCTGCTCTTTGCTGCACAGAACATCTGGCATACCTTGATGCAGCAAAGCTCTTAAATGTACATTTAATTTTCATTATGTCAATGTTTACCTAGCAAATTATTTAATTTGTTTCCATAAGTGAGGCTTGAGTAATCCAACACCCTCTGTTCTGCAAATTTCCCAAACCAATTTCAGGTTCTTTACCTGTACCACCTGTTTGAAATTTTTAAATTTTAGAGTAGTTTGCTGCGTTAATAACTTAGGAGACATGTACTTTAGCAACTATTTCTCATGTTTTCTAACAAGAAAACATTTTAGTTATAGCCTACAATTTTTGACACAAGACAACTCAGAAAATAGGTGCTGAAATCTTAAATACAAAGTTAAAAAACCTGCAACTACCTTATTGCACTCTTGCTTTCATATAGCTTATTTTCATACATATATTTTCATATAGCTTTCTAGTATGACAGAAGTTACACTGATGTAAGTATATGAAAAATATGCCAAATCACAGCCCTATAATTTCTGTCTGTCATTATAAAGTAAGTAAGGTCAAATTAAGGAAGAGAGAATAGCTGAGTTTGAAAGGGACCTCTGGAGTCCTAGTCTAATACCTCTGCTCAATGTTATGTTTTAATGGAATTTCCTGTATTACAATTTGAGCCATTTTTAAAACATGCTCCATCTTCCTTACTTTCTCCCATCAGGTACTCATACACATTGGTAAGATCCCACAAGATCCCTTCTTTTGGTAAGATCCCTTCTTTTCTCCAGGCTAGACAGTCCCAGATCTCTCAGATTCCATTTGTATGAGAGAGGCTTTCAGTCAACTTCGTGGCTCTTTGCCAGGGGCAGTGGAGCACCCCTGTCACTCTTATACTGAGAAGCCCTGAACTGAACACAGCCCTAGAGCTGTGGCTCACCACAGCAGAAGGCTGCTGCCCACCCTTGTTGCTAGGGTGCATAGCTGGCTTGTATGTCCACCAGCACTCTCAGGGCTTTTTCTTAAAAGCTGTTTTCTAGCCAGCTGGTCCCCAGCCTCCACTGATAGTTTTCTCCCCAGCTGCTGCCCTCTGCATTTCCTTTTGTGAAATTTAATGAAGTTCCTGTGTCCCCATCTCTCCAGCCTGATGGGATCTCTCAGAATGGCAGCACAACTATGGTGCAACAACGACTCCTCCCAGTTTTGCCTTCAAGCTTGCTGAGGGCCTGCTCTGTAGAATGGTAACAGCACTGGATCCAGTACTGACCCGTGGGATACATCACTCATGACTGACTCCCAGATGGACTTCATACCAACAATCACAGCCATCTGAGTCTGGCAGTTCAGGCAGTTTTCAGTCAATAGTCTGAAATACTATAGTATTTCAGATCCTGAAATAGTAGAAATACTACAGTAGAAATGCTATAGTATTTTCAGTTCCTGAAATATAGTACATAGTTCCTGCCTAGTGTCTGTCTAGTGAAGCACTGACTGCCTAATCAATACTTCATGGGTTTGTCAGCAAGGGAGAAGGTGCTAAAAGCCTTGCTAAAGTAGAAGAAAACTGTATCTGCTGCTTTCTCCTCATTCACTGAGTTAGTCATCATAGAAGGCTATCAGATGGGTTGAGAATAATTTCCTCTTCATAAATACATGCCACCTACTCCCCACCACATTCTTGTCTTTCATAGTTTGGAAATGGTTTCCAGGAAATCATTTGGAAACTATTTCCATCACCTTTGCAGGGCTGAAAGAGAAGGTGGCCAGTCTGTAGTTCCCAAGCTCTTTCTTGTGTTTTTCCCTCCCCACCTCCAGTAGTCAGAAATGACTCAAAATCACTATGACCTTTCAAAGAAAATCAAGAGTGTCCAGATCTTTTGGGTGCAACCCACTGGATCCCATGGACTTGTCTGTGCTCCACAGCCTTTTGCTCTTAACTTCCTTCATCAGATTAAACTCCAGATGGGCTTTGGCTTTCCTAACCACACACCCCAACACTGGATCAATGTCCCTCCCCCAGTCACTTGACTATTCTTCCACCTCCTTTTATATTGTGAGTTCTGTTGGGAGTTTCTTCTTCACCCATGCAGATCTCCTACTGCCTCTGCCTGACTTCCCACACATTGAGAAAGATTGTTCTTGAGCCTGGCACAAGTGATCCTTGAAACATCAATCATCTCTCCTGGACAGCTCTTCTCTAAATATTCCTGCATGATTCTTCCAAGCAGATATCACAAAGACCTAATTATGCTCTCTTGGTCAATTGCTTGACTTGTGAAATATTAACAAGTCAAAGTTGAGCACCAGAAGTTACGACTTGTTGTAGTCACAGCACTAGTTAAAAATGAGTAAGAACATCCAGTCACAAATTGAAGAAAAACTAACTGTAGCACTGCTTCCTACAGAGAAGTAACAAAAACTTAGCATTGTTTCACACCAATTTTCTGACACAGCTCCCTACACAGAGCAACAAACTTGTAAGCTTACGTGTATGTTGGCTCCCAAATACGTCTAAGTTTGTCAGACTTCACATTGCCATTACAGGAAAGCTGTAACAATTTCTGTACATAGTAGAAAATGGTAGATCGGAAGTTTGTTAAGGGCAGTTCTACTTCTCGAGTTGTTCCAAGACCTGAAACTTTCAAGGTAAGTGCTAAACGTGGTGAAGGCATGCACTCAACCTCTTCCAAGAGTTCTGAATGAGGTGTACCTGCATTTGAAAAATCATTTGAGAAGCCATTAATACAAAATATATATTGCATGACAAGTTGGCTTAAACATTAATAAAGCGGCTCAATAAGGAAGTCTGAGGACTTCATGCACACAGGCCAAAGAGATGATATTGAGCCATAACTGTGAGCTATATTCTAAGGTCTTTAACTGTAGCACTTTTCTATGCAAATAAAGCTAACAGCAATTTTTGAAATCCCTATTGATCACATTGTGTTAAGTTGTTTCAGTTCATCAACATCATTGTCTTGTTTCATAACCTAATCCTACATGTTCCTTTCTGTAATGGACACTGACTACTTCCACACTGCTAAACAAGAAGGAACTAAGAAAGATCAGCTTTTCCTTTGCCTCTGCTTTGGACTGTTTCAACAACCCTTCCCTAATCAAAGCTGTTCTGGAGAGCTCAACACACAGATGATTCCCTGCAGGTAGAAACAAATATTGGAAGATACTTTATAACCAATCTAAATTAATGATTATGCTTAATTTACACAGCATTTAATTTACTTTTCCTGATTAATGCTTGGACCTGCAGAGGTAGATGAAACTCTAACAGAGAAAGCCACACAGCCAGAAAAAGCATCCTGGACTGGTGAATAGTGGCAGGACCCCCAGAGCCAAATGGGCCCTTACCAGGGAATCTACACCCTAAAGTATCACAAATGTCTCAAGAGCATACCTGGTGGAGGGATTTCTAGGTCAGTGGTCTGTTGAACATTAGTACGACCAGGTCTTGGGTCAAAAGCAGGAACCAGAGCAGAAAACTGCCGTTTCAATACATAATCATCATCCCATGTTCTTCTGCGACCTCCTTTGGTTTCGTACTCCTCTTCTTCCTACCAGAAGAAAAAAAAGGTAATCATGGTTTAGACTCTGAAAGAATCATTCATTCAATCAAAAAATTAATAATTATTTAGGGAATAGAGCAGTTATGTAAACTAAAATTGACAGAAAAGATATCAAAGGTGGCACATAACAGTATTAGTTCTATTTTACTGGTCAAGCAGTAATCAAAATTATCAAAACCACAACATTCAGAAATCAATAGGCTACATAAATTAGCTAACCTTACAACAGGTGTATTTAACAGTTTCTGGAAAAAATGGAACTTGCATGAAGCACCAGAACACAGGGAAATGCACTGTATTTCACTGTAGACCAGTAAACTTAGTGTAGGTATTCTGTGTATTCCACAAACTTTGCAATACCAAAGATTCAAATATTTCAATGGTGTCAAAATAAAAACATTAACTTTTCTGAAGCCAAGAACAGGTTTTTTTCAAAATGCATACGTATCTTGACATGTAATTATGTCTATGTTTTATCCAGAAATAAATAAATACCAAAATACAGAACTATTATGGTGGGGAGAAATCTAATTTTCAATAAGCCTTAGCAAGTGTTAACTGCTTATAACTTTTCTACAACTTCTTCATCTGTTCAACTCCTCACTGAGATGAACCACACAGTGTGTCAGAGAGTAAAGGACTGAAACCCAAGAAAGGATAATTTTCTTTTCCAGATCTGACTCTTGCTGTGTTTAAGCAAAGACTATTTTAACTATTTCTGCTTCTTCCCATGAACCATTTAGTTCCATATAATAATATCCGAAAAGCAATCAAAAATCTGCATGCTAAGGTTGTTGTTTGCACTGTAGATCCATTTAAGCAGTACTGGCTTTTCCACACCTAACTTCTCATCTTTGTGCAGAAGGTGAAATAACACAGTATTTAGTAATGTACCCAAGTATCTATCAAAATATAACCACAGTGTGACAGAAGTGCTAAATACTTTGGCTCAAATGACTAAAAGCTGTGTATATTAACTACAAGAGGAAATTGCTATAATTCCATAAAACAGTATTTACATTTACTTAAAAAAAAACCAAACTATCATGAATGAAGTCTTTATTTTTATTTTCACACCTTGCAATAAGCATTCCGATCACTGCAATTGTGGTAAAAAACCCAAGCATTCAGTGTACCACCACTAAAGAAAAAACAAATTAAAAGCCAGAACTCAAATAATCTAGTCAAGACCCACTTGAACCAATTTGCTGAGTTTAGGCTTTCTTGTGGTTTTTTGGGTTTACTTTGTTTTGTTTTTTGTTTTGGTTGGTTTTGGGTTTGTTTTTTTTACACAGGTATTTCCCCAGCATACTGGAATTATTTATTACTTTTTGCTTCACACAGGTCTACACCTGAAATGTATCCCAGAATTGTCTCAGTACAAAATTCAGCAGCCAGAGAACTAGTGATCCTTTAATGCTACTGTCTGTCAACCTGTTCCCAGGCTGTTAAGTTGTTAAGTTTGAGCTGCATGGTCTCTGGGCATGCTGGTGGTCAAGAATATTTTTCTCTAGATTAAATATTGAAGGTGGTACAATCAAATTTATACAGAAAGGGGACTGTCCTGTAAGCAGTCCTATATCATAGGGTCTTGCAATTTTATAACACCCATTTGAATCCCAGAGACCACAGCTTTCTTAATGCTCAAAATACATTCAAGAATGGAAAAAAGGGACAACGAACTGTTTTCAGAAGGCAGTATTCAGTTTGCAGCCTCTGAAAAGATAACATGATTGTAACTTTGGCATTTCATTTAGTGTCTTAATGGATAGGTACTCCTAACCAGTAGTCCTAAATCTAAATACATTTGTTTTAATTAATTGAATAGTTACAACTAGGACCTTGTATTGCAAAAACAAACAAACAAACACAAAAAACCCAAGCACCCTGTAGATTTTCAATGCATCTGCTAGTCAATTAAGATATCATCTATGCTAGTTACACTGTACCATAACTTCCTCGTATTCTTGATCCTCTTGATTATCATCTTCATTTTCATCATCTTCTTCATCTGGTTCAGGTAGATCCTCATCATCATCTAACTCTGCCAACAGAGTACTAGCTCGACAGCTATCAAGAAAATCTATAATACATAAATATGTATTTACATACAGTATAAAAGAAAAAGAATCTTTCAAAACAAAATTTAAAAAAATAAAGGAGCATCGGGAAGAGTGAAATAACAAATCTCAAATAAGAAAGAGAGAACAAAAACATTGCTTATGGCATAATAAGATTAAAAGCTGTAATTAAAACATACACCGGACAAAAAGTCCAGGGTCTAGTCAATAGCATAACTAGCAAAAGAAGCACTTAACATTTGCATAATGAAAAGTGATCAGCAGGAATGACCAGTTTCTTATTTACTTATATCAAACATTGCATAATTACACTTCTTTTAAATTACAAAAGATTACACAAAAATGGTACACAAATGTATTCTGTCTGATTCTATGTCTAATTAAATTTAGGTAAGTGAGGGATTTTCCACTGTGTGGCTGAGACCTCAAATTATATTGTAAAGGACATTTAAAATAAACATTTAGGAGTAATATTTTAAAAAGACTATGTTCCTAATTAATTTCTGTAACAAGAAGCTGAAGACAGATATAAAATTCAAGTTCACCCATCTAGTACTGAGACTTAAAAAGCAACTCTCCAAAACCAGAGAATAAGTTCACATCAATCCAAAGTGGAGTGGGATTAATCTTTGTGAATTTTTCCATTTTTCTGTACACATATAAACAATGTGAAGCACCCTAACAACCTCTGAATTGTTGCCAAGACCCCAAAAGAACCTTAAACATAACTCTGTTTGCCCAGTTCTTTATATTTTAAGACTTGATCACACAAATAAAATGTTAAATGAGACTTAAAAATTGAATTAGCTTTCATCAGCTTAATTTCTAGGATAATAACAACCTTACAGTTAACTACAATCGGGTTTCAATGCATTCATACCCTGCAAGTCACTCCTGTCTTAATGTCTTAGTGTACAGTGTCTATGGAACTCTGGATTTTGTTTTCCAAATGATAATTCCATTCTCCATGTCATTTTTATTTCTGTGTTCTTTTCTATTTTATTTGTATAATGTGCCTTACAGTGGATGTTTTTCAAGCCCTCAGTAATACAAGGTACCTCAGACTGAGCATGTAGTGTGCCTATACAACACACAAAGAAATAACATTTTTATGTTAATTAGAGGTTCATATGCAAATGACATTAGATACTAAACATACTTAAGGAAATTAAGTGCCTAAATAAACTATAGCATGAACAACGTGGGATAGCAACTGCTGAAAATAAGTACTTGAAAACAAGGAACTACTACTACATTAACATCATTTTACTTACTGCCTTACAGAACTAGTAACAAAAGAATAGCTCAACTTTCAAATATTTTTCAGTAAATAAAATACTGCATGAGAAAGCGATAACAAGGGGAGAAAAGGAAAAATCATTAATGGGAAGTCTGCTTATGTTCATTTAAAAATGAAACTTACCATATAAAGAATATTCTGCCTCCTGACCTGTATCGCTCTCACTAGATGTTGATGTTAGGCTAGTAGTTAGAGTATTACTAAGCGACTGACCAACAGATAAAACTGTAGTTGCTGTAGCTACATTGCTGCTGCTAGTAACACTGGATGTAGACATGGTCACTGTTGATGTGGTACCAGTTGTAGTCAGATTAGGAAAACTTTGGGCACCCATAAGAGGAGAAGCTATAGATAAAGATATGGTAAGATAAAATAAATGATTTGATGACTTGAAGAGTACAATATACATGCATGAGCCCAGTGCTGAAAAATATATTTCAGGCTGAAAACTTATCTATCAGATGTAAGGTGTTATTTTACAATAGAAGACTAACTAAAAGGAGAGGATTTCCCAGTGCAAAAATGTACCCTACAATGCAGATGCTCACTTCTGAGCATATTCCCTTACACACATTTAAAACAATTTTATTAAATATATCCCCACACCCCACTGGAAATCTGAAATTACTTAATTTCAAATACACGAAAAGTGTTTCAGAAATCTGTTATTCCAATATTGTGTCTGTCTTAAAGCCTGAAATGTAGTTTAACTTCTAAGAAATATCATTAAGATTATATAGTTTAACTAAATATAAATGAACTGAAACAGAACATAACAAGAGAAACGTAATTTTTGTGCATTTTTCTAATTCATAAAGCAGCTCTGACTTACTATCTTTCACAAAACTACTAGCACATACGTTCACGATGGGCTACAAGCCCATCATGTTGGCAGTCCTGCAAAACATGTGACTGAATACCTTACTTACATTGGATTACTTATATAAGTAATTTTCAGAATAAGCAAACAACAGCTATGAAATTACCTTACTGCACATTGAAATAAAACACAGTAAAATGCATTTTAGTTAACAACTGAAACAAGAATGAATTCACTGTAAATTAACTGTAAAGTCAATAGAAAAATTTCAGGTAATGTACACAGCTGAGTATGAGTTGCACCTGTGTGCAAAAACACATTTACATCCCAGTCTTCAAAATATTTTCTCACGTACCTGTCTTCAAACACTTGAGGTTAATCACATGTTTCCATGTGCAAATTCAGCAGGTCACCTATACTTAAATTTAAACCAAACGTTTTTCTATCTAGCTTTTCTAAAATTTATCAAATGCAAACTTTACAGTTTTAAATATTTACATTATTACAGCTCATGTAAACTGAAGTACTGCTTACCTAAATTAAAAAAAAAAAAATCTATACTCTGAATTTCAGACTATTATTATCAGTTTGCAAAGGTTTACTACCCTTGAAGGAGGACACAATACCACCATTCTCCCCCTAAGTTCATTTGGTAGTTTTCTGAGGAAATAAAAATGTTACACTTCCTATTCTAGTTTGTCAGATACTCCTTTTTTTTTTTCCTTAAGAACATAGGTAACAGTTTGTAAATTAAAAAAACAAAAAGAAACACACACACACAAAAAAAAACCAAAACAAAACCAACAAAAACCCCAAGCAAACAAGAAATGTGACCTAAGCAGGTATGGTGTTTGAAACCATGTCTATGCATGGGGAGGGAGAGAGTGAAATTTAAATTTAGGGTTGTCAATAAGGCTATCCTCATCTCTGAAAAATCATGGAATTCTTCCAATCCAAAGAGTCTTTCTTGTGTTCTTTAAGAACTTCAAAGAGCAATTAAGTGTGAGCATTTCAAGAATGAATACAAGAATACATTTAATTTGTCTACCCTAGACACCACACAACTAATGGCAAATACAGGTATTTTTAACTGCAACTACTACAGCAAATCCAAGAGAGACTTGTATCACAGATCATGATTCAGACTTCTCTGGGAACTTTGTTTTTTTTTTTAAACCTGGACAGGCTAAACTCAAATTTTAAAAAAAGTTTTTAGAAGTCCAATCTTTTTACAGCACCCTAATATAACTTCAGTGAGATCTCTCATATTTAGTCTCTTACCTCTTTTTAGGACACAAGTTCCCAATTACAGTTGATATTTGCATAACATGTATAAAACAAAATCATTCCTACATGAGAAACAATTTTAAATATATATATTTTAATATTAAATCCTAATTTTAATTTGCCATATTCTATTTCCAACTTTAGCACTGTATGGGCACAATAAATGGAAATCTTCCCTTCAGTATCTTATTTACACTTCCAATGTGGGCTGCAGACTATTCCCCCTACTATCAGAGGGCTAGGTAAAAAAGAAAAAATCTCTTCAACAAAAAGGTAAATATTCACTATTAAAAAAATCTGGAAATCCTAAAAATCAAATACTTTTGGGAGTTTTTTTAACACAGAAGCATACAAGTCCTAGAAAAGCATGAAACCTTAACATGAAACTGAGTGCTGCTTTCTGCTTCAAGTCATCTTACTTCTTCTAACTTGCCTACCTCTTGAAATGAAACTCTGGGGTTAAAATACCACCACCATCACTAAACAAAATACCTTAGAAGGCAGGTTGAGGAACAGCTCTGAAGGGAGCATGCTGAAAATTCAGAGTGAACTCACTCACAATAATCAGATTTTGAACTCATCTGCTAATACCTTGCTCCTACATATAATCTGAGAAGATGCAAATGTTAAGGCATGCAGATAATCCCATTTAAGTAGTTGTTACCTACAAGTTTCCTTACATTTACTATGCTTTAGCATTTTGCAAAACCTAAGTCTTTATGACCATACATCTTTAGAAAACACACACATCATTTAAAGTACGTTCAGCTAGTCAGCCTGACAGGTTTTAGGAATCTGTTCAAGCTCCATCATACAGCAGGTTATTTTTATTTTCTATTGCGTTCTTAGTTCCTAAGCTCAGAGACTTCACAATATGCAAAAAGTGCCTTTCCTTGGGAAAAAAAAGATAAAGGGAGGTACAAGGTGAGTATGCAAAACCCCCACAGAACCAAGAGTATCCCATGTTAGCTACTGTTGCTAGTCTTCCAGCTTATTGATCTAAACCACACTCTCTCTCTTCCCAAGCATGTAATAGATATCAAATTGAAATTATTTTCTATTTGATGGATACCACAGTGTATTCTGACACTACAGGGCGTTGTAATATTTTCCAGCTGACAAACTCAGTGAGCTCTTCACGAGTTCTACAGGCACACAGGATGTCGAGGCTGCCCTAAGTTCTGTTCTGTATCAGGCCAACAGAATCCAAACTTCATTTAAATATAATGAAATCCAAAGAAACAACAAATGCTTTAACTCAGAATAAACATAGCTCACTTACTTGCAGTACTCATGACATTTCTTCCCAGAGTATTAGTATTGTTATCACTACTACTTCGGCTTAAATTCATGTTGTTTGTGGCATTGGTACGTGCTATGTTTGCCACTCTTCGTACAAAAGATTCCAAGCTGGAAGTTTCACGAGATGATAAATTAGGAACGCTTGCACTGGAGCTCATTGGTGCCCCAGCAGCCAACAAAGAACTGACCGAGAGTCTGTTACTTGCTGAAGAGCTCAAAGGTCGTTGGGAAGCTGCTTCTTTATTAGTCAGTTCGGACACTGAACTCACATCAGGAGAGCTTACGCTAACAATTCCCATGGATATAGCACTGGACTCTCCAGGAGTACGTATTGAGTTATCAGGACCTAACTTCCTCTCTGCATTTTCGTTTCCCATGTCCGCTGTTAAGGTGCTGGTGCTTGCACTGGAAGATGACCCTACTTCAGCCTGAGGCACGCTATCAGCGGAAGACAGAACAACAATTGGTTCATGGACGTCAGTGCCTGAAACTATATTTTGCTCCATTACACTTTCTGATCTCCGCTCCATTTTGGTCGAACCCAAGCTGATGTCGCTGCTACTGGCCACGCTACACACAGAACTGCTGCTTCCTTTTCTACTTGAGGAGCCTGCAGCAGCAGTCGTCTTGTCTGGACAGTTGTTTTTCACCAAGCTGCTCCATGACTGCGTTGTGCCTGAAACAGTGGATGAAACAGGTTTGGGTGATGCCGCTGAATCAGGGTCGTACCCTGGTGCAAGCTTGAGGTCAAACTTTCCTTCTGCGCCCATACGGTAAGAGTTAGAGCCACCAGCATCCCAGGTGACATCAATCCAGCCTGGAAAGGGACAGGAGTTTGTGAGATCCAGCAGAAAGCAGACAGGAGTGTGTCAGACAGTAGCTCCACAACATGGGATCAGCTTCTCATAAGGGCTGCACATCTGCACTAATAAAAATCACTACATAACCCTTAATGCCAATTAAAAAGGAAATGTTTGCATCTAAATTATTTGCTATATTGAGCTACTGTTAACATTGAGGCAGCAAGAATGACCAGCCTCCATCTCCAGGGTCACAAAATCTCACCAAAAGTAGCTTCCTTCAGGAAGGAGCCTGACCTACCAGGATCTCTCAAAATTTTATTATTAGATTCTCTAACAAGAGAAGTTTATATGGAAACTTAAATTTATATTATAACTTTATTATTATTATTTGTCAAGAAACTATTAATTCTTGCAAGGAGATTATAGAATGTTTTCCTTTGTTGGATGCTTGTGGACAAGCATATTTATCCCATAGAAAACATTTCATGAAACTGATTATCTTGGGATTTCTTACTCTTCCCCTATCAAGTGAAATAATTTACTTACTGATACTCAGCTTTCCAGTTCAATAATTTATGCAGACACCAATATTTCTTATTACAGAAAATCTTAGAGCACACCGGTACAGACTACTTCAAGTAAGATTTCAGGGTTCAAAAACTTAATACATTTCATAGAATGAAAATTTATACTGGGACCAAAATAACACTGAAGAGATGCTACTCTTCAATTCCTTTTTAAAATCATATTTAGAGTACCAGTATTTTTTAACAGTTAAATGTAATAAATCTGCAATAATCGGGGTAACAAGCAAAGTTGACCTAACTAGGCCAGAAATAGGGGTAAAATAATTTATATTTGCTTGTCTGAGTATATGTTACAATCTCAGTCATCTAAAAGGATACCTTGTAGTACCTCTTATTGTATGTTAACTGTAACAAAACTTGGTGTCACTATTTTAATTGTTACATGTTTTCTATAAAATAAAATCTCTGAATCTCAGTCATCTTCTGTAGCCTTAGACAGAAATTAAAAACAAGATGCCAGGTCTAAATGTACACATGTATTTTTCTTTAATAAAAGAGAAGAGAGCTAATTTGAACTAAAATATTATTTTCAGTACTCTCAGGTGCACTTTTATCTTATAACTATCCAAAAGTCATCACTTCTAGACCAAAACAGAAGATCACAGGCAATTTTCTATTTAGAAGTATTACTCTGAAGGAAGAGTATTTGAAATTGGGTAAAGTTTTCAGAAATCCTAGGTAGACATCTCATCCTCATATGAGAAGTTTTAGATCACATTAATTTGCATAATTTTATTCCATCTTCATGAGGAAATCTCTCAGTAGCTTTGTGTCACTGATTTTGTAAAGGGTAAAAGCTGTGAAGCAAGTCTGATTTTTCTTTCTACTGTTTATTTGCCTTTCTTATCATACAAAAAGATCCACACTGTAGTTAACTTATCATTTTTCCCCTTCATGAGTATCTGAACAGGGTAACTTGTAAAGGCATAACTAAATAACTGTTCTTATTTTGTATAGCTCCTTTTCCTAAAATAATAATTACTAACAGTTTTATATGTGCCAAATTTTCCAACATGTATTATGTTTATATAGACTTACTGCTCCATCACTACAGCCCTCAAAAAACCCAAGACTTGTCTAAATTTGTGAAGAATGACAAAGTCAACTACATACTATTTTCAAAATTCTATTTGAAAGACAACTCTGGCAGGAATAAGAGTCTGTCGATAAACATTTTGTATTATTTGGCATCACCATGTGATCCTCAATTTCACCTGTGCTTAAATGGGAAATTTTTACTAGAACATAGGAACTGATTTAGTAGAATACTACTCACCATCAATACCTAAAGTCTTCAAAGTGAGAATGTAGCTATGGATACTGTTGCATCTGACAAGAACAATATATGATGGAAGATGATGGAAGAATACCCTAAAGACTATACTCAATGGCTTAAGTAAGATTCAAAGATTTCAAAACACTTTAAGACACTATACTTCGGAATTTTCTCCATTTTTGAGAGCTACTAACTCAACAAACTAGAAGAAATTTTAACATCTGGCTAAGAATGAGCCTAAGAGTGGCTAAAGATGCTTCAGAGACAAGGCAAGTCTTATATACCCCAAAAAAAGAGGAGAGACAGGAAAAGGCAGAAAGCATAACCAGCTGACAAGACCATCACCTCTTCTGAAGCACCTTTCAACACCTTACCTTCCTAAGCATTGACTTCCCTGGCTTTTGCAGGTTTTTACTTTGCTTGATAAGTTAATTACTTTTCGTTCTTTTAATTAATGAAATAAATTGATCCCAATGAAGCTAGCAAGGTAGGAAAGGTACAGGATGTATCAGAAGTCAAGAAAAATATTGCAAATGCTAAGCTAGCAGAAATGGAGAAGGTAATTATAGATTTTGCAGGCCCAAAGATTAATCAGTTTGTATCAACCATCTTCATATGTTTTTTATTTCCTTATAACAGGTGTCTAAACAACAATTCCATATTTTAATTAAGCAAAGCTCTACAAAAGTTTCATTTACAGTAAATTTTTTTTCATGCATTAAAAATGGAATTTCACAAATACAACCCAGCAGTTGTAGTATTTTGAGTTCCTCCTCCCCAAAATATTTAAAATTTTACCAACCTCAAGACACTACAAAGGAAATACTTCAGTGCTACCCATTTCATATGAACTAATCATGCTACAGACATTTACAAACTCAGGGAGAATTTGTGCTCACCGTTATGCAATTCTCCTGTAACAGTGCCTTCCCCCTGTGGGCTCCCATCCTGATCTCTCCATTTCCAATCAATACCTCTGATCACACGAGCTCCTGGAACCATATATTTCAACACCTGAGAACGGACTAAACGTCGCTGCCTTCGCAGATTTGCTTCAGCTTCTTTAGCAGCTTTCCCTACAAGATACGTAAATTGAAATTAAAAAACTTAAAAAGTCTTGAATAGGGAGTAATTTTGAACTTAAGTTTCTAAACAAGCTCCACTGCAGAATTTTTTTTTCCCACTATTGTTTATTCATTAGCATTTTAATAGAACAAATAAGCTGTACACATTCTTTTTCTTACCCAGTTGATCTTCACATACTCCATTCACAGTGCCATAAAGTTCAAATCCAGACAGGGAGAGGTAGTGTGTTTGCCCACTGGCATTCTTGCCCATCTGTTTTATTCTAACATGTCTCCAACCTTGTTTCTCATCTTTTGGAGGATCTAAGGGCCATGTTGCTGTAGACCTTTAAATTTATTAGAAGGGGGGGAGGGACCAACCAAAAGAAAAAAGCAAAAATCATTATTAAAAAAGCAAACAAAATGATAATGCTGATCATGTACAGATCAATCAGAAAACTGCCAAGGATAAAAGATATAAAAAACCCTATTAACATTAGTGACAAACTGATGAGTGCTGGTGGTACTATTGTCAAAAAAAAAAAAAAAAATCAAATGTAAAATTTATAGGGATCGATAAGCACAAATGCTATTATGTGAACCACATGGAGAATTTATTGTTTTTCAGCCTATCCTTGATAATTTAGATCACTTACTATATCTTTAGAGTTACATCATTACACTGACACTACACATTCTATTAGACTAGAGCTATAAAACTGAACTCAGTTTTATAAAAAAGTGATAAAATACACAGACATACCCTGGTTCATTGAGACTACAGTCATCAACATGAGTATACAAAGTGGTCCAGTTTTGTCCATCCTTAGATACCTGGAAAACCCAATTTCTGAGAGCAGATCGTCCGTAACCTCGAGCATGGCGTAAGGTGTAAGCTGATGGTATAACCCAAAGGCCAAGATCTATGGCAAACCAAGCATTCTTGTCATCATTAGTGTGACAATTGAGAGCTGAACTGTCACGGCTCAGGATGTCTTCTAAACGGCCGTACGGCAGATTTCTTCCTTCTGAAGACGTAACCACCACTAACCCATAGGCTGCTGGATTTACCCACTCATATGCAGTTCTATATAAAAAAGAGAAATGCACTGTTCAACCACTACTGAATTAAAACAAGTCTCACCTCTACCGTGAATTCTATACTGCAGCTGAGTTTACTACAAAGCAAGTGACTAATTTTACATAATTAGACAACTTTACAGATGTCCCAAACATCACTTTACTACAGTGTTTTAAAAAAGCAGTAACGTGCACACAAAAAAACCCACCAACAAAAAATCCCCACACCAAACCGAATGAAACCACAGAAAAAAAAAACAAAAACAAAAAACCCCCAAACCAAAACCAACTTCCCTATTCCTTCACTTCCTGCCTAGGCAAGCAAATTCTTATTTAAGACTTCACAATTAATATTTTTTTATTATATAAAATATAGCAAAAATAAATGCAACTCCATTAATCAACAGTAAAAGCAAAGATACCTCCAACTCCTAGAAAATTATAACTGATTTAATTTTGTTATTCTCTCTCCCCATTCCACCACGTCGATCACAGTTTACTGTGTCAGCCTTCAAAATATTTAGCTTTGAAGAAACTTACTTTGCATTTGTCCCAATCCAGTAAATAATTCCATTTTCATCAAAATCATGTTGATGTCTAAATACAAACGTTTGGCCTTCACGGAGCTTTCGTACAAAAACGAACGAAGCCCTGTCAAAGTCATACCACTGCTTTGCTACCTATAAATACATGAAAAGAAATCAAGTAGCAGAGATGCAGAATGCAACCATTCCTTGTGAACTGTGTGTGTGGTAGGTTGCTCACCATTTTCAGGAGATACTGTTCTAGAGATTCAACAGTTGCCAGTGGCTCCATCTTCAGCATTCTACCAGTTCGATCTATTAAAGACGTCTCCCCTGAGGCCCGTTCCAGACGAAACCTCAAGCGCCTTGTTAATATCTGAAAGAATAGCTAAACATTAATATAAAGCTTTTCTATCTAGGTTTTATGATATTAAGAAAAGCAGCATACATTTCACTACAACAGTTTTAGTGGTGTATTAAGCATTTTTGTTGCAAAACTTCAGCTAACAATATTAGAATTCAGCACTCAGGCACTCCATTTTTCCAGTTAACAATTCTTCCAGATGACATTCAACGTTTAAGTCAATTATGCATTCAAACTAGTCTTTTCCCACTCTTCTTGTTCTTTCATAGCTGATATTTCCAAATCGTAGACTAGCAACTACAACATAAAAACTGAAAATGCTTCTTCAATATAGTCAATAGCAGCAGTGTATTTGCAACCTTCTGCAATTATTTTCTAATAGTTTTACAACGAAACAGAAATATTCACACACTGCAATATCCTGGAGTGCACTTTAAAATGAAAAAAAAAAGAGTTCACATAACCTGAACAAAACCAAATAATATTTTTAGCCATATCACTGATTTCCTTTATAAGAAGCTGCTGATCCTGCAGGTGTCTTGTATTACCAAAAGAGCACACAGCCCTAAAAGGGACTTCTTTTAATCATTACATTAATCCATCCCTACCCATCACATATAAAAATGTCTGAGAATTGTCCTTAACAAAATGCCACTTCAAGCAGTAAGGATACATACAAATTCTCTTTCTATGACAACAATACTTGAAGACAGAAGAATGAAAACATGACCTCTTCAATCTAAATTTACTTTCACTTCACAGTGTAAAAGCAACAGTAGAGAAATCCTCAAACATTTAAGTTCTAAAAGAATATAACTTGTTCTTCACTTAATTCTATCCACCTTTAAAATAATATGCTTCACACAGACTTAATGTGTGCAACTTGTCCTGAAAATCACGTAAGATTTTGTCATGCATCACTCACTATGACACATTGTTATCAATGTATATTACCTGAAGATTATAAGTAGATCCTGGTGTATCATACAAGTGGAGAGGTAGACGTTCAATAGATTCTAACACTGCTATCAATTTCCGAATTAATGCAACTGCTGGACGACTGTAAAAATGAAAATTTACTATGTCATCACACAACAAGAAAAAATTCTACGGCATCTTAGAGAATGTAGCAAAAATCTCATTGTGCTATCATCTGTTCTAGAGACATGCTTACAGCACAGTGAGAAAAATATTAATCTGCACAGTGATGAAAAGGTAACATTTATATTTGTCAACACATGTACAGATAGAAATAGCTCAGCAAAATTTTTGATTGCTATTTAAATAGCAATTTTCTACTCCAGAGAAAGACAAATTGAAACAAAAATAACGTTTCCTCTGTCTTTAAATTACTTCAAACATATCATACTGTTTCACAGATCCAAAGGTTTTTTTGATTCAGTTTTGGTTTTACCTTTCATCATCTTCATTTTCACTGAACGCAGTTTTGAAAACATTTATTCTCTCTACCAGTTGACTACAGTCTTGTTTCACATCTAAATCGACATTCTAAGAGAAAAAAAAAATACATTACTTCTAATACAAAGCAATACATTAATTCTTTGTACTGGCAAAAATATCTGTTTAGTCTTACTGAATTGTCTATTTAAAATCTATATGTTACAAGCTAAACTATATCATCCAATAGAACTGACCAGTGTAGATATAAAGATTTTAATGCCTTATTTGAACGGAAGTAATCTACTGTGGTAGTGTATGTTCAATGTGTAGACCAGAAACTGGATTTTTTTTTTTTTTTTTTTTTTTTTTCTTTTTAAGAAAGTTTTTCTTCAGGGACTTACGTTCTGTAAACTCACATTATTTAAAACTGTAAGTAATGACTGAACTAAGCCACTACTGCACATTTCGTATGGAGAAATAGTATTCTCATCCTTCAACAGAACAATCAAGTTTTCCAGAGCAGTCTTCATTAAATCTCTCCAAGTATTTTCTCCTTCAATACACTGGAAGACAAAAAGACAATTCTAGTGAAATAAGGTAATAGGTTTTTTACTTCCTTCATTTGAAAAATAACACTGAGTGAAGTATGTAACTAGCAGTTACACAAATTTTGAAACCCCCCATTTCAGACAGGCATATTGCAACTTCTCTTCATGACAGACTAGTCTAAACGTCAGTATGTGGTGTCCACTGACACCATACATTATAAATTAAAGGAGGCACACATACCTGTCTGTTGGTATGAAGTTCCCATGCAGACTCTAACTGCGTTGCTATATTCCTGAGTGTTACAACTACTCCTCGAGGCATGCTTTCAACAGCTTTAAAATGATCATCATACAAATCTCTTGCCATAGTGCGTACCTGCAAATGGATTTTGGTAAACGTACCTTGCTGTAATAAGACTAACTATTCTCCAAGGTATTAGAAACTTGGGTCATGCTTTTTAAAGGAGTCCCTGACAGATACAGAAAAGAAGTGAAACCAATTGTACATCATGAAATGCAAAGGTTGTGAAAGGATACAAGTACAGGAGAAATAAATGGAAATACACAGAATCTTAATGAAACTTACAGAAATTAAGTTATTGTATACTAAGTTACAGCAGAGGCTGAAGAAAATACAAGACTCAATCTGTTAATCTTTTTCTTTAGAATTGTATCATGGATCTGATAATCTATTTAGAGGTGAGATTAGGGGGTTTTATATGGTTTCTTACTGCTCTATTCACATTTGTTAGACCGATTCATACAAGTCTGCATGTGACCTTAAACTAAGAATTATTTTTTTCCCCAAAGTATGAACTGCAGCAGATACAGATTTTATAAAACAAACTATTATTAAGAAACATTTTGCTTATAAGAAATCTCAAAAAATAATCTTTACTGTTCATTATCATCACATATCCCACAATAATGTTTCCAAAGCTTTGAAGTTACACAGTGCAACCTCAGGTATGAAAAAACACTGCTTTCCTTTTATCATTCCATATGTCTTCACTCATACAGTATTATAATTTTAAATTCAGTGTCACATTGCCTCGGATGTAAGTTCCCTTACATGCTGCAGATTTTTGGTACACTAACTATCAGCTGCACTGACATAAACAGCAAAAGAGGTCAAGACAGACAATTAGCTTGAACCCTTGGCATCAGCTGGACACAGAATGTAGTAATTTTATGGTTTTGTAAAAATCTTAATACTTGACTTCTTAGCTCCTCTTCTTTCCCCTCAGTTTGAGAAGAAAAAGAATTTTAAAGTCTAGAATAAGTGCTTACACATTTTACTTCACTACTACTATTCTGCCCATAGGCTATTCACTTCCAATCCCCAGTCAAACCCCAGTCAAAATATTCAGTAATCTAAAATTAGTATCTGAATGTAGTGAACAGAAGTAACATACGCTTCTCACAAAACTGTAGTATTGTTCATAATGTCTTTTTTCCTAAGAAAAACCTACAGAATTACATAAATACACATCAGAAGAACAGTATTTGTTTTCCTCTAGAAGAGCATAGAGTTTACAAAGGACATCTGGATAAAAGGCCCTGCTGAAGTGCTTTGTTCCATGTGAAGTTTTCCTCTTCAAGCCCATCATAAAATGCTGTTTAGTTGAAATCAGAAATTTTGATCCTCTAATAGGAAACTACAACTCCATAAGCCTGTTGTAAAATAAAAAACTCAAACTCAATTAAAGTATAAAATTCACAAATGCTCACAAACCTTTTGCTTTGTTTTCTCCAGTTTGGATTTCAACTTTCTTCCTCTTTTGCCTGTCCAGCCAGTCACAAATTCTGACCCTACAACATATTTTCAGAAAAGTCACAATTTCTCACAGGTGTGGAGAAGCAACAAACAAAAAAACTACCTCATACCCTTGCTCCTACCTGTACTTAACACATACCTACATACTTACCCAAAGAGGTTTCAGCTGTAAACGAATGCTTTGTTCCTCTGTTAGATTCAAACACAAAGCCTGGTAGATCTTCTTTCAGTATTGTAGCTTGCTGACCATCAGAATTGTGAATAGCAATTTCTCCTTCTTTCAAACAGGTAAGTGACCAGTTTCCCACAGTAAGTTTAGTTGGCCCTGGTGCTGATAAAATTGGCTGGCTTGTGGTAGATGGTTTTACTTGGCTTCGAGCTCTTTGAAGCTTCTCAAGGAACTCACTCCTACTTTCTATAGAAAAAGAAAAAAAAATGGTTTTTTTCTTCCAACAACTGAGTCCACCACATCTCAAACAATTTTTTAATTTTTAAGAGCAAAACAACTCAGTACATTCAATGCAAAATTATATTTGAAATTAAGGGTCTTAAAGTGTTCTAAATTTCTTCCCACTATATTTCTGTACTTCAACTGTGACTTATTCTATGATGGCATCAAAGTGGACAGACAACAGGACTTTCTGAATGGTTGTGTTGACAGATGTATTGATTCATCTTTATAATTCTAATGGGAAGATTAAAAAAACCTCATTATGAAATTTTAGTCTTGCAAAAATAATTTCGTATTATGGTATGAACTGTTCTCAAAAGTAAGTTTTTAGAAATAGGAAGTTAAATTAATCCTCCAACAGGAAAACAGCAATCAACTTCATTGTTTAAACCGAGTGGAGAAAAGATGTCAAAGCCACATAAAACCAGTAAAAAAAATCCACAGAACTTTTACAGAGACTGACAATCAACACGTGTTAAAAGTAAATTTGTGCTGAGCTATTGGCTCAGATTGTCACTAAAGCACATAGACACAAATTTTTAGCCTATACTAAAACTTCTATTCATCTCCTTTGTAGAATCTCTACATTCAACTCAGAGAAAGTTAAAAAATGATATTTAGGTTATCCCATACAGTGACATGATGTTAATTCAAGTGTGGGAATATGTATGTAGACTAGTATGAAATTATTACCTCAGCTTTAGCTAAATTTTGGTATTGTAGTAATTAAAACGCTGTACATTATATTAGCATAATTCCAGCAAATTTGATGAGTTTATAATGTTAAAAATTAAAAATTCCATATAAAAATGCAATAATCTCTATGTAAAGATTATATCTCCATTTCAAAGTTAACATGTACACTCATCTTTCAGCATATTGACTTGATAAATACAGCTTTGTTAGTCCATGCACTTGTAAAATTGCTGTTTTCCTTTTGCTGTAATGACTTGTGCCCTATATTTTTCAAATTTGCCATTTTTATTGTTGTATAATACAAACTAAATCATTTCTATGCAAAAATATTTATTATCGAGGCATAACATTCTTTATTGCTTAAAATACATAGAATGAAGATTTATAGAATTAATTATGAAGATTCATATGTAAAATTTAAGTTCTGCTAATGAAATCTTCCCAAATTTCCATAATCACATTTTAATAAATTTATTATAGAGCATATTCCACTGAAAGAGTGATGATTATACATGGCTAGGAATAATTTCAGGTTCCCTTAGACAAAATTTTGAGACTCACCTAAAGCTTCAAAAGTACCATTGAATTTCAATTTTTGCATTGAATTTTATTTTTTTGTAAAAATTCAAACAAAACAAGTATTAAGCTAACATGGAGAGGGGTGAGTACAGACCTTCCAAAGATGTTCATAGCATATGTATTTCCCCCCTCCTCCCAGGCCCAGCTTTCATCATGCGATACACACAAATTCCATTACCCAACCCTCTATGTTCTTGCCAGCTGTGAAGTTACTAAGAAGGATACCACAAGATTATTCAGTAGTGATTTAGGAAAGCAGAACATATAGTATAGTTCAGGACTTAAAGATAGCATTCTGAGTCCATACTATACTCTAGTAACTTTAACTGAAGTTAACAAATACTAGTGTCTTGTCTCTTGAATAAGAGAGAGGCTGCTGCACACACTTAGAGCTAATGATTCAAGAATTACACTGCAATGTCAACACTCTTAGATATCTATTTGACACCAAAAAGATATGCAAGACTACTAATCTAATCCTAGTTTACCTCCTTCCCTCCCATAACATTCATCCTAGGTATCTTGTTCAAAAAGGTGGGATTTATTCCATTTTTTTTTAAAGACTGACATGGAGAGATACATCTTCATTAATTCCCAATCTGATGATTTTTTTTTTTAATTCTCTTAATTCCAAATTTATCTGAGCCATCCCCATTCCACTGATCCTGCAGAGAAATGGTAAAATCCCATCCCCACACCTAGAACACTTGGAAGGAAGAAAGAATTGGCATCAAGGGCCTAAAAAGATTTAAGAAATTTTCTCATGAATCTTTAAATTTTATGAGATGATGAAGAAGTATCTCAAAACAGAAAATGTTTACCTTTTAAGGTATTAGCCTTGTTGAAAAGAATGCAAGGATGCATTTTCTGACCAAAAAAAAAATACCTACAAGTGGTTTCCAGCTGTTATATAATGTAGAAACACACTCTATCACATCTCATCTTCATTCCACAAAACTGATGGACAAAATCATTGGCAGACCACTTCTATCCTGAATCATAATATGTTCTGTTATTTCACTCAATGGCTTGTTGAACATATAATATTATTGCACAAAATTTTATGTCTGCTAGTTCATAAATGCATGAACTGTTGCAAAAAAGACAACACAATAATGGAGGGTTATTTCTGCATCCAGAACAAGCTGAGTATTCTGTACAGAAAATTAAATCCACCTGTGCATTGCCAGTGCATAAGGTCTGTTCCCTTATCCTCTCTCCAACAAACAATTAAGACACTGTAATCTGTTTCCCAGTCTCAATGAGAAACTTTCCATTACTTTGTCTTCAAACACATGCAATTTCATTCTGCTAGCTAGAAGCAAACAACAAACTGCCATTTCACCCTGCTTTTCCTGGGACGGCCACTACAAAGTGCTTTTAATGACTGGGGTGAAAAAATTAAGTATGCATGGAGAAGAATCAAAACAAAACGGAGTTAATACACTTTTACTGGCAAGATGTTTGCTTAACACAATTCACCAAGGAAGTCAAGTTATGGTCACATGCTATCTGACAAAAAAAAAGCATCACAATTAACTGACCACCTTCCACCTGTTTACATCCTTTACTATTTAGTAAGCCAATTCCTGCAAAAGAAAACAGCTCCAATCAAATTATATAAACAAACATAACAGTCTCAAAACTTAACTTGGACTTGAATTGTAAAGAAACTACCTGAACTATCAGATCCTCCCTCAGGGCTGCCACTGGAATACATCGTGGCCAGTTTTCCATCCAAGATAAATCTGAACCATCCATTACTACCATTAGATAGCTCCAGGGCTGCAGCATCACTCCAGATATACAGGCAGTCCCTTCCCCTAATGATTGACCAGTCTCTCCAGTGATAGGGTTTACCCTGTTGCAGTTCTTTAGCATCCTCCTGTGGCTCATCCTCCTGTAATAAAATTGCATTAAACAACACAAACAAAAGCCCAAACCAAAAAATAAAACAGCCCCCAAACCAGCTTATAAACCACAGACATTTTACAATTACTCAAACCAGAAGTACAGGAACTGTATAACTTCTGTCAGCAAAAAAAATCTTTAAAAGTATTCTTCAATAGAATAAGATACTTCTTTAAAGAAGAAGCTTCCTTTCAGATACATATTTATCTATTCAACAATAACAACAGATTACTGACTGGGACATCTACCTCTGTTGAATACTTGTACTGTGAGAAAAGAATCACAGAACAGTGGAGGTTGGTGGTCACACAGTCCAAACCCCTGCTCAGGTAGAGCCACCCAGAGCCCACTGCTCAGGACCATGTTCAGATGACTTTTTAAGAACTAAACACTTGAAAAAAAAAACCCCAACCAAAAAACCCACCCCTCAAAAAAATCAAACAACCAAACCAAAACCCACAGTAAAAAAGCTTAACTATATACTGAAAGCTTAGCTACACAGCTTAACTGTATAAATAACAGGAGCAATCTGTTATCCACTCAATTCATCTGAGTGGTCTGTAATGGCTAATGGAAACTGGCAAATAACTTCAATATGCACTTAAGGTTTTACTATTCTAGAAAATAATTATATAAATATGTATTTAATATATTCCATAACAGTGTCTTTTAAAATTTTCAGTTCTTTGATGCATGTACATCTGAAGAGATGCACTCTTTTTGGAAAGGATTCATTTTTCTAGCAGTAATTTTCAAAACTACACCAAAAAAGTGTCAATCAATTATGAATAGGAAAACTCTGCAGATAAGAATGTACTACTGGGAAATGAAGAAACAAGAACAACAATTACAACAACTCATGTACAAGAAGCATTAACTTAATAACCTAACTAGCTTGGACATTTTCATAACAGTGAAAATAATAGCTGAAGTGTTGATTTTACAGGAACACAGCTATCTATTCCATACTTACCTTCTCAGGTTTAGACTCCTCTTCATTTTCATCATCAGATGAAGGCCCTGCCAGAGTTGACACCTTACTAATTACACCAAGTCTAGCCAGCTGGTCTAGAAAAAGATCACCACCTTTATCCACCAAATCTCTTATGATTTGCAAGGCTAGCAAATGGCCATCATCATCGTCCTGTAATACATTGGGATGGAAAGGAAATAACTTTATATGCTGAAATTCACACATGGTCACAGATGGATAAACCTTTAAGGATTAGCTGTTAACAAATATGTGGAATCAATAAGCATAACTCCCTTTTTTGCCCTGTTTTCAAAGGACAGTGTTCTCTTTCTTCCTACCTCTTGATCAAGAACTGTAGCTGTTATCTCAACCAGTATTGTAGGCAAATTGTGGCCAGCATCAGAGTCACAAACCTCTTTCAGCAGTGCCTCAGAACAAAAGTGTATCATTTTTCTAATGAGGGCAAGACTTGCTTTCCTTTGAAAGAGATACAAAAAAAATATTATTACAAAAATAAAACAAGTAGTAATCAAAGCAACAATTTCAAGATAAAACTGCTTTTGCATCACATTTATGCATGCATTCAAAACAAAATTTTTAAAAGAGTTTCAGTTCCTGTTCTTGGCAACAAAGCTGGGTACTGTTGGTAAGTCCTACGTTTATCTCAAAGAATAATTCACCTACTGATCTAGTTTATTTTTCTCTCCTCAATCCTTCTCTAGGTAAACCTATTCTACTCTGTCTTTATCCACTCCTAGTGACAGCAATTCAGTTGATCTTCCTCCAAGGTATCCAGCCTTCAATACTTCCTGTGTTTTGTTGAGATCCCTATAGTTTTAAAGTCTAAACTTGCTATCAGATCATGTACCTTTCCACATTAAGAACTACAGTTAATCTGTAAGCCAATCCCTTCTGCAGGGTTAAAGATGAATTTTTTATTTGACTTTTAAAACATTATTTCACAGAATCACAGATTGTTAGGTTTACCTGATCCATAAAGAAAACTTTAAAATAAAGAGCCAACTACTTCTTCCCACAATCTCCAAACAATCACACACAGATTGTTAATACAGTTTCTTATTTCTTTCATTTAAAATGACCTAGTTTAAGCTTCCTATAATCAGCTCATGTAGAGTCTCTCTCCATTAAAGTCCATTTTTACTTTGTGTTTTCAACTCTCAAAGTAACTATAAACACTAGGAACACAAACAAGAAACTAAGAAAATGTTGTATTTGTAGTATAAAAGGCTGAGAGGTTATTGTCAGACACAATTTATCACAACCATTTGCCACCCACAGTATTCCTTTTTAAGTATTAAATTAGATTACATTCTTTTAATTTTCTCAGTAAGAGGCATCTTCTCCAGTGAATTAACACTTAAGCTGTCAAGAAGTCTTTTAAAACCTTCTAAAATAGCTTTTCTCCAATCTTTCTGATTTTCAAAGGCATCTTGATACCACTTCAATAGTTTACCTCTCCTAAATTAGTACTTTCATTATATTGTCTGTAACCAAATATACAGTATACACTGACTATACAATGCACTACATAAAAATAGTGTTCTTTCATTATACTATATTCAAGAGTAGACTTCTTTCTCCCATTTCTGACTAAGTAAACATATTTTTTTCCAAGACACCACTTCTCCAGAAAGGAAAAGATGCTACTTAAATATTAACTAAAAATCACTTGCTCTGAATAGAACCACTGCTACTCAAACAGAAATACCTTTGTGTCATTTGGATTAAGTACACTTCCAGATGTTATTTTTACTTTAAAAAAACCAACAAACCAATAAACCAAACCAACAAACAAATCACCTTGGATTTTTTATGAGAATGGTTCAAAATTCAGAATATGTAGGGAAACTGACTGCCACAACTATTACCTTATTGAAGGCAACATAGTTTGTTGAAATGTTTGTGCAAACACAGGCAATAATCTTTTCAAGTATATGGGTGCCATTTCTGGATCTCCTTTGGGTTCATTACATTCCTCCTCATCTTTGTTTGCATCCTTCTTTTTCTTCTCATCTCCTTTGTTGACAGGACACATCCAATCCCCTGAAAAATATTTTTTTCCCCGAAAATGTTCAATGGCAAAAAACAACCAGGCAAAGATGCCCTTTAAGTAAATATAAGAGCTTTCTTTAGGAACATCTAAGTACCTGCACTCCTAAAAATATAATATTTAAACATGCAAGAATTTTCTTGAAGAAAACTGCTTCATAACAAGTACCACCCAATACTGCTCACAAGAGAAGCTCCAAGTGCTTGAAAAGGCCTATATGAAGTCAGAAACCACCTGTGGCTCCAGTGCTACAAAAGCCTCACAAACAGCTAATGTGTAGTTCTCCCACAGAGAAAGAAAGGATGTCAGAGAAGCTACCAAGGCTGACATCCTCTGAATCCACAGCAAAATCCCAGTCTAGTCCTATTCCACAGCTAAAAAGCCGGACCATTGCCACTGCTCATGCAGTCAGACGTTTCTTTGATAAACACATATAAAATACTATGGTTTGCATATATACTTTGCAGGTTAAGGAAGGTTGGCCATAAAATTCTATTTTTAAAAAATTAATCCTAATAGAGTAAAATTTGAATAACTGAATTACGTAATACATATAAGCATTTCTACAAGCAAGGGTATGGAATTAAAAGCTGCACTCACCTGGAGACTGAAGAATAGCTACTACTTCACTGTGCCCCCTTTCGCGAGCTTTATCTAAAGGAGTTTTCCCATCTTCATCTCTCAAATCAGGGTTTGCACCATGTCGTAAGAGAGTCTGAGAACAGAAATTTTTAAATATGAAAAAACATAAAAATTCCTTCTTCCAAAGTAGTAAACTTGTTTTTCATATATCTTCGCTTTCAAGACTGAGAAAAGTATAGGAAAGCTAGCACACTATGCACTTTTTACAACTGTAGAGCTAATATAAATCTACTTTTATTCCTATTACTGCCCTATAACAAAAAAAAATTGTATTTTGATAAACACTGTAAAGAACATGTAAGTGTCTGACAGTGCAGATGTTAAACATACTGCACCAAAGACAGTTTGTACAGAACAAGACAAAGTCAGTATGTAAGGGTTTCTAACATTATCAATTTAAATCATACCTTTGCTACCTGAGGTCTTCCAAAACATGCTGCATAATGTAATGAGGATGACCTCTGACCTCTGTTAACATCAGCACCCCTTTCACAGAGGAATTCTACCTGTTAAATAAGAAAAAAGAGGCTCGTCTTTTTATCGCTTTTTTTGTGTGTTACATAAATAGCCTAAGTTTTTAAGATTATGTAAAAATAATTTACCATTTCTTGAGTTCCAAAAGCTGAGGCCCAATTTAGAAGAGTTTGTCCTACATCATCCATAAAATTTACTTCGAAAGCTGAAAGATAATGAAATAAGAAAATTAAAGCTCACAGAATTATAAACCTCAATGTTTTTTAAATAAGTGTCAGGTCCTAAAAAGAAATTAAGCCTCCTCAATAATTCTAGGGAATAATTAATGCCCTTAATTGCATTTTTTTATAGTAGCATAATAACAAATACTAACATGACCTGTTGTGTATGTAACAAAATAAGTAAAACTGTATATCAAGAATTTCAAGTTACTACCTAAGTATTTGTTATGACACCATAGATTATAAAAAGATAATTGGTTTATCTCCTTCCAGAGTATTTTTTTTCTTACCTCCTGTGTCAATAGCATCTATTAGTGCATCAGTATCCTTACTGCGGATGCAGTCTATCAGCTGCCGATGGGAACGTTCACCAGAACTGTCCAACCTTCTCAGTCCTGGGATCCTGCCCGTGGATCCAGCACTGGATTTTGGCAGAGCTTTTCTCCCTTCGAACAGTAGCACCAAAAGAAGATCTACTAACCGCATGGTATCCAGTACACATCTCTCATCACCCTGCAACGCACTTTCTATAGAATCTGGAAGTTCAGATCTTAGGAGATCCTGGAAATAATTAAAAGTCTGAACAATAAAAAATATACAGGGCTTTAGAAAATACTATCATAACTGGGTTTCATTTCCCTATGAAATGCTTCCTTTTTTCCCCTCTTTACAAATAACCTATATGTACGTATATGCATATATATATATATATAAATAAAAATCTATGTATTGACATATAAAATAGTGACACAATCTTGCATATATTAAAGTTAATGAAGGGAAAAACTCAGTAAGAACAAAAAGCTGTAGCATAAAAGGATTTCTTACATGTGTTACTACTGGAGAGCCTCTACACAGGGTTGACAACAGGCTTACAATAGTTGACACCTGATTACTTAATTTAGAGTCTGCAGCTGTAGATGGTGCTCCAGTGCTACTCCGTCCAGGTTTGCAAGCTGAAGATGGGCCTGATGCTGTCCCACCAGCAGCTGCCATTCGAGATAACAACTCCTCAGTTAATCCATGCTTAGCTAATGGAGCTGGGTCAACTCCACGCCGTGTGAATCTGTCAGCTAATGAAGCAAAACACCTCAGAGCTCCATCTGAAACCTAAGAAAGAAGTTCAAGAGCAAAGACGAAAAAACTGTTACTTAAGATGAGAAGATGCTACGGGGATATTTACAAGAATACTGGGCACACAGGAGAAGCCCATTTCCCTAGATTCCCTTCAAAGATAAGGAATGCAAGAGATGGGGTTTTAAGTCAAAATCTCAGAGTACTCTGAATTCCTCACTGATGGACTGTACAGTTTGTGGTTGGGTTGGGTTTCCCTCCCCTCTTTTTGTTGATGATACTTGGCAATCATTGAAGCTATTTTACTTTTGTGAACATCATCTTCACTGTATGAGCAAAAACCCAAACGGATGTAGAAAAACACATTTATTAAATTGCCAAATTAACGCATCTTAGAACTACAGTTTAAGATGTTTTTAGTTCTAGATACTGTTCCTTCAGTGAACAACTATTTGCAGTCCCCACTAGCAACTGTCCATTCTGAGAATAATGTTGGGGAAAAAAACCAAACCAACCCAATCAACCAAACAAAACGCCAACAAAAATCCCCATAGTGGGGTACTAAAATATAACTGGTTGTTCTGATGTTAACTGTTAAAGCAGCTTTCTAGTAATAAAGCTTAAAAAACAAAAAACATACCAAAGAACCAAGAAAATGCACTATGAGGTTTTACTTCCTAATTTTCACACATTTACTGAATTTCAAATTTGTTCCTGAATGGACAATGAAGACAACTTAAACATTTCCTTGCAATTTATCTTCCATATTTATAGGCTCTAAATACTCTAATGTTATAATTTGGTATTTATAATTAATTTTATATGAATTATAAATGAATAAAACATATTACAATATGTTTTATTAATTCAGTGCTTTTTATTAAACAGTATCAAACAAGCTGAGGCATGGACTCAGAACTCCAAAAGTATTAAATTGACAGTGAAGTTTGAAAGTTAAAGTTGTATTTAAAGGTCTACATAGGTCTCATAAGCAAAACAAATTTTTCAACTTGACGAAGCCTAAAAATAGAACTGGGAAAATCCAATTTTACCCTTAGGTAACCCAAGCTGTCCACTGCAAGCCTGACCCCAGGGATATGTAAATGTTTTTGTAACAATAAAATACACACTCCCAAATTTAGGTTTGTCACTAAAAAAAAACCCAAAAAACCCAACCAAAATCCCAACAAATCTATTCTTTACAATATCTATTCTTTACAAAAGAACTCTAATTCTAAATCACCATAGTTTTTACCCTCTAAAATACCAACTTCTATCACAGCCCACTTTCAAAATGATTGTCAGCTCTCACATACCAAGAGACCTTAAAGACATTTACTCATCGACACAGAACAAGGCATTTAGCCAGACTTCAAAGTTAAAATCTTAATTCTCCATTAAGTTTTCAAGGACTGGATAAACAGTTTCTCCTAAATAAATGCAAAGCATGCTGAAGTTCTGGCATGGTCCCTGAATTCCAAGAATTCTGATTTATCAGTACTGTTTTGCAACAGATTTTTCTTTAACTTGTAATGGTCACTACTAGCATTTTGCTCCACTTCTTTAACAGAACGATGGATAGACAATTCTGCCAATCTTTATCTAATCTGTATATGCTTTATGGATTTTTTTACCAGAACAGTTCTGTCAGAAATACAAGTTCAGTGTATTAAACACATTAAATTAGTGCCATCAGTTTACAAAGCAAGAGAGTATTGTGGAAGGTATTTACATATCTTCTCACCTACTGCAAGTTTAGTAGAAATGTTAACAAAACAAACTTCTAGATAAACTGTTCTTGTGGGCACATATATATCTTTTACTTGGTCTGATCTCTTCTCAAGTGAGGTTACTGACCAGCAGCCAAAAGCTGACCAAAGCCAACAGTGTAGAAGCAAGTTGGGGGGGGAGGGGAAAAACAATATTTTACAAAGGAAGTTACAGGGCAAATCTGTAATAGACACCAACATTCCCTGTATATCCTGAGTCCTGTTTCACACAAAACATGTTTCTCAAGGATACCAGTTCAGATTTACTTCCTATCCCAGTCATTCCAATCTCAGGCACATTTATCTAAGCCTTAGCTGCTAAACCAGTTTATCTGAACTGTCATTCATTTCATTCAGTTCACCAACAACCCCACTAAAAGTTTTTTTTTTCTTTCAAACATCATAAATTGGTAAACAGTTAAAATATTACAGACTTGTGGTCTAAATTTCAGGATTAGCTGGCCTGAGATGATCAGTGCATTCATAAAGGTACAAAATGTCTAAAAAACAGTTACTTGGTCTGGAATGACTAATGTGACACTGCCCTGCTGACTGGGTCTTTCAAAAAACATCTAAAAATACATTTAAAAAATTAACATCACAGGCCAGGAAGATTTAGCCTCCCAAATACAACATGCTTAATAAATGGGACAAAGGGAAGGTTGGGGAGAAAGGTGGGAGATGTAAAGAGAGGAATGAGAACAAAGGTGGAGGTAAAATTGTATGGACAAGAAGCCTGGCCAGGGTAGAGAAAGAATTTAGCTAAATAGCTATTGCAAAGCACATTAGTATGACATACAAAAAAGAATATTACTACTAGGAAGATAATTCCTTTAGGATTCATTTTCTAGATTTTACAAGAAGTACCTCATCCCAAGTTAGTAAAGATGCAATAAAGAAGTGCTGCTTTTATAGTAGGACCATTTAATCTGGCTTCCAAGATAATAGCATTGGCTATGGATGTTTTTATTGCTTCTCTTATTTTGGAAAAAACAAGAAAAAACCCAAACCAAATTGATTTTTGTTTCTTAATTATGCTCAATTTAATAGTGACTGAGATGCAGACATAAAATAATTAATTCCTTCAGGAAGTATTTCAAAATACAAAATTAAATAAGCTACAGGATATGTTTCAATAAAGTTTTCAGTGGTTAAATCAGATCGTATTTACACAACAGTGGTTCCAGTAAAATGCTGAGCAGCATTTTTGTCCTTTTCCTGGACATCTGCAAAGAAAACTATAAAAATATCCAAATATATAACAACTACCATGTAAACACATAATTGTGGAGACTATATATAAATATCTAGCTATTCCTTTATGAAACATAATGGAGATACCATTCAGAGCATACAGACCCAACTTTTACATTACCTGATGGTCTTCATGTTTTAATAAACTAGACAGTGATTCCACACAGATCTCTAATGAAGAATCCTGAGGCTCCATTTTGCCACAGAGTCTGGATACCACAGCCATAGCTGAATGCAAGGTATCTTTATGAACAAGGTGTCCACTGTCACGAATGAATGTCAGAACACAATTCAACCCTCCAGCTTCAAACACAGCTCCAGACTCACGAGTACAGATTAATTCTAACACCTAGGACAAAATGAAGTTTCATTAGAACGAAGTACGCATAAAAAGGCATTTATTTGTTTATATCCATCTACAGAACTGGTTAATAAAATGAAATAACAGAACAAGTAAAGCCCTCTCTTCCTCATCACCCAGAAAAGGACAAAGCCTCCAGTCCTGTAGTAGCTACAGTTTTCTTCAAGAATACAGGAGTGAATCCAAGGACATCCATCAATAGCACGGCCATAACAGATGTTCATGAGAGACATCTAGGTAATAGTATTTTTTCCTGGGGGAATTAAGTCTTTGGACAAAACATGACTGAAAGCTTGGAAACTTCCAAGAGTACTGTTACTGCAGTGCTGCAGTGGATGTACTTATGAGTAGAGTATAACTAGTAAATAGGAAATACATTCACAAAGTCTGATGCTAGGCTAATCGAGGTTTCAAACTATATGCTATCACATGGACGTGAGGGATACTTTACACAAGAGATTTTAAGGGTTTGTAAATTTCTCTCAAGTCTTCACAAGGGTACAGAGGAACTGCATCCAGTGCCACTGAAGACAGAGCAGACAACTCCCTTACAGGTTAAACATATATAGAAATACACATATGGAGCAGTTACATAAATGTGGAGCAATCGTGTATATTATATGTATGTATCTGG
The DNA here is from genome assembly GCA_038090715.1 of Florisuga fusca. Taxonomy (NCBI): domain Eukaryota; kingdom Metazoa; phylum Chordata; class Aves; order Apodiformes; family Trochilidae; genus Florisuga; species Florisuga fusca. The sequence goes on from JAAWXA010000009.1 coordinate 12,661,030, forward strand.
GTATATATGTATAAATATATATAAAGAGAGCGATTCCTTCATTTCCCATTAATTTATTTTTTTTTTTTATTAATCTCAGCTTTGTAGAGCAGCAAACTGACAATAAAGAAAAGTAGCACTTCTGGCATGTACATTTTTATAATACTCTGGTTTTGCTTCACATTCTAATAAAATAAATAGGAAAGCTCTTCTGAAACAGTAAATTTGCAGCTCCTTCTCAAAAATAGAAGGTTCTTCAGAGTACATACCTTTACACACTGCTCAGCCAAATCTCTGCTGGTTCTGTTGTTAAGTTCAACAACTACTAAACGATTACAAAGTGCCTTGATAGCTCCATCCACTCCCACAATCCTACGAGTGCATTCAGCTGATACATCCAGATAATATGTTATGGCACGAGCTGTTACTTCTAATACATTGTCTGGAGCACTTTCATCAAGAAAAATTTTGCACAGTGCTGGTAAAAAAGTTCGAGGAGGGCAACTGCAGGAAAAAAACAACACAACAAAGCATTATTAATTGCGTGAGCTTCTCTACATCCAGAAATTTCACACACTTTCACATTAACAGACTCATGTTTTTCATACTGACATGATCTGATGAATCAGTTTATAGCTGGTTCAGAGCACCACGTCAGAATTTAGGTCTCATACCCACTCTAAAATTCAAACCAGTAACCCAAAAAGAAGCTGTATTAGGGGAGGAACCACACAGTAACAAATTTCAAAATTTTAAAACCACACAGGGAAAAAATTATCCTCTTAGGAAATTATTTTGGGAAGTAATATCACACCACCAAATAGAATGCATTTTTTCTTAACAGAGCTTCAAGATTCAAGATGATAAATAGCTATTTATAATGAAATATTGTGTTTGATACATAGACTAAAGATTTTGGTTTTGCTATAAAACTTTAATTCTCTGAGTGCTGCTTCTTCCCTAAATTCTCACTTGTCTTTTTATTCTATTTCAATTTCCTGCCCCCCACTTTATTCTTTCTCCTTAACCACACTGAAAATATTTAATTCATTTAGCTTGCTTCTCTTGCAATTTCTCTTCATATCCACAGCTCTCCTTTTAATTGTTAGCCTCATTTCCATATGCAAGGACAGCCAAGAACATCCCCACAGCTTCATAACAGAACAAGCAAGCTGCAACAGTGCTTCTATCCCTCTTACACAATAGGATACCAATCAAAATGGATGGTCATAATAATGCTTTTCACAGTTACGGCAGTTGTGATTAAAACTGGTTTGGATCACAAGTTCCAGGACATGGAGCCATACTTCAAGGTAATTTATCTTCCAATAGTATACTTATCAATAAATCAATTAAAATATTGTGGTACTACTACAGTGGTAGAAGACTTCCAAGGTGGTTGAGGTGAAATAAGGGAAGGTGACAAATACTGTGACAGTAGTTGAAATAATTGGATATCTCGCCCTTAGATGTAAGGGATCAGAACTACATCTACAAGATGCAAATACTGTAATTTTTTCTTAGACTAGGGTTTTGATTGCAAAAGAAGGCCTACAGCTTAATAATTTGAAAGAACAAAACTAATAGCATGCTTTTTGGCCTAGAAGACAGGTGAAGTACCTGCTGAGCAATCACTGTGAAGACTAAACCTGAGGTCATTCAGTACCCATCTGCTATGCAGTGACTCACACAAAGGCAGCAAATCCTGGGACAGGGAAGTGCTAACAGTTCCCTTGAAGATCTGGCTATGCTTCATGGAGTAATTAAATAATGCACTACCCAATGATCCTTAATACATAAATTAACAACTGAAGCTTCAATAAAGCTGAATCACATACTTAATACTTACATTAGCCTATTCAGCCTATACTGTCTGCCGTTCTTAAGCAATTTGCTATTTAACTCCACATCTTGCTTAGGAAGACTTTACACAGTAACTTTGCATTTTGAAGACATTAACCACAGGAAAAAAAGTCTGAGATTTGTACTCATTATTAGATGATTATCATACAATGCTACAACAACCATTTCAGTACATAAAATCTAAATCAGATGGTGCTCTCTCTTCAAGTATTTTGGTATTGGATCTTCTACACTGCTTTTTATGCAACACTAGGCAGAACACTAAAACATTGTTATAAGCAGTGTGCTTCAAACCTTATATAGCAAGAAAAAAAAATTACAGATAAACACAAATCTTATAAAACAAACCCACACATCTAAGCAACTGGAAGGTAAGGAGCTCCACTGTAATACTAGCAAGCAACAGTAAACCATTTTTTCTTACATTTCCAAAGATAGCAGCAGGAAAATAAAACTCTGGATTTTTGTAGAATTAGAAGCAACACTTAGAAAATGTAACACATTTTTTCTACGGTTTAACAGTTTATAAAAACACACAGCACAAATAGAACTTGGCTGTATTTGTTGAAAATGGAAATTTAAAAACTTGGAAAAAATCCTGTCCTGTCCTTAAAACACCTGCCCACACAAGCCAATTACCCAGCAGATACAGCAAAAATACAAAGTTACTAAGAGTCTATAATTTATATTGAATTCTTTGCCAGCAAACAAATGCCAGTGCCCTGTAGCAGCAATGCTCTTCCTACAAAAGTACAGCTCACTGGCAAAAATTTAAGGGTTTATTTTTAAAAAAACATACTTTTTTGCCAGAACTTCTAGCAACATTAGTCAGAGAACATACTTTTTCAATTAGGAGGCAAGTAACAACCTCCACTTGCTGTTTTGCAGGACATTTGTTTTCAGACTTGGAGGAACTATTTCCAGTCCCTCAATAAGGAAGCCAAGTTGTATCATAAGGTTTCAGGAAGACACTGGTGTATTTGTCAGACACAACTTGTGGCAATTACTTATTTCTCAAAATAAAAAGCTACCCAGGCTTTGACTAATTTTTTCAAAACATGAGCTTTCACAGAAAATTCTTTCAAGCTACTTCAAACTCTGGACTCCATGTACTTGATGCCTGCTTCTTTTAACAGTCCAGTTTGGGGTTTGGTTGGTTTTGTGGGGTTTTTTAGGTTTTTTGGGGTATTTTTAGTTAAGAAGGAAGTTGAGAGCTAGACTACACCATTTACAAGAGGCAGCAGAAACATTTTACAAAGATTTGTTAAGGCCAGTAATGGTGACTGGAGGGGAACAAAGGAAGAAAAAAGCTATACTGAAGCTTAAACTAAGGTGCTAAAAGAACTAAAGTTTTTTTCCCTCCTTTTTCTTGCAGCAATTTAAGAAGCAAAAACATACAAAATCACAGGCTTGGAAGTAAAATAGAAGAAAACACACAAGCTTTGTGGCATGAACTTTTATGTACTATCCACTCCCAGCCACATGAATTTACTACAAACTACACAAATGTACTATACATTATCTTCAATATTTTTTCTTTTTAATACACAATTCATTGTGCTTCAATACAAAAGACATTAAAAAATTTTAAACAGCTGTGTGTCATCTGAAGATGAAAAAAAGTATAGCCTTCTAACTGAATGCTCTGGACCACCTATATAAACTAATCAACAAATCATATAATCAGTGTGTAAGAGAAAAATACTTAGTAAACAGAATGTAACAGCCAGGATGGCTTGTGAAGAAGCAGTCATATGATGCTGCATATAAAGATAACATGGAGTCTGATCATTATTAGAGCTCACACAAATTTAGAAGTAATAGAAGTGTAAACTTTGTTTTTCTCAGACATTGTTATCAGGAACATAGCCAAAAAACCCAAAACCTAACTGGAATTTTTGTTCTAGTTTCCAAAACAGCATATGAAAGCTGCTTCTAATTAATTTTAGCATGATATGTAAGTTGTGTCACCTTCTCCCTCATGCCTCTCTTAATTCAAACAATTTTGTTCAAATTCTACACAATACAGTAATACAATTTAAGTTACTTTCCCTCAAGTCATACCAGGCAGTCAGATACATAAAGAATTCAAAAGTATTTGTGAAAAAAGCAAAACAGACAGACCTGGATTATATCAGCCCTGAGTCTCTGCCAGTGATACTGCCAAAAAGTATTTTTATTAAATATGTTTTATGAACATGGCCTTAACAATCTATTGTAAGAGGCTACTACTTTTTCAGAGAGGTTATAGCTAGCAAGGGATTCAGATTGACTTTTTCAAGCCACAAAGAATGACAGCAACACTGACATCAAATTTGAAAATAAAGTCATCAGCTGTACTCTCAGATACCAGAGATACATTTGACAATGCAGTCCACCATACACCGATTTGCCTGGATAGGGCCTCTACACTATAGAATCATAGAATACTGTATGGAAGGGCTGGAGGATCATCAAATCCAGGTCCTGTCCCTCTGTAGAGCCCCCCGAAGAATGACACCATGTGCCTGAGAGCACCACCCAACTGCTTCTTGGACTCAAGGCCATCTTGCCCACAGCTCTGTTGTATTATTTGAGGCCAATACATTGCTCTACTTTGCTCTAATCAGCACAGTTCTTTACAAATTTGAACTCATAATGACACCAGCCGAAAAAAAAAATGTTTGCTATGCCAGACAAGTACAAAAGGTTCATCAATGCTCATATCCAACAGCTTTTCTGGTAAGCTACAGACTTTTTATAGTTCTATAAAAACACAATTATTTGTGTCTTACATTTATGTGTGTTTCTTAAATACACCTTCAATAAACTATGCCAAAAAGCCATATGAGTAATATATAAATTATTTCTTAGAATTAAAAGAGTATTCAAACTGTGCAGCCTATGATGAATAAGATGGTAAATTTCTGCATTGAATTAATTGAAACAATCTAGTAGCAGAAGCCTCTTGTAGATGAATGTAATTGACAGGCTTCATTAACATCACATAAGCAAGCAGGCAGGAACACACACACAGGCACAGCCTGGACACAACAGATCAAGTCAAGCCTGACTCAGGTCTAGCTCTAAACTTCTCATTGCATTTTTTTCTCCTCTCTAGAGATATTCCTATCAGTGTTGAGCACCTCCATCTCCTAATCTGTTGACTGCAACATACTAGCCATTAGTATTTGTCAAGCTGTAGCAGCTGAGGGCTCCTGTCACAGATCAGGATCTCCCTGCACTATCAGAGTACAACAGCAGATTCCATCCTAGGAAACCCAAAGTATAATTGTGCACATGAAGAGAACACGAACTCATCATCCTACTATCCTACCTTAACATCTCAACAGTTTTGAAAGCTGCAATTTATTGTTTAGCATATCACATAATTACACTGATTCCACTTCCTCATGACTTTTTAAAACATTTTATTGTCAGTTAGTCCATCACCAGCATTTCCTGCTGTTTTAATAAAGATGTCCGAGGAAAGACAATTTTTTTCATTCCAGCTTTTCCAAAAGCTATCAAAGCAATGAACAGCACTGCTGTCATTTCATCCTCTATTGCTACCTGAATTGCTGAACATTCATTCAAAATGACTAGGTAAGAATGATGCTCTACTTTGCTTTTGTTGGAACAGTAATATTCAGAGCAAAAGGAGGATGTACAACCTACAAGTGAAGTGCTATTCTTACTAAAGGTCACAAAAGAACTTTAATGTTGGTTGTGTAATATCTAAAGATACATCCTTTGCAGAAATACTTGGTGGAGGCATTGGAATTGCCAGAAAGAACAGCAGCAGGTGAGTAAAGGGAGAGCAAATTTTCTACAAAGTAGAAAAAAAGCAGGTGAGTAAAGGGAGAGCACATTTTTCTAAATTTTCTACAAGTAGATAAACCACCTGGACTGCTAGACTTTTAAACAGATGGAATAACACACTTATGTAACATCCTCAATACAAAGCAAAAAAACCCAAACAAACTTCAATAGTCTGTAATAAAACATCACTGTGTTTATTTCGCGGTGAAAACCACAAACTACTGTTCCAATAGACAAAAATGGTGAGTTTCACAGGAACTCTTAAAAGATGCACACAAGATTATGTTCATAAGCATGCACATATCATACAGGTAAATTCAGATTTTTGCCTGATAAAATCCACTTGGACCTTAGGAGTCCCTGAAGTTCCTGCTAGCAGGGGGACAGAAAGCATCTGTTCTACCATTCACACACAGCCCAGATCAGTGACTGAGCCTCTAACAGCACCAGAGGTTCCAACACATCCCCAGTGCTCCAGCCAGGTTGCTAGAATGTTTACAGCTTAAAATTGCACAGTTGTCATTTTGAAGACTTTCAGTCATTATGTTGAAGTAACTTTACTATGAATAACTGTGTTACAAACAGAAGAATGCAGGTTAGCTCCATAGAGATCACCCTCTAATCCCAAAATCTGCACCAAGCAATTATGTGGGTTCCTTAGTGGTTGAAACTATGCTCCAAAACATGCCTGCGTGAGCAGTGCCAGAGAAAGTACCAGAAGGGGTAGATGGGAACACCTGCAGACAATGGAAGATGGAATGCAACACTGTCACAGCCACATAGTAGGTGTCCAAAGTACACCCCTCCCTTCTGTCACACAGCCCCACTCTTGTTTTCTGTGTGCTGGCTTTTGAACCTTAAGGAAACAGGAAAGTCTTGCTGTTGCTCAGTAAATTGTCTTACACCTCAAAATTGTGCAAACGGCCTTTCAAAGTAGTCCTTGAGTAGATCCAATCCGGAGTAAAGGCAACTTGCTACTAAAGTGTTAGCAAAGGCAGCACAGGGAAGAGAAATCCACTGCTCAGATGGCAGCAATGCTAGCAATCAGGTCCTCAGCAGAGCTATTTCTGAGGACCAGCCTCTCTTTTTAATGAAACACCAGACAAACAGACACAATCAAAACCAGATGGAACCAAAGAGTCAGACAAATCGTGTTATGTATGTGTCACTATTATACCTTAACAACATGGTAAATCCCTATTGGCTTCCTTTGGTCAAAAAAGCTCAAAGGGACCAAAAACTGCTTCAAATTCTTACCACAGAAGATTCGGTCTCATCAGTAACACAGACCCTAATGCTCTTCCAACCAAGACTATGCTCAGAACAAAAATGTATTTGGGCAGGTGGTGAAGCAAAGCATTTCAGGAGTGTCTGCAGCACAGTGGCTGCACAAGGGACAGTCCTTTAGACAACCATTTACATGGGAAATACAAGGCTGCCAACACTTCCCAGCTCAGCAGGGAGGCTGAAGGCAGAACTGCAGCACTGAATGAACTGGTATGACAGGATAGCAACTGGTGTGCAGCTTTTAGGACACTTCCATCGACTAACAGATGATGCCTTTGATTTCCAAGAGAAAAGAACACAAATAAACCTTTCATCACTGCAGGCCTCAGCTCTCACCAAGGGGGAAAAAAAGCAAAGAGCATAATTTCTAAACTTAAAACATCCCAGTATCAAAACCAGTTTCACCATGTTGCTTTTGCCTAGATCATATGTTAACTTAAAGAAGTAATATAACTCTCAAACAAAGAAAGTACAACAGGAACAAAAACCCTGTTGTTGCTGTATCCTCAGAGTTGGAGGGGTATGGAAATTACTCCGTTCACAATGACCTACTTGCAGTGAAACAAACAAAATACAGTGGTGACTTGCTTTTAATACAGGAAAAAAAAATTATATTTAAGCCTTTCAAAGTATAAAATAATGATTAACAGGAGCTAAGAGGTAGTTCCAAAGTTCAATTTTCTATTTAGGCACTTCTAATGAATATGAAAATTGAAGGAAAATATTTTTAGATTTTAATTTCTAAGAAGCTCTATTAGCATCACATTAGGCACTTCCTAAAGTACTTTTAAAAAGAGTCCTCTCAAGAAGAGTGATTAGGGACTGACTTAGTGAATTAATGAGGTCACCCTGTGTTACTCTTTAGTGAAAGATCAAGTTCAGTGAGTTAATGAGGTTACTCTGCGACCAATGGTGCAGCTCTTGCTAATTACTCTAAGTCTCTCAGTTTTGGATGTCCACTCAACTTCATTCCTGTACTCCCAGGATAAGAGCTCTGCTACTTACTATCTTGCAACTCTTCCACCCACCACGTTTCAAACATCTTCCAGGAAGACATGTTTGTATATGACTGGTTTTGAGAGGTCTGAAATAAGTACTATTCAGTACCAAGATTTACCCTTTATATTCTAATTTATTAGGACTAGGGTAGTAGAGCACTCCCTGTTCCCTGTAGGACTTCAAGAAAAGAAATGAACTGCATTAAAAACACGATTCTGACAAATTTCTGTTTAAAAATATTCATGCTTTCAGGTTTAAAATGAGGTTTTTAGATTGTAAAGATTGTGATACACAAATTTTCTACTACAAATTCTTCCTCTGCAGAACATTTAGTTGATCTGAAAACATTTGCTAATCATCACAATTATATTGATGTCAAGAAGGCATAGGGAAATTTACAGGTATAATTATATTACTAGAGCATTCGCAGCATTATAATCAGCGTAACTGCATGTGCTGACATGCTTCTGAATCCTTCCATTCTCCCTGCCCTCCCTTTAGCAACAGGAGTATCCACAGGGATGCAACCTTCTTAAATAGCTACAGCAGTAAAGCCGCTGTCAGTGCTAAGCCCTTGAATTCAAATGAAGTGACTCAGCAGATTTTTACAGCTAGCCAGTCTAAAAAGATAGCAAGATAGTAAAAAACAGGCCCTGTAAACTCATTTCTGTAATTACACTTCATACTCTCAGTGGACAAAACAGCAACAGTAACAGGAGTTTAAAGAGTAATGTTGAGTTTAAACAAAAGCCAAAAGAAGGAAAAGACACCACCACTTCCTCCCCTGAATGGTTAACACAGTTGGTGCTAGCACTAGGGTGTGTTACCCCGTCCCAGAGGGAGGACCGGACTGGGTTGATGCAGAGCCCCTGCCGTGTGACGGAGCCTTTGGCTTCAGGCGCCTGGTCCAAGACATGTGACTTGAGGCAGAAAACCAAGCTCAGCTGTCTGCCAGCACTTGTGCTGGATCTGGAATGCATTCCATCGGCTGAGACCGGTTAAAAGTGGGAAAATAAGGAATTGGATGCGCCCACGCTATTGAAATAACTAAATTTTCCACAACTGAATAACTGATTTTAAAGAACTAAGATTTAAAATGCTGAATTTAAACCACAATGGTAACTCTTTTTCGGGAAAAATATACCAGTTAAATACTTACGTCACAAAATGTTAAGGTTTAAGAGAACATACATCCTGCACAACTGATTTGTTCTTAAAGCAACAGTAATTCCAACTTATTTTTTATTGGTGACTGGTTTTCCTTTCTGTTGTCCTTCTTATGAAAGGAAATCTCAGACTTTTCCTCACAATTTCCTTTGCTGAAACAGTGTTTTATTGCCACCTATGAATCAAAAACATCAGCAGACTAATTGAGATCACCTACAAGAGAACTGCCTGGGCACCTGCATTGCTTACCAGTATTCTTCCAAAACACATTGTACAGTTTTCTTGTAATGCTGCTACAGAACAAATAAAGGTCAGAAAACATCCACTTATACATCAGAGTTCAAAGATACCCCACTGTATTTTAAAAGTACAATTTTTAAAAGGTGATAAAATTTAACTACTAATTTAGAAACTTTTCCACAATTACAAAATATTAAACTTTTACAACTATTAACCCCTACTCTTAACTCACAGCTCAAACCAATAAAATAAGGCTAGAGAATTAACAAATCCATCCTGTAGCTATTCCAGCAGAAACACTGCATTATTACAGGTTGAAAGAAATAAATTTAAATTTTTACATTCAATACTTACAAACATTTTCACAGTTCCTTTTAGCTAAATAATAATAGACAAAGAGCTGAACCCTCTTCTTGAGAGTTCACTGTCAGAAGGGAACACATCATCTAAGTAGACAACTCAATAAACATCAGTTGTGCAAAATGAAACAAAAGAAAAACTGCATAAAAAAGCAACGGCCTCTGCAGGGTAGGTGATTTCTAAATTTCTCAACAAATTGATATTAACTGTGCTCTTGAATTTCCCCATTAGCAACCTACTGACCATCCACATTGATATGTAGTCACTCCATAAGAGGCTGATATTTTAAATAATTTGACTAGTATTCATTCAAGAAAGGAAGTCTGCTATTTGAAATTCCTGTAGCACTTATTTTATTCATCCCATACAATCTATTATGAGACAGAATATTTGAAAGGTCATTCACTCACTGCCTTAAAATTCCACACCCATGTTTTCTGTGGTATTTGAAAGAATCACTTCAATTTTCTCTCACAAAAGCCCTGAACAAAAGAAAGCATCCTTAATGATACTAATGATAATACTAATGATACTTTAATGGAAAAATTAACAGACTAACAAATAGTGGCACAGACAGTGTGATGACTTAGGCAGAATCGCCTGGACTACTCAGGGGCATGGGCTCATTTAAACCAAATGTCACACAACAAAAATGCACACGTGCCAAGTTATGCTTCTTAGTCTAGATAATGCACAAAGCCATGCCTAGGAACTGAGCAATCATATTCTGGAAAGAAACTCTGAAAACAAATAACTAAAACCACACTTCCTGTACAGTGTTTTGGAAACATCTAACTAGATTTGGGATGTCTAACTGGTAACAGTAAAATGTACTATCATTAACATGGACGAAGCAAACACTGGAAAAAAATTTCTGAAAAACTTGGAAACTGAAGAGTTGGAGAGGGGAAGATGATCAGGAGCTGAAAAGATCCTTGTGTGCAAGTACATTCACAAGTACATTCAGGTACATGGTATTGGCTTTTAATTCAATTGCAACAAGTGCCCCGACTGCCCATCACAAATGCTGAAGTCTGGCCTGTTCAAATAGAAAGGGACATGCAAATTTCAACAACAAATGGAATGAGGCAGCAGAATAAAGAGCAAAACAGTGAGTAAAATTAGGTGGGATCAGCTATGGGAAGTATTAGCTAACGTTATGTATCAAACAAGACGTTCAATCCAGTAATAACCAGGCAAAAGAGGATGTCCTAATCTTCTCTTCCGGCCTTTGCAGTCATTAAGATTCTCAAAACAACTAGAGAAGGCTAATTAACCTCCAGTATACCCATTACAATGAAGCCATAATCCCCATTTTACAAAGAGCAATCAGAAAGACATTAGCATGTTGAAACTCTTACCACTGCAAAAATCTCAACTACCCAACAACAAAAAGCCTTAAAAATCAGAAATTGTTCTAAACATGCTGTAAGATAGCTCCTTGAAAAATACAACTTGCACCCCTACTTCTAACTCAGAAACACACTCTGTAGGATGCTGAAGTTATCACTATATTGCTGTCCACAGAGAAAGTAAATGACTCCAGTGCTGACATTTCACTACTGCCACATTTTCTGCCTTCATTGAAAGGCAAAAGAGTTGGAATCACATGAATCTTGTCACTGTGAAGCTTACAAAATTTCATTGGAGAGAGATGTCTGTGTTGTCCAAACCACTAGCTTACTAAGAACATATGCTTTGCATGGTCTGAAATAATGAAAACCATAGTCTATTGTTGGCAGAAATACCCTAATTTATTCATGGCTGCACTCCAGCACGGAACTGTAATAATGGCCTGGCTTTTTTTTTTTTTCCATTTTCTGTCTTTCTTAAAATAACAAAATGAGCAAATCTGTAGGACTCAAACAGGAAACCACCTCACAGAATCACAGATTGTTAGAAGTTGGAAGGGACCTGGAGAGATCAAGTCCAACTCCTTCCCAGAGCAGGAACACCTGGTATAGGTCACACAGGAACACGTCCAGGCAGGTTTTGAATGTCTCCAGAGAAGGAGATTCCACAACCCCACTGGGCACCCCATGCCTATGCTGTCATCCTCAGCACCGACAGAGCTGTGCTCTCAGCCTGTTAGTTCTACCACAATTATTAGATCTGTTAAAGGGCACTTTACCACTGGCTGAATTACAAAGATGCCTTTAAAGCCAGTCCAAACTTTCAAAACAGGCCTGAAAACCACCACTTTTTATTCCTATCCCTATCTCTACAATAAAAACTGTTTTTCTATCTATATCTAATTTTGATTTACTGGAGTTATACAATACTGATAAACACAGGAGGCTGTAATTTTAAGCACTGAGGTGGAAATAAAGCTAAACTGTTCCACATTATTCTAATACAGTCTCACTCACTTCAACACAGTCTCTGATTCACAGAAGAAAGCCTTCTTAAACTTGTAATTACATGTTAGCAAATCAAGGCACAGACAGAGCAGTGAATACATACTTGAAAAATAACAAGATGTAATGTAAATTAAAATAAACATATTTGATGTAAAAAATAAATACAAAGTATTGGCCTTTTACACATCAGAGCCCTACATTATCATCCTTTCTATAATTTTTTGTTTTATTTTTCAAACAAACTAATAACATTTTGTAATTCATTGTTGAACAAATCTATTAATGCTAAATATACTGAGGTGACTTAGGGCACAACCAAAGAAGATTTGCTTTCTCTTTCTGAGCATTAGTAAGGCCTTTTCATCTGTACAGTGTATTGAAGATTTTACTCAGGTTTTACTTTACTTGTTACACTGCTGCCTGACTCTACAAAGTTTCCTTTGCAATTAAGGAAAAATAATAAATGAAATCTTCCTTACTAAAGGAAAATACTTTAACAGGGAAAGACAATAGCAGCACAAAGCCCAGATTTGAGGAGTTTTCATTTTATTTCAACAAAAAATGAAGTAAATCAGTTGGGGTGAAAAGAATAAATTTGAACACCCATGTGGAAAAGGAGTATATTGATGTGAGATTGTAACTAACACCTCTATTTATCTTTGAAATTACGTGTATCAGTTTTAACACTACAAATATCACGTGCTTATATAAAATGCATACTTAAACCTCCAGTTTAAGTTCACTAAATAGCACAGTTTAACTCTGATTTGGGACTAAAAAAAAAAAAATCAACATGAGTTCATTTTACTCAAATTCAATTACTTAACGATTTCTACTCACTCATTAAGTTTCTGCAGTTCAAGCTACTGGATTTTGCTGCTGGTTAAATTTTAGCCATTCTTCATGCTAAGTGACTAACCAGTGTCTGTGACTCATTATCATCAGGAGATGAATGTAATGCTGATTTTTTTGAATGCTAACTTATGAGTAACATCAAAAATAATTTCATCATATGTAATAAGTAAATCTGGGGAGAAGTAAAGAAACAACAATTATTTGGCACCACAATCTGTTACTGGCTGCATATGCTACCATCTGTTGTGGTACTGCTACAACTTTGCCAGAACCCTACAAAATACATCACCATATATTTGTGCCTACTTCTGCTTTTCAGATTTGACCAAAACCAATAGATTCAATAGCCACGACTCTTGTAGAGAAACACATGAATAGCTTTAAAATACACCATTTCCTTGAGAATATGTTTGCAAAGTAATCTTATTACTTTAATGCAATTATCAAGTACAAGATTCTGAATCCACCATTTCAATCCTTTTTTTGTTTTTCTTCAAGTTTGTGATCATTCTTTGCTAAGTGAGACTATGTATAGCCTTGAACTCCCTAAAAAAAAAACAAAAAAACAAACAAACAAAACAAAACAAAAAAACCCAAAAAAACAACAACAACCCAAAACAGTCTGGAAACAGTGTTGTGCTTTTAAGGAAAAAGCATAGCATTCCTGCCAGCATTTTTCATGTGTCCTTTTTTCATAGCTTTGCAAGTCCCTCATATGCAGCTTTTAATCACCAGATTTACTTCACTAAAATGATAAGTTTTTTCTTAGCTTACATCATAAGAGCAAACAATTTCATACCTAAAAGTGGACTAATAATAATTAAAGTCACCCAAACTGATCCCTGCAAAACACCACATTTCATTTTCCAAGAAATTTACTGCATTAAGATTCCACAGACAGATTTTCTTAAAGCTTCCTTAGTCAACATAATTAACAACCACAAACAATCCCAATATCTTGAAATAACATCTGCACACCAAACAAAAATTCAGGAATGCTCTTCTTGCTTAACAGAGGAAAAATACATTGTTACATCTAGAAGTCAGTTTCCTTACCAACAGAAAAATGTCCACATAATAAATCAGGCATACACTGAAACCATTTTCAAGATTAGTTCCTGAAAAAAGTGTTTGGTAACACTTCTCTCACATACTACATTTAGTTAAACAAGCAAAATTTCCTTTAAAAACATTGCTGAAGAGCAACTTTAAAATACTATCAAAGTTTATTTTAGTTACACTCTCTCAGCATATGACAGTTTTGGCTACTTGGACTGTCATTTGGAAAGATTTTAAAAATACTTTTCAAGATATCATCAATTCCTTACAAAGAGTTTCACAATAAAGTCACCCTAAAATGCAGGCCGTGATATCACAGGCACCCAAGACAAACAAGCCACTGAGAAGTTATCCACTAAAGAGTGCATAGCTTTCCCTGCTTCTCCCATATTTCCAGCTATGCAGTTTTATTTCCAGTGCTCATCAGACACCTCTATAATCTGCTATAATTCACTATAAAAGCATAACAGCAGAAAACTAGCCAGTTTATTCCATGGGTTTAAAAAGGAGCTTGCTCATTTAGTCAATTAGGAGTCCAGTAAGCCCTGACACTGGCATGAAGCAAGAAAATGGTTGAGAGGAATAAGAAAGAGCGAGTGATAATTTGGAAGAAGCAGCTTTCCCTTTTGAAGGTAATGAGATAACATCTCAGCTCATCAAATACTGTAAAAGCATATCTTCAATGTATTTAGAGTGCCAAATTAACAGAAGTTTTAACTTTACAGTAAAATTACTTAAGCAGGCAGGGAACCTTGATAACTTTTCCCAATTTACACTTAATTTTCTTCTGTTGGTCTCTGAGAGAAGCTTACAATAGCCAGTAAGATCAGCAATTTGAAAGACCCATAAAATTAAATTATACCAAGGCTCAAAACAAAAAATGTCCAGTGGTATTTTAAATGTTACTTGTTTCAGACATAAAAACTAATTTCAAAACCACAACACTGTAATAGAGGATTCACTATCTATAAGAAAATAAAGCACTTGGGCTATTTAATTCATTTCTACTGAGATGAAAGTGTCCTAATAAAATGCATAAAACCCATAACTGGTTTATATTTTCAAACCTGAACATTTCATTCCTGATTCTCAAATGCCCAGATATCCTTCCAAATGTTTATGCCCAAACTCTGCTTAATATACTGAATTAGGAAGTACACATAGATTTCTCAGAAGAAACCCAACATTCTTAATTATCAAATTCTCTTCTAGAGCAGTAAATTCAGTAGAAGTCAGTAAACCAGCTTTTCTGAGGCTGAGAACATAACGCGCTCCACCAGTCTCAGTACCATGAGGGACATTTAGCAAAGTCAAATGCATCTCCCTTCAGTATGTTTTTCAACCCAAAATTTTACCTGTAAGCTCGTTGAGGCAAAGACACAGCAATTCCAAATTCTGAAGCAGTGCACAAAACTCTGCTCAGTGTTATGTAACTACTACCAATCCAAATTTTAGATATGTATGAATTTTACACTTCCTGTATTAACAGAAGTTATGAATAATGAACAGCTTTTACGAGGTAAGTCTGAAAACTGTCCTCTTCTTCAGGGCTGCAAAACTAACAACTGTAACAAACAGCTCCCTTCTTAAATGCTTCTAAAGCCACACTCATAAGAAGCATGATGTGTAAGAAAAAAACAAGTCTCAGAGTCACACTGAGATGAGATGAAAAGAGAGGAAGGTGAGAGTAATGAAAAAAGATGTGAAAGATTAAAGAGTTTCAAAATGAGAACTGGAAAAACAAACAAGAAAAACAAATGTAAGAGATGTCAGATTTAAAAGTTGTGATTATTTACACTTCTGCTACCTCCTTTCCATAGGCTCTGGGCCCTCACAGGAAACATTGTAACACATGCACAGCAACACTATTAAGTAACAGTTGTGGTTACATCAGCATTTAGTGCTGCAAGAAATACAAAGAGGACTGAAAGCTGGGACTGTACTATATGAATGGTACAAATGCAGTTGAGGAGGGTAGCATGAACAGAACACTCTTCAAAGAAGGGACAACATATTTCTATAAACAGTGGTTAATAATTATGGCCCCTGTATTTATAGACTCAGAAAAAGCTACTGTATCTCTTGAGAAAAGTGTTGCAAGACTATGGACACAAATATATTGAGGTGATCATTATATTTACAATGTAAAACAGTTTTTCTCTACTGTTCAAAAATAAAAAACAAACAAAAAAACCCCTCCAACACCTCCACACTGGAGCTCTGAATGTAATTCTTTAAATTAAACAATCAGATCACCTGTCAGAACGAGCACTGCAGGTCACTCACACTTTTAATCAGACAACAGTACTTCACCCAGCATTAACACAAAGACATGACTTCACTTATCTGCACTCAAGTTATCCATAAAATCGTTTCTGAGGCTGAAAGTTTCTAGGAATGTTAAAAGCTATATACAACTACCAAGAGAGTAAAATAGCATTCCATAAACAAAATCTAAATCTACTTACGTTTCAAAACAGCGATCCACGTTGTCTGACATCAGCAGTAGCATGCATAGCTGCTCTAGTGCTATTAGCTGCATATCCCTTTCATCTCCCTGCCCCATCTGCAGCCATTCCAGCAACGTGTCTGGGTCCACATCTGCCATGGTGTTTGTTTTAAAGAAGAAGGAAAAAAAAAAAAAAAAAAAAAATAACAAGCCAGACTAACGAGCACAATATCTCTCTTCAGCCAGCCCCAGGCTTTAGCAGTTTTCACCTGGAAAGAAAAAGGGAAAAAAAAAGCATCAGCATCATCACAATCTTGTCTAAACTTGTTAGATTTGCTCCTCCCCCAAATTTATAGTGTATTTTTGGTCTGATATTAAGAATATTTCTACATACTTAAACAGCAACATTTTTTTCAAGTTTTATACTTGAGTAAGCAGCAATGAGTTTGTTCTGTTTCCTGGAAATAAATCCTTAAGAAAATAAATCTCTAGTTCCAGATGACAATCACGCAAGACTTAGAGCTTACTCTAATTTTAAGAGACACTCAAAAGTTAAAGCAACTGTGCTTAACACCTTTCTGTATTAAAGCTAATACAGACAAATAGTCCTGTCTTGCCTTCCCCTTTCCTTCAGTATCACTTCAGAATAGCGTCCAACTTCCTGAACAATTAATTACCTCCTCACATAACTATTCAAGTATACAGAGACATCAGATGTCACATTTTAAACACAAACCCACAAAACAAAAAAAGAGATGCACAGCTAAAGACTTGGATAATGTTTCCAAAGGTTTTATTAATCCTTTGTCTTTTAAAATAGCTTTCAAACGTAAGGAAAATTTTTAAGTCAAAGGGCAAGAGAGACAGACAGCACTTCCAATTTCAAAAGCTTGTTGATTTTTGTTTTGTAATTTTTAGGAAAAAAAGTTATGCAATCCATAGCTTTTAAAACATGCAGTGAATAATTCAAATCATTCATGTACATATAAGGAAAACAACATTATTTGTTGGCCCAATGCCATAGTTGTACATGTAAGCTGAAGACAAAAAAAAGTCCTTTTTAAAAGTTAGAGGATTTTTTTTTACTCATGTGCTTGCTTTTTACTTTGTGCTTAACTGACAAATAGTCAAATTCAGCTACCATGCCTAAGAACACAGCAAACATGACTATTTTCACATAAAAACTAGAACAAAGGCTACAAACCAGCCTCTCTGAATTCAACATACAACAAAAAGTTAACTATTTCTTAAATATAGCTTATAAAAAAAAAAAGAGTTCACCAAACTCACAAGTAAATATTAAATCCTGGACAGTGTGCCTACAAAGTGGGGAGTGAGGCAGGTAGGGAGAGAAGAAGCTCGATCTGGACAAAGTCTGCCTACTTGTTTACTTGCTGCTTATGTGTTAACAGTTAAAAAATAACTCCATCAAGGGCACATCTACAAAAGGGAATAACAAAGTGGTATTATATGGAGAAATGTACATCTTAGCAGCAGTAGTTTCACAACAGCTTTGAACTCAAAGATAAAAGTGGGACAGATATGATCATTTTATAATTTAGGACAATAATGACATTACAGATCACTCAATTACTGCTTGCCACTTACGAGGGGGGGGGGTTTTATGGCTTCAGTCTTGCTGTAAAAGCTAATTCAAATGTGACTAAATTAATGATCTGTGCTTTAAACAATGCCTATGATCTTCTGAGCTGTTTACAGACTGTACTTCCTGTTCCAAGACTAAATAAAACTACTTTCAGCCAGCCCAAGTGGGATCGTATTGTTGGTATGGTACCCCTCCTTAATGAGACTAAATTATTAACTTCAGTTGGAGGGGGGGAGGAGCGCGGGAGAGGGGGGGAAGGCGACAGAAAGAAGAAAATTGAGAGGGGTGAAAGCGGGGTAAGTTCGACACAGGCACCTGCTGTTCTCCCACCCCAGAGAGGCTCTAACCAGACGGAAACGAACCACCGAGCATAAAACAGAGCAAGGCGAGAGGCCGGGGCTCCCAGGAGAGCCGCACCAGAAAAGGGGCCAGGCCGCAGCTGAACTCATCCCCCACCGCCCGGGCCTACACACCCAGACGCAGCGGAGGGGCCTCGGAACAGCCCGCGGGGATCTGGAGCCCCCTACACCGCACCCGCCCTGCCGGGGAAGGGGAACCCTGGCACCGCCAGCCCCCTTCTCACCCCCCCCCCNACTCGAGTTCCTGGCGAGCCGCAGGCCTCGCAGGGTGACCCGGCCTGGCGACTCAGGAAAGGCGCCGTCTCCTAAGCGCCAGTAAAAGCGGCCCCGCACCCTCACCGCCTCCGTCGCTCACCTCGGCCTCCCGAAGCCTCTTCGCCGGAGCCGACCCTTTCTCAGCGCCGCGGGGAAACAGGGGGAGAGGCGAGGAGACGGCGGCGACAGCCCGAGCGCCGCAGCAGGCGGCGGCCAGCGGCATCCATGGCGCTCCGCCCGGCACGGGATTGGGTGGGAGGAGGGGGAAGGGAGCCTCGCCGCGGCCTCGGGGGGAGGAGCTGGCGGCGGCCGAGCGGCCGCTGGGAGCGCTGCGGGAGCGGAGCGCTAGAGGAAGGGCAGAGGAGGAGCGGCCTCTCGCCTCACGCTTCCCTCCCGCATACACGGTGAGGGCACAGCCGGGGGAGCGGTGGGGATCGGTGCGGCCCTGGGCTCCTCTTCTCGTCGGCGCTCCGCTGGCGGCTTCCGGGAAGAGGAGCCCAGGGCCGCACC
>JAAWXA010000009.1:12680198-12727444 GCA_038090715.1 Florisuga fusca
GAGGGAGCGCGCCCACCTCAGCTCCGCGTTGGCCGCGCTCCCTCCGGCGCGCCTTGCCGGCTCCAGCGGGACTCCTTCGGTCTGGGGGGAGCCTCTGTCCGGCCCCCCAGGGGCCTCCTCGGCCAGGCACCAGCCTCGGGAGCGGGCCCCGGTTCTCCAGGGCACCCCAGCCGCCCTCGACCGTAAGGAGCGGGAGTCGGCTTGCCCAGCGTGTCTGTCCGTTCTCCCCAGGCTTGGGTGGTCTTAGCCTGGCCACATCGGGAATTTTTTTTACTGTTACAGTTAATTTTATTTCCTGTCGTATTCTGAATATTTACTTCAATATAGTAGTCTTTATGTTTAGGAAGAGGGGGTTTATGGCTTGCTGGCCCCACTTGCAAACACTTGGGTCCCCCTCCAGCAGCTCTCGTATTAAAGGGGCGATGGTGAACGGGTTGAAACGTCCCAGGAAGGGGGTCTCTCAGAGCGGAGGTTTTGCCTTGCCTCTGCCCTCTCCTGAACGTGAGATACGGCAGCTGTAGTGGGCAGCCTGGGACACGTTTTGCAGGAGAGCAGCGCTCTGCCACCACACTGTGCAGTCATTTTGCACCTGATGAAAAAAACAAAGGACCTAAACATAAATTGAAAATAAAGGACTGAAAGGACTGAAATTGCTATAAAGTTAAAGCGAAAGACCATCAAAATCGTTTCCTTCTTTGTCAGAAGACACGTTTTTCTAAGGAATTTAAGCCTATTAATGTAAGTACAGTAAATAAGATTGCACATTTGAATGTCACTCCTACCTACCTCATAGACATTTCCTGTCATTAGACTAGAACTACACAGAGGACAAAAAGGCAATAGCATCCTGATAACCTGTTGAAACTCACCAAATGCAGAAATTTTAGTTGTTACATGCTGTAATAACACCTCTAGAAAGTGTTATCTATACTGATGTGGGATTTTTTAGACTACAAGATCAGTAGTTCCTTTGTCTCTATTTCTGATTTCTAATGCAGCTTAGCCCTTCTGTCTCACAGTATTAATGTCTCTCTTAAGGGCCACTTGTTCCAGCCCTGCTGAGATTTACATGTATATCCTTTGCCTATGCTTGTCCTTCAGAGGTCACCAAGACTTCTTATGTGCTTAAAGTTAAGAACATGAAGCAGCAGGAAAACTGAGTCTGCAGTCTTTAAATTTAGAAGCTTGATCTTCTTTCACTTTCACTGGGGCAGAAGCAGCAGCAGAATTAGGCCAAATGTACAATAACTGCATCTACTGAGTGACCTTGCACCTGTTGTGTGATGCTACAACAGTTTTCTCTGCTTTTTATTGTGGAGAGGTAAGATTATTCATTTCTTTTGAAGACTAAAACCAAGTGCTAATATTCAGTTGTAAAGACAAAAAAAACCTGTTTCATTCTGTTCATATTGGCTGCAGTTTCAGCTTTGGGTATCTTTGGAGAGATACATGGTTATTCATGGAGAAGATGAGGTTATCAAAATACAGATAATTTTAGGATCAAAATCAAAAGTTTAAGGAATGCAAGGAATAAAAATCATGGATTTTAAATCCTATTAAGTATTTAAACTTAAAACACAACACCTAAAAATACTGGACATAGCTTTCAGTGCTGTACATATTGAAAAGGATAAGCAAATAATTCCATGTCCTGTTTCAATAGTTTCCCAAATTGATATATCCTATAGATTATTTTTTATATTAAAGGAAGTGTATCAAGTAATCTTACTCATTTTTAAATAAAGTTCTGGTTTTATACAAACCTCTTGGGCAATATTCTTACTCCTAGAGTACTGTGCAGAGAATTCCCAAACTTAATCTTGCTGAAGGGTTGTTAAAAGAGAGAGATTAGAGGAGGAGGATTGGGCCCAGGTGCACTTGGGCTCCTCTCTGATGCTGTTTAGGAAGGAAGGGGGTCCAGTCTGACCTGGGCTCCCTGGGCTGACCCCCACTCTGGGGAGCTCCACCCATGCCCACTCTGTGGGATGTGATATTTGGTTTGGCCCCCACCTTTGGGGAGCTGTGCTCACTCTGTGAGATGTGACAGTGCAGCACCCACTTGTGGGTTCTGGCACCAGCAAAGGAGTACAGTTCAGTGATAAGAAAGATACAAGAACTGCATCAGTCATTTTTATGGAATTACTTGCTTTAATTTGAATTTTCACATGAACAAAGTTGTGTTCAGAACCTCACATTCCCAGGTGTTGCTTATCACTTGGTTAGTGCTGTGTCTAAGCATACTGAGGAAAAAGGACTTCATGTGCATTAATGCAGCAAGACAGAGAAGGCACATAATGCCATATACTTGCAGTGACAAGTAGTGG
Organism: Florisuga fusca; assembly: GCA_038090715.1. NCBI lineage: Eukaryota > Metazoa > Chordata > Aves > Apodiformes > Trochilidae > Florisuga > Florisuga fusca. The sequence continues at coordinate 12,682,523 of JAAWXA010000009.1, forward strand.
CTCTTGAGGACTGTCATAGTTGCTTTGAAGAAAAGCACACTAAGGATTGTGTTAAACTTACAAAACCAACTATACGTCCCCATGCTTGTTCAACATACATATTATTCATTCAGTTAGAAAATGACCTAAATTCTAACACCGGCTGACACACACTTCAGGTATAACCTTGCCCTAATCCCTTAATCACTGAAAGTCTCTGTTTCCTCCTTTAAAAAAAAAAAAAAAAAAAAAAAAAAGTCCTAGCATTTATGGAACTATGAGTTGCTGAGGCATGTTACTATATTAAGTCTTAAACAATACTATAAAAAGGAATCCCTCTTTATGAGTATGCTTCAGCAGACCACACATGTAAGACTGAGGATGCTCTTGGAAATTAGGTCATGGAGGGTCATCATGGACTGACCTTTGTAACATGTGATATTGCCCAATGATCAGCTTTTTTTCTGTGTTTACTTGAAATTAAATCTTGCCTTTAAAAGGGAGGACATCAGTGCAATTCCTGTCCCACTTTCAGGAACACACGGACCACAGAGAAACGTGCTGTGAAGGGTAGCAGGGGTCGGGTTTGAGGGCTGCAGATGCAGAGGGATTCTGGAGACATGTTAAAAAGGACACCAGGACACCCCACCTGAGACAGATAGTCTGCAATCAAACATTACAGGTGTTCTCAGAAGGGTTTGATTCTGTTTGAAAAGAAGTCATGTTCAAAATATTCTTGGGACAGAAAAAAACCACATAATTTTTATTCACTTATAGCTCAAAAAGCACAATAGTTATTCCTGCTTTAGCATTATGTTCAGTCTTGCGTTTTCTACGTGGTTTCAGCCGGTAGCAGAAGGAGAATCCTGTCATGAGCACTGCTGCTGTTACAGCATAATGGTAAGGATTGTAAGTTTCAGATAGGAATCATTGGGCTTTTGTCATAGAAAACAAAAAAATCTGGCCAAAAATCAAACTGAAAGGCACCTAGAATTCAAACAAAACAAGCAGTCTCAGATTCCTCTCTATATTTTTACTCAATACAGAAGCTAGAGCCTAGTATAATTGAGGTTTTGTTTAGCTGTACTACCCACTTCTGGACACCTGCCAAGTTAATGTTTCCAAAAATATCACTCCTCTAGAGTAAATAGATCAGAGGGTGACATAAACAGACCTGAACATCTCCACAGATTTAATTGAGTAGTTTATGCTAAAGGCCAGCACTGTGCACAGCCAAACAAAAGTCAGGATATTCAGGGATTATTTATCCTTCTGCTTTAACACTTTTTTCTCTGCCACCCACACAATAATGTAGTAGAAAACATTGAGAGTTTCTACTCCTCCAGAAAGAAAGTATGAGTAATTCCATATGTGTTTCATTTTCTTGGTGAATGTTCTAATTTTAAAGAGAAGGTAATAAACATTGACTATGCATTTCAGAGCAAGTGGTGAGATATTACAGAAACTTTCTTGCTGGATCAGGCAAGATTTAGTTTTATAGAATTTTTATATTTAAACTTATGTGCTTCTTAAGGATATTGTTAAAAAGATTTCATTCTGGAAAAGTTACTTTTTCATAAATGAAATGTAGTTGTCAAAAGCTTTTTTATTTTAACCCTCCTGTGTTATCACAGTCTCTTCCTAGCTACTTTACTGTTGTCTCAGGGGCACAAACATGACGTCCTGTCAGTGTCCTGACTTTACAAGAGTAGGTGCTGGTTTTGGCAGCCCCAGCAGTGACCTGACAGTTGTGTGCCCGGCCCACACGTGGAGGCTGAGGCAATCAGTGCAGCAGGTGCTGGGTGAGCAGGATTCTCTTGGGGAGCCCAAGTGCTGCAATGACACCCGTTGATGTGGTGAGCACATGACTGATGCTGACGTGTGAGGGGCATGCTGGTGGCTGCTCTTTGTGGAGGTACAGGGCTGAGTCACTGCTCTTCTTGCGAAGACTCCTCCTCAGGAGAGTGACAGCTTCCTGGAAGGTTCTTCTCCTCAGAGCTGAGTGAGTGAACATGAAAATCTACAAAAGAGGGTGGTTTTCAGAAACCTGACAATATTCCAAATGTACCTTCTTGCTATAATTATTTTTCAGAATCATATAAATTATAGTGCTTTTTACTCCATTCACCTATATGGGAGATTTTTGTTGATTTTTAATTTTTTTTAAGTAAACGCTTAACTTTCCAGTGTTCCAGGCTGGAGAGTGAGAGGTGGGTAACCTTTATATTACTGCACTTCTTTTAGCTCAGTTAACTTCAGCTACACCACTTTTTTTGGACACTAAAAAGAAATAACTTGTCATCACAGCCTTCCCTCACTCATGTTCTTTACACCTCTGATTGCCAAAAGCAAAGTGAGGCATGAATTAGGCAACAATTATCTAATTCAGGCTCTTAGCTGTAGCCCATCCACCAGTATTACAGACAAGGGCAGTAAATGTCAATCCAAGTACAAGGCAAGATCAGTGACTTGGATTATAGTATCTTTACTGCTTTAAATGGCACAAACTCAGTTGTAACTTTCTGAACAAGAAGATTAACCAAGATTAGGGACTTGTTTCTCCTTGTATTGTGGGAGTAAACCACATGTAATCCTACCAAGCATCTGCTGTGGCTCCCAGAAATTTCAGTTAAGTATTATAAATTAATTTCCATCATCTGTGCTGATGAGAAGATTTAGAAGGAAGTATCTTGATCAGCAAATTATTATTATAAATTCTGGAATTAAAAAATTCCAGCTACTTTGAGTTTTATTGGAAAGAGTGTAATTTTTAGACTTAAAAGCTTACCAGTGCCTTTTACTGCTCTTGTAATGAAATCATGCCTTATTCAGCACTGTTGAATGTCTTGACATGCAAAAAGAAGAAACAGTCTCGAGCTCCTAAAACCTGAATTTCTGGATTAGTTGCTAGCTGCAGAGAGCCTTCATTCAGACTGAGAAAAATCAACAATAATATGGTGGAGTTCAATGTCAGTCCTGTCCTAGGGCACATGAGACAGACAACAAAAAATTGTGTCATTTACTAATGAAAAAGAAAAAAAAATTTTGCCCTATTGGTGGTTCTTAGAAAAAAAAAGGAAAGTAATGTGGTTCACTAATGGTTCTTTCATTCAGAAAATAATCTGTGCTCTCTGCAAGCTCAGTTAAGCCTTGAATTGTTTGGTTTGTGGGTAAGATGCCCTGAAACAACTTAAAGCTTTGTTGGAAGTGATGAAATTACTTTATTTAGAATTGTAGTATAGAGATAAAACCAGTTTTCTGCAGATCCTCAAGTCTATATTTCTGCAAGGGAAGAATACACATTCCTGAAGGAATATATTATGAGTAGTAAAATGTCTGCCTGATTTTCTCTTAATTATTTTATATTAATAAATAAAGACCACTTTGTGCATGTGTTGGGATTTGCCCTTCACTGTAACCTTTAGACTTATCCCCAGGCTACAAACTACATTAAATAGAACTGGCTGAAAATGGGAAAATGATTTTGCGAAGACAGATGAAGGACTTCTTATTTCAACAGAGCTTATTTTCATTCTTTTTCTGCTGCTAGTGAATGCAGTAAATGAGGTTGAGGGGATTTCTTCAGTTTTCTTAGCTTTTATTTTTATTTTCCCACTCTACTTTTTTATTAACTTTCTTACAAATACTTTTTTTAAAAGCAAAAATAAACCCAAAGCTTGGAGCCCTGAAATGCATTGTTATGCTGAATATATGACACTTAATGCATGTCCACTGACCTGTTTCTGATGTTTCATCACCTGTGTTTTAACTGCACCGGTTACATTATTCATAAACATTTTTCTTGTTGTACTCTACATTTTAACTTTTAGACACTCACTGACTTATGCCAGAAAGTTGGGATTTCAGTTCTTGGGTACTTGATACCAAAAGCTTAAAAAGTTAAGTTAGCTGTGAAGTAGTTACTATCTAATTCCATCCCAAGTTGGTGCTGCTAAGCTTTTAATATTGGTCTCCTGTTTGCATTGACTCTAAGTTACACATGGTTAGCCACCAGCAATATTTGGTTATGCAAGTCTATTTTACATGATTTTCTGTGTTACAGGGTTATATTTTTATACTGTAAAACATTAGCTCATGTTTTTTGCTGTCTGTATAAATTTCTGTGTCAACACTGATCTCAGTGGATATAGGTAACATTGAAATGACTAAGTATTGTGTGTCTGAGCCTGCATCAAAGCAAGAATGTACTCTGCCCAGGTTCTGTTTTGGTTTTTTTTTTCATACAGTGCCAACCTTAAAATCAGCAAGCCAAATTATCTTTGTAAAGAAATACCGTTCTACTGAAGTCAATGAGGCCTCACCAGTTCAGGCCAGCAGGCAATATGGCTCCAATATTAGCACCTTTCGTAAGAGTTTAGCCAAACTGAGTCTCCAGACACATGAAATATTGTACAAGTTTCTTGGCTTGTGTGATATTTAAGGTGAGACCCAAACACTGAAGCACTTGAATTAGAGATTTGGTGTCCAGTCATGTCTCCAACTGAAGTATTCCATGAGAGTCTGCCATATGGTAACTCTTTAATTAAGAATACAGTTCACAGAATCACAGAATTATCAGAGTTGGAAGGGACCTCTAAAGATCATCCAGTCCAACTCTCCCACTAATGCAGGATTACCTAGAGCACATGACACAGGACTGCACCCAGGTGGGTTTATGTTTTCAGAATACTGTTTTGATGCAGTCTTAACTACTGAGAGTCTGCTCACCAGTCCTAGTCTAGTTAGTAGAATAGGAGTCAATAGTGATTGATTGGTGGTTCAGCTAAGAAACGGAATGATCTTCAATTAATAAATGGGAAAAAGTTGACTACTTCATAATCATAATTCTGTTGTGAAACAACTCTATTATCGAGCTCAGTTCATTGATGTTGGTGTAGCTGTGAATTAATTCAAAGGCTTTGATTTCTAGGGAGCATTTACTGATGAGCAATTATTGGAACTTCTTAACCAGATAACCTGCCTAACAAGTACCTTATTTGAATTACAACAGCACAAGTGGCCTCAGTGTTTTTCTATCAAGGTCAATGTGCTTGGCACTTTGCAAATAATTAGACCCCCTCAGGCTAGGGTGGAGGCCCAAAAAAAGGGGACACCAATATCCAGGCTTCACTGAATGTTTCCTCCAGCTCTCCATGATTTGTTTCCATTTTCCCTCTCTTCCCAAAGGGGGACAAGCACAGTTTTCTGGGCTTTTGAAAATCAATTCCCCTCTTAGGCCCTAATTGGTGCCTAAAACCTACTGTTTTATCAGCAGCTTCCATTTCTTCAGAACAGGTGAGTAAGAACAAACTATAATTAAAGGTTGAATGTATTTGCCCTCTCTTCCCTGGCCTGAGGAAACTGGGCTGTTGCCAGCCATTACAAGCACTGGGATCACAATAACCAGGAGCCAGTAAGTGCACTCGGGTCCATCTACCTGCCCTAGAAAAGCTCACCTGCCACTAAGCAGTGACAAACAGTTCCCAACTCTTCCTGCATTCTTTCTGGCCCTTCCAGGAATGGTCTTAATTTCCAAAGACTTCTTACACTTGAGGTTAAAATCCTGATCTAAGAACAGTGATGAAAATTTTGTAATTTAAGTACCTCCTTATAAGCAATTTCAATATTTTTTTAGTCAAAACATACACGGCAGGGGTGCAGTAACCATTGCTGAGAAGGCAGTGGAAACCTGAGCACGTGTCTGCTCTTGCAGCTGATGAGTTACATCATTTCAGCCTTGTCTTTCTCCTTTATGTACTGTTTAACCATTTTCTTCTTTTGAGTGGAACAAACACTGCTTTCTGATGAAGTTTCTGCCACTGTGGTGAGTGTTTTAATGATTTACTGCGAGACTGTATTGATTGTGATCCAGCTGTGGCTGTTTTGCATATTTTGTTAACAAGTATAGATTCCCAGTATTGCAAGTGAATACCTTTGCTTTATTTTTGTAGTAATGTCATTAACTTGTCTCATCCTGTGCTGCTAGAAGGTGTTTTGCTTTGATTTACATGGATGGGTGGCAGTTTCTTTTTTCCTGGTGATAAATAACGGGCAGTACAAAACAGCAAAGCTTTACAAAAACTTTACAAAGCTTTACCAGACTTTACAAATCAGAGTAGTTTCATTTGGAAAACACTTTGTAGGATTCCAGTCAACTGTTAAGGTATGGCAGCTCACACAGACCATTTTGAAGTAAGGACTTAAGGAAGTAACTGATTAAATTTTTTTCTCTTCTTCCTCTTACTAGCCATGTGCCAGTAGCAGGCTTCTTGTTCTGCTTCCCTCTTCCTTCCTTCCTCTCTGTCCTGTCCTAATCCTTCAGCATTGGTTTGATTTTAACAATAACTTCTCAAGAAAGCTGTTGCTTCCTCTACAGCAGTTGGTGTTGCTGCTCTCCTGCTGTTTTTCCCTCTGATCTGCCCCATCTTCACAGCACATTCTCTTGCTTCACAGTCTGGAACATATTGCCCTCTAGCACTTTTACCCAGCAGAAGTTACTTGGCAAGTCATGGCTGGGTGTTTGCTACCTGAAGGTAGGGAAGAGAACCAGAAAATATCTCTACAGTGAGCTGCACATAGTTCTGGGATATCAGCATGAACAGGAACTCTTTTTAAATACTTGCTTGTTTGCCTCCATTCTTGCACTTACTAGAAATATGTAGATATGAAAAAAATGTTTAGAAGATTCAGTAGGTTTGGGAGCATTCTGTGTAGTCCAGGTACAGCTTCACAAGCCTAGAGAGGCAGGAGAGAGTCCCTCACAGTTCACATACTCATTGCCCCTCAAAGGAGAAAACTATGGTAGTGAAAGCCATTCCTTAAGCCAGTGAAGAATAGAGCTTTAAATCCCAACCACCAGCTGTAAAGTTGATCCAGCCAAGACACACTGCATCCTGGTACAGCCAGTTTCCAGAAAGAGCAGCAGGCATTTTTTGAGCTGCTGTGTTTCCTCTCAAGGATGTATCCAGGCCACTGGTAGTTTTTGGCAAATTTTATCTAACAGAAAAAAAATTCACACAGCTATACAATGGTGGTCTCTCATATGCAGAGGTGTTGTATCCATGCTTGGTCACTTCAAGCTTGACAGACCAGGATAGGTCCCTGCTCAGTCTTCCCTTTCCTGCTCACAGCAGCTTTGCAACTGTTACCCTGTATTCCAAATCTGCTCCTGTGGTGTCTTTGCTCTAGAGCCAGGATGTCCAGCAGCCTTTTCTGTTCTCTCTTGGCCATAAATGCTCCAGGAGTACTTTTATGATGACTGCTCCTTATCCCAAATCATTTCAGTTCCTGGTTGTGAATGTTGCTGCAAGTGCACAGAACTGAGCAGGACACTGTGGATAAATACACAGGCAATGAGAGGCTGCAGCAGCTGCTGCTCTGAAGGATTTCAAGGACAAACATGTTTGCACTATGGCAGACTGGTGTGATAGAGCTCACTTGTATCTCTCATTTGCATTTAGCCACCAACTCCAGTTGCATTTGACTGCCAACAGTCTCAGCATGGATCCAGGCCACCAGTAGTTCCTGAGGAACACGGATACACACAGCTCAGAGGTCCAGTGTCATCCCAGAGCAGGAGTCTGTGTGAGCAGGTACTGAAAGAAATGTACTGGGAAATTGACTACTCGGGGAAAAAAAATGGTATTCAGTCATAGCTTCCCCAGGTTCAGCTGGCCACAGGTGAATGACTCGGGTAGCTCATACCATGCCCATTGACTGTCTCTCCACCCTGCATCTACAGGGTAGGGCTATGGCCTTTTGGCCATGTCTCCAGGCAAAAAACTAGGGGAAAATCAGGATAGAAGGCTACAAGCCTTAAAGCACTGAGGGTCTGTGTGTATCTGTATTTACTGTATGGTTTAGAGGGTGCCTGGAACTACAGATGGGTTGTGGTTCCTACTCAAGACTGATTATTCTGCAGTACTTCTATCCAACCAGCTTGCAAATTCTCATTTTAGAAAAGTAAATTATTCCCAGGTTTTTTGGCCTCAAAAGGAGGAATATGGACTTAAAGAAGCCCACCTACCCTCCCACTCTCAACCACATCACTTGACTCCCTGACAGCTAAACACAAGTTTGCACTGTACCTCAGACTGGAGGTGAAAAACCATTTATGTGCATTGTCTCCTCTACTACCCCTCTCATCCCAGCCTTGCTCATTTAATAAATGTAGTTGATGAAGTGTCATAAAAGAAAATGGGATTTTTATAGACAAATTCTTTCATTCCTCTGACTTGATTCTGTGGTAAGTTTGGTGGCAACAGATTGAACCAGTTACCCTTGTATCTGTGTTTCATGAATAACATGAATACGTCTGTGACTCTGGTGTATGCCACAAACCTTACATGAGAGAAGATGAGGTTAAAAGCATTTGCCTTCGTAATGATAGGCTGCATTTTCAAATTGCATAACATTTCTACTTTTAGATATAAATCAAAATTGTTTCCAGAATTACTGAGGCCTGTACTTCCACTGAAAACGTCTCATACAAAACCACCTTTTCTTGCAGAAAAGAATACTGAAAACTGAGGCACTAGGAAGAAAAAAAACCCCAAAACACAAAAATATAATAATAAAAATCTTCCCAAGAAAAAGTTATAACAATAAAAAAAAATCCACTATAAAAAGAAATCTCAGCAATTCTATGCTCTATCTCATTGGCAGTGAGACAATTCACATTAATTTAAATACATTATTATTACCATTGGCTTAAAGAAATGAAATTTTAGGCTAAACAATTGCAGTTGATAAGTTGATAAGATATTCTATCCTAATAATAGAATATTATTGATCTTTTCCATTACTAAGTTTTGCTTCTTACCAGCAACTTTCAGAAGCAGGGCTTACTCATCTGCAAACTTTTTTACATATATAAACAACACATTTTTCTGTGCAATAACTGGACCAATTGGCACATACCTAACAGGCACACCAGGAGCAGGCTTTGCTGTGGCTGATCCCATCATCCCAATTTGGTTTTGCTTGAGTGTCACCAGGGAACAGCTGGAGTGCAAGCACAGGGGAAGGGGATTTGATGCCTCATCCCACCTCCTAGACTTCTGACACTGCACTTCAGATAGTGGAGACCATAGAGGTAGGAACTGGACCATAAAGCAAAATTGATACTTGGGTGCTGAGTGAGTGGATTCAGGGTAGCCTACCACAGATTACTTCAGGAGGTCTTGGAAGCCTGCTATTGCCTTGACCTATTTCTCAAACAAAATCTTCAGCCCTACTTTTGCTATGTTTAGATGTGACTTCCCCCCCTTCATTAATAAACCATTTATTCTCCAGAGAATCCAAAGAACATTTTTAGGACAAAAAAAAATATTAAAAAATCCAGACCTATACATCAAAACCAAAATAACAGGAGAGGTTGGAGAGGTTGGTGGCATAGCTCTGGCATCTTTAATGGTCTCTTACACAGAGACCACAATGTATCAAATGCATCAGTTTTATTCTTTTCTACACAATCGACTTTCAGTACTCATTATAAAAATTACACAAGGGGCAGAAAAATCGTGGCAAATATGCTTTTTAATTTTAGTATCTTTCAAGCTGTACCCCCCCAGTCATTAACCAGCTTGAGTAGGATTAGTAAAAGTGAACTCCTTGCTACATACTTCGGTCTAATTGGACTGGGGTCCTGGGTGAAATGTCTTCTACAGCAACAGCTCCAATGCTGCTCAAACAAGAGTGCTATAGACAAACCTGAGTGCTGCTTTCAACACTTGGCTGCATTTTTAAGAATCAGAGGTTGGAACTCAACAACTATTTTATTATTTCTGCATTTGAAGAGCAACTTTACTCACCAATGGGTAATGACACCACAGGGGTTTCTCATGTGGAATAAGCAATGCCAGGAATGCCCATGGGATAAGGGCTGGCCAAATAGGGATAGTTTCAAGACACAAGGGAGTAACTCGTGTTTTTTTTTTTAACACCAGAGTGCAGAGAAACACAGTAATCTACCTAACTCTGTTCTTTTCTTAAAAAGCTGAACACAGAGTACTAATTTTCTGAAAAATTCCTCCCTTGCTTTCTTGCCTTGCTTGAAGTAGCACTAGCCAAGTTTTTCACTTGTAGTAGACCACTTCGGTTAGGCAATAATATGCTCTTCCAGGAAACAGCTTCTGACTTGCTGTCTGCTGCTAAAATGGAGTTATATTTCAGGAAGCCGAAAACAAATAAATGTATACCTAGCAGTTAAGATAAAGGATGAAGCTTTAGACAAGACTGTCACATTTTTATTTCCATGCATCCAACTTCATTCAAATTAAAACTACTGAAATGTAATTGAATTTGTTGCTCAATCCCTACTAAGCTGTATTACTATGACTTCTGATAAATTCACCAACTATCCTAGATCACTCCACCACTCCAGCAATTGTCATGAGTCATTGTTACTGACAATTCCAATTCCAATTACTTGTCATGAGTCATAGTTACTGCCAATTCCAATTTCCCTTTGGAAATTCCAATTAATAACTGACTGTTACTAATACAAAACCTGTTATGCTTCCTGTGCATTTGGTAATCCTATTTTATGGTGATCTGTGCATCATTTGACTGATGTTTCTCTCAGCCTGAAGAGAGAACTTACAGCACCTAGGAACAAACCAGATCAGTCTCAGACTTACTCCAGCCTACACAAAACTATCAGAAATGCTGCTTACTCAGCTGCAGCGCTACAGACCTGTACCCAATTAAAGCCACATTCCAACTGTGTGATGATTTCGCACAGTTTTGACTAATTCTGGTTTGCTGCAGTCAACAGAATGTTGTCTGCAAATAATTTTTGCATAGCATGAAATACTGCATTCCATGATGTACTGGTATTTGTATATATATATATACACACACACATACACATATATATATACACACATACACACATATATACACTCAAGGTTAGGCATAGGCAGGACCTTTTGTCACCCAAAACATTTAACTTTAAAAATAAACAGTGGAAAACACAAAATAAACATGTATGCAGGTCACATGCTTCATTGCAAAGATGCTTTACTGGATGAAAATTTACTGGTGCTTGTAGAGAAACAGCATGGAAAACAATCAGCAAGGAGATATAGGACACAGAAAGCAGGATTGGTCAAAGGTAGACTTTGGTTTATGGATAAACCTATGTTTGGCTCTTTTTGTTTGGCTAAATGGAAGAGCCTGAATGCCAAGCAATGCTTAAAAAATAAGAATGGAATTAAAACCAGAACTGCTCTGGGGTCTTATTTCTTCAAGAAAAAATAAATCTATGCAAGTTCCTTGAAAATAAACAAGATTGTGTCAAAGATACCCGATATCTAAAAGCCAAATTTTTTTTATAACTGAAACAAGATTATATCTGTAAGACTGATTTATAAAATATTATATGAATAGATTTACTTACAAGATTCAACTCATTATTTCAAGTGCACATAATAAAGCACAACTCAGGACACAGTTATTTTTGCTGTGGGTAAATTAATTATCTGGATTAATTAAGATCACACATATGTCTTAATTTACAGTAGTAATTAAAAATTAGCAATGGTTCTCTTTATTGAGTCAGTTTTGCTGCTGTATTTAGATACATAGATATGTTGAAAATAGTGCTTTTCCACATGTGGCTACATGACTTGACCAAGAAATGTCAAATGACATAATTATAACACTTACCAGTGACTCAGCTGGGAGCCAGTAGCCCTCCAAGAAGTCTAGGACTGAACTCTTCTTAACTTTATGTTTTGCCTTGCTTGGTGCTCTTGCAATTTGAGCATTCTTCTTACAAGGTTTTGAGCAAAGCAGGATTTCATGAGATTACATAATCAACACTAAAATATTGTAGTGAAAAAAAGGTTAATGATGTTCTTATGTGTAACAGAAAACGGAAAAAGTAGGTCACATATACCTATTGTAACAACTAACTTTCTCAGGATTATTTTTTGGCACTTTGATAGTAAACATGATATGAATTTCATGGAAAAGTTTCAAATGCTGTAGGAATCTATGATTTCCCAGAAGTAGCCTCAAAGGAAAAAAAAAACAAAAAACAAAAAACAAAGCCTCACGCATTTTCTTTCTGTTATGGAAGTCCTTGGAGCTCCTTTGCTATTTAGGGAAATGACTAAGACAAATCTTAAACGAAGAAAATTAGCTTTATTTATATATATCAGAAAAATTAATTGTTAGAACTTTGGTCAAATGTTAATTCTGTACAATTTACAATTATATTTATATACAAAACTTATAATAAAATACAGTACATCACATTTTTCCTGAGTCCCGGGGTGTTTCTCAGTTATGTAAATATTTTTTTCTTCTTCTTTCTTTTAAAGTAAGTAAATTCAAGAAGTAAATACTATCCACAGTTTCATGGTGTTTGGTTTAGATAATACTGGTATTAAGAATGAAGTTAATACACTATATGTAGAAAATACTTCATAACCATTGCAATTTTTGTTGTTATCTTTCTATATTAAAATATGTTCCTCGATAAAAATGTTAATTAAATACTCCTTATTATGAGTTTGTTGCACTTTGACACAAGACAAGCTGACTTTAAATATACCCATCTCTCATTCTAGAGATACATAGATTTAGGTGAGTTGCATGTGTATATAACTGATCATTTAAAGATCAGGAAACATCCACCCAGATAGAGCAGATGTCTGAATTGAGGCACAGTATACCAAAACTGCTGTCCTGTCCTGGACAAGGTATGTAAGCTTCAATTGCCTGCCTAGCACAATACAAAATTCACACAAGGATGCATCCTGAAAAGTGAGACTATGTCAAGCAGGAAAGCCTCAAGCCTGAGAATCCTTACATATGCATAGCAGTCCCACTGTGTAAAGCACTGTGGAGTCCTCAGAGAAGCAGCACTGTAGAGCTGTATGTCACAGCATGTGCTAACTCTTGCCCAGCTGCAGTAGTTGTTAGGATTAAAGCTATCCATATTACCTTAACTGAGCTGAATTTTTTGAGATCAAAAATAATCTAGTCTAAGGCTTACAAGGATATTTAACCTGTTTACTTAGTGATGCAGCGTGCTAAATTAGTAATTAGGATAGATTACAACCTGCAAGTAATTTATCTCCCAGTAAAATCCAAAAAACAATTGGGGTAACTTATTCTTGACAAACATAGATTTAAAATTAATTAATTTTATTTAATGGCTAAGTGTGGGCTGCTCCCAAATGCGTGATAAAGCTCATTATTTGTTTTTTTAATATAGGCATGTGCATTTCTGTTAATTTACTCTAAAATAATGAAAAGATAGAGGCTAGATGACCTGTGACAGATTTATTCACGGTGTTGAGAGGTGTTTAAGTCTAACACCAACAGAAAGGTATAGAGAGGTATGTGTTCTCTTGAATCTTTCTGTAATTTTTCAGTGCAAACAGAAATCAAGTCATAGTGATCCTATCAGATTAGAAATTAAAAGGGACAATTTTCGCTGTTGATACCAAATTGCATAAAGTAAGACTATGAGATTTTAAAGAAAATTTGTCTTTAGCTGAATGCTTGAACTTTTCCCAGGATTCTTTGCATGTTTAGCAGTCTTCACTTTGATGCTTTCTTGATTGCCTTTTACAGCTGACTCAAGCCTGGCTTTCATAGTTGGAGAGGAAGCCATTAGTTTTTTAAAAACTGATGAGTACTGTGGACCAATCTGCATCAGATTTTGCAAAGCAAACTCATGGAGATTTTTTGCTGAGTTTGTAGCAGAAACCAGCGCATTTTCATCCAAAAGAAAGGAAATAAGGATGGGAAGAAGGCAGGCCACCAAATGAGCACCTATAAACATTGAAAGCACAACTTAAACATACACTTTTAAAAACAGATTCAAATTCTCACTAGAAGTATTTCTCTAAGTTAAGGTTAACACAAACTATAAAACTGCAAATGTTATTTGAACTTCGTAGTAAAAACCAAAATTCATTAGAGATTTTCTTAGCAATTTGTGTTCAAGACTGGATTCCTGGTGGTGGCTTGGTTTTAATTTGTTACCTATGGCAAATTTCAGCAGGTCTAATCCTTTGGATAAATGAAATGGAATTAACTTACGGTGCTCTTCCTCAGCAGTGGCTGTAAGAGCTGTAACCACCTTTATTGCCTCCTGAATGACTTGAAGCTCTGCATCATTTTCAGGTTTTGCTTTTTCTGTTTCCTGCAATTTTCCTACAATGGATGGTGCTAAAGAGTGAATGTAAGGATACGACACAGTTTTGTTTGGATGCTGAAAGATGGAGTGCAGCAGCTGGTAGCATTTATACTGTACCTAAAGGGAAAAAAAATCCAGTTACAATGTATTATACTTAAAAATACATGTCAGAGCATTTTAAAACTCATAGCTTGTCAGAAAAAAATTCAGGGAGGGAGGAAAAACATGCCTCACAACTTGAAAATTCATCAGGATGCAAGCCTCTAATGAATAATACTCTGTAGGAGCATTATAACTTGAAATCAAATTCTTAAGATAAACTAGATCATGGTTCCTATTTCTTTCCACAGAGTCCTTCCTCTTTCTACATTTTTGAGTTAAGGAAAAAATAATATTTTTGTGTTAAGATTGTATCTTAGTGCTGTTTTGAAAATACACGCTTTCGTGAAAAAATACAGCTGACTGAAAGTAGGTGCTTAAAACATAAGCATTATCTTTGTCAAACTGGAGGCACAATTAAAAAAGAGCCACAAACAGCGCAGTAGCTTCCTTATCACTTGAAGTTAATAGGACCAAAACTGTCAAGTTCTTACACTATTTCTGAAAGTCTCTGATGCCAAGACTCATGTGGATTAAATCTGTAATTGCATTTTACCATTTTCTTCCAGTAATATTTGGTGTCCCTACCTTCCTAACAGCAGTAACCACTGTTAATAATACTAGAAATGTATTAATACCTTTAAAAGTATTGTTGAAGTATTTAAAAGCAATTTCTCAAGTTAAAGGTAACTTATTTTTTCATTACTACATGAACATACACAGAGAAGATGCACTTTACAGTGAATTCTCAGTCAAACATGAAAAATACTGCACATTATTTTCAGAGCTGGACTTTCAGAGTAAGGAAGTCTCAACTCATAAAATAGTAATGGATAAGCTGTGGCACTAAAAAGCTTTGTTCTGACCTAGTATGAATATTTTCACAGTTGCTTTGGATTAATCTAACTTAATATGCTGCCTCCAGCAGTGGCCAAGAGCTGATTCATGGGACAGTACAAATCAAGTACTTGCTCCAGCTCCCAAAGACCCACAGCTGAGGGTATAGTCTATATGATAAGGTAATATCTGTGTGTTCAAGGTAAAATGTACAAATAAAGTGAAACAGGTGCCTGAAAAACTACACATCTGTACTAATGTATATCTGAGTCTGATGCAGTAAAAAAAGAAGAAAACCAAAAAAATTCAAGGAATACAGAATTGTATTCAGAAAAAAAAAAGACAAAACACAATGCTGGACATGTTCTTGCTAACTAATTCAAACTGTGTTTTAAAATACAACAGATATAGTGAGGACAGTCTGGAGACATTCAAAACTTTCCTGGGTTGTGACCTGCTGTAGGTGACCCTGCTTTGGAAGAGGGGTTGGACTAAATGATCTTTCAAGGTGCCTTCCAACCCCTAATTTTCTGTGATTCTATGACAGAATTAACTGGAATCAACACACAGAACAGGTAAAATGACCAAACAGAAAATAAGCTAAAATCCATTTAACATAATACTGATATTCTTATACTTACAAGAGGATCTTTTGAGGCAAGTGTTATTTTAAACTTCTCAATACAACGCTTTTGAAGGCACTCTAAGGTAGTAACTTCAGGATTTGTAGACATAATAAATACTGTAATAGCAGTAAGCAGGCTAACTTCATCAAATTCTTGGAGAAGTCCATCTACTGTCAATGAAGCAAAGCAGTCTGTTAGATTTGCATTTAAAAAGTAATTCTATCAATTCAAGTGTTACAAGAGGTGGAATAGAAATATCAACATCTACATTTTATCAGGAATGATACATGACATTCCCTGATGCACTGATATGGACTTTTAGTGTAATAAAAGCCAAGGCCAAAGTGGGAATTTGGGAGTGGGTTTATGCATATTTAGAAGTAACAGCATACTTCTGTTGCATTGTTCCTCTGCATAAAGTTCAATAAATGTATTTGAAGAGCTGGTATGACATACTAGGAGTGATCAATGCCTTGATGTCCAAATGGAGACTAGTGACAAGTAGAGTTCCTCAAGGGCTGGTATTGGGACTGGTGCTTTTTAACATCTTTGTTGGAGACACGGACACTGGAACTGAGTGCTCCCTCAGCAGTTTTGTTGATGACACCAAGCTGTGTGGTGCAGCTGACATGCTGGAGGGAAGGGATGCAATCCAGAGGGACCTTGACAGGCTTGAGAGTCAGGCCCATGCCAACCTCAGGAAGTTCAACAAAGCCAAGTGCAAGGTCCTGTACCTGGGTTGGGACAATCCCTAGCACAAAAAGAGGATGGGTGGAGAAGGGATTAAGAACACTCTTCAGGAGAAGGATTTGGGGCTGTTAGTTAATGAGAAGCTCAGCAGGAGCAGGCAACATGCATTTGCAACTCAGAAAGCCAATTGTATCTTGGGCTGCATCAAAAGAAGCATAGCCAGCAGTTTGAGGGAGGTGATTCTCCCTCTCTAGTCTGCTCTTGTGAGACCCAACTGGAGTACTGTGTCCAGTTCTGGAGTCACTGACATAGGACATGGAGCTCTTGGAGTGACTGACATAGGATGGACACAAATATGATTGTAGGACTGGAGAACCTCCTACGAGGACAGGCTGAGAAAGTTGGGGTTATTCAGCCTGGAGAAGAGAAAGTTCCAAGGAGACATTATAGTGGCTTTCCAGTACCTGGAGGGGGCCTGGAAACCCCCAGGAACCCTGGGGACAAACTTTTTACAAGGGCATGTAGTGATAGGTAATGGTTATTAAGATGGTAGAGAGTAGATTCAGGTTAGACACTAGGAAAAAAATCTTTACTGGGAGAGTGGTGAGACACTGGAACAAGCTGCCAGGGATGCAGTGGATGCCACCTCTGTGGAAGTGTTCAAGCCCTGGTTGGATGGGGCTCTGAGCAACCTGGTCTAGCAGGAGGTGTCTCTGCCCATGCAGGGGGGTTGGATCTTGATGATCTTTAAGATCCCTTCCAACCAAAACCATTCTATGATGATTAAAGTAATGCCTATTTTTAGAAATAGATGAAATTTGTACTAGGAACATGTATTCTTTTGCTATCGCTTTAAAAACCCAGTACTATAAGCAAAAGTTTCTACAACAAATTATGACTTAGAGATTAAGTGTAAGGAATCAAAAGTGCTACACACTTGGGAAGCTGAAGAAGCAGAAACACAGAAAACTAACTTTAAGACAAAAATATTTTATCTTGAATTACTGTTTTAATACCCTTTGCTTCAAGACAGACACTAATTCTTTGTGGAGAACCTGCCTGCAGTACAACTGTCTTTTATGCTAAGCGGTACACTGAAGCCCTAAGTTCTGCTGATTTCATTGTAGCAAGTAACTTCACTACATAATTGAAGGGTAAACTTGCTAACTTGCATTTATACCTTTATAGATTATGACTTCTAATACAAACTCTAAGAATAAGACTGCAGTATATTTTCAACAGTGCAGTTCAACAATAGCCAAATAATTCTCCTGTGACTAAGACACAGATCTGATGTGGACGAACCTTTCTTGGGCCAGAGCGCTTCGAGGTCCAGCAGGTGTTCTTGCCAAGATGTACAAACTGTACTCTGATCATCACCTTTACATTCAGTTAGCCTAGCTTGGTGCTAACGCTCCAGACTTGACTAGCCGCCTCCTCAGACTGCTCAGGAGTGAGCCCCTTGTCTTTGGGAGCCCACCTTTTATTGGTCCCCCAGTTCTGCTCATGTGCGGTTGGGGCCAGCCCTAATTGGGCACAGGTGGGCTTAACAGGAGCTCAAGCCTCCCTCCTCCTAACTGGCAACACCTGATTGTCCTTACATGATTGCCTCTACACAGGTCTTTTTTTTAAGACATGCATGAATTTAATTAAAATTAAAGCAAACATCCTTCCACCCAAGCATTTTTTGTTTTTTAAACACATAAACCCAAAATGTGTGTTTACCTTGATCCCAACAGTCAAGCACTGTGACCAAAGCACTACGTAGAAGATCAGTCCAAGCAGTCCGACTCTTCTCTGCTCGAGCCATTGGAGAAGACAAGAGTCCTTTAAGAGCTTGTAGAGATGCAGCAACTGTCAAAGGTAACTGCCCATCTTGCAATTTCACAGCAGTTTCTTTAAGTACTCCAATAATTAGATACAAGATAGTAGGAAGAACTGAAACACTTCCTGTAAAACAAAGCAAATTAATTTCACAGATGTTAAAGAATTTTGAAGCATTTTTTTCTATTACCTTTTCCATTTGTAACTTATATTTTTATTTCTAGCTTTTATTTTTAAATTGCCTATGTGAATGGAGGCACTGGTCATTTGAATAAAGATCTGAAATACCATGTGACCTGTTATAGCAAACCTGAAGTCAGACTGCTTAAGTGAAGTTAAAACTTTTCTTCCTTTAAATTAGCACTGCATATCTTTTCCTTGATGATTTTACAATATGAAGTGTGAAATTATTTCATGTTCAGAAAAAAGCAAGAATGGAAAGATCAGAACAACTGAGAAGCAGAAGAAGAGAAGGTATGGAAGTATACAAAGTACTGAATGGTAGAAAACAAATTACAAGCATCTAAGCATAGTTTGCAATGAAGATAACACAGTGAAGGAAATTAACAGATTGTTCAGCCTACTGAACAGATCTTCATCTCTCCCTGAGAATCTGATAGTTGACCTGTCATAATAATGTGTCTTCTGAACTTGAGGACATCTACCTTCTATTTATGAACAGTCAAGTTTCTGAAAATTGACCATTGGAATTGATTAGGAAGAGCAGTTCACGAGCATCATTTATTTGAAAATTTTATTATGAATACACATCAGGTGCCTGAAGTAAGAGACATGGCAGTCACAGGACTGTAAGTTGAGTTACATGTTAAAGGGGAAAAACAATGCAATTCCACAAAAGAATACTCTCATATTTGATTATACGAGTTGGCTTTTGGAGACGTTTCCTTATTCAACTGACTGCATAAGCAAGCTTGAGCTCCTCATTTTAGTCACCTGACTTAAATGCTTAATTTCTATAGTGTAATCTTCCCATCCTGTCTGATCCTGAAAAGTTACTAGTTAGTGAAATAACTTGAACAACTAAAGACAAAAAGTACAACAGGAAGAAAAGAAAAATCAAAGACTATTTTTAATAAAAGACAGTTGTCTTTAAGTCTAAATGATGCTGTGTTCATTTCCTTTTGCATTGAACTGATAAATAATGAGGTGCAGATTAAAAATGAAATCATACCACCACTCTACAATGACAGCAAGAGCTGCCTGCTATTCCATTTGGTATCCCCAAAAGGTAAGAGAAAATAATACATTTCCCAGGCTTGTAAATGCAAAAATTTGCACAGGGTGTAACACAGATTCCTAAGGTGGGAACAGAGGAGTAGGGCAGAAATGGTTTGTAGGTGTGGCTGTAAGGGTACTGAAAGATATGTGACCACAATATTGAGGGGGGGCAGGGACAACCATCTTAAAGACCCAAAATGAATCACAAGTAAAAGTCAACTAACCTCAGAAATCAACCATAATTCCTTACAGTGGTTTCCTAATGTCCAAATGATGGTTTTAGTGAAAAGTAACATGACACATTTCCCTTTTAAATTTAATTTATAACTGCATTATAAATTCCAGAATAGACAATTCAAAGAGAATAGAATCATGTAGCTACTGTATACTTCCCTGTACAAAATGAATTTATTAATTGACTGCTAGATGTAGGAGGAAAAGAAAAACGACTCCTTTAATTGCTTCAGTTTTGTAACTTGTTTTGTAATCTGACAGCCAGAAATATAATCAGAACAGCAAACTGTCACAAGCAAATCAAGTAAACTTGCTGCCAGATTTATTCAGCTGAGAAAATCAGGTAATAACAAGGCTGCTCAGAAGAGCCCAATATTTTTACATTAATCTTTCAGTGTGATGAAACAGCATACCTTCAGGAGAGCAGATTGCAGGAACATCAGAGAGAATAACTAATGCTGCTGCTACTAGTCTGCTTCCATCTTCTGACAATATCAAATGATTTCCAGATTGAACGGCAGGGCTACAAGTTAATTTAGGGTTGAGCTGGGGAAGCTGTCTGACAAGAATACAAACACACAACTCCAGTGTTGCGAAGACCAACGATTTCCCAGGCACCAGCCCTCCTGTATCTTTGCCTTCTCCAAATTCTGGTAACGTTTCCTTTTCTGCAGCACCGTCATCAACTAAAACAAAAAGAAGAAATAAGGCTGAAATCTGCAGGCATCTACTAGTTTACTACTTATGACTGCTTCATCGCCAACTGATAATCTTGGTACACATACACGTGTATGCATATGTGTTCAAGTTTCCACTGGCAAACATCCATCCTTCTAAACAAGCAAATTATGAACCGTCAAAAAGAAAAAATGTGTATGCAATAGATTTACATGTACAACATGCTGAGGCACTGTGCCAATATAATGTGTCAGCTAACATAAATGTTTTGTTTCTTTTCCCAGTTCTTCTCTTTTACAAAAAGAACTGTAGGAAATTACAAAGGAACTAGTGGAGTCTGGCTTGTACCAGCTGTGTGAGCTGAGTCTTTCCATTGCTCTGCCACAGCTGATCCCAGCTTTTTACTATGATTCCTCCATCCGTAAAACCACAGAAGACTATGACAACTGCAGTTTCTCCAGTTTTTCTCCTCATTTCATGCCCTCTAGTCACCACCAAAAACACCTGTTCTCTATCATATTACCTCAGTTTCTTATGTCAGACACTTGAACTGACTTAGGTAAAACAAGGTGAGTCACTAACTGTTGAAATACTTCAATTAAGATATATCTTGGAATACCATCTTCAAGAATCCACTTTTCCAAGGAAGGATTGCTTTAACCCTGATCACATGTATTCAACATCTCACACATTACGGTACCTTCTGCACTTCTCCGCTTTTCCTTCACATGTTCCTGAGCTGCAAAAAGAATCAGCCGAACCACTTCAAGGGCAGCAAGCTGGATATCAGGTGATTCTCTGGTCAGTATCAGTCGATGTAAAACATTCAGCAGCTCTACACTTAACTCCTATAATAAGAAAAATGCTTAGTATATCCCCAATTTTAATGCAGAAATTTTAGAAACGTGATAATATTTGTTAAAGCCAAAGTATTCCTCTTACAGCCTTACTGAACACAGTGTAACTGATACAAGCACACAAGATGGCACTGCCTTCAACCTCCAGCTCCTAAGCTCCCAGTAGCAGCAGTCCTGCTCAATTCTCCCAACAAAACACCAATCACACTAATTCAGAGATAAGGCACTTAAAACTACTGAAAGCCCCAAGCAATCTTCATCTCACAGCTTTTTAACTCTTGAAGGTGGGGACAGTACATTGTATTGCTTCTACATTATATGTATTTTCTTGGACAGAGCAACAGTATTCAGAAGAATTTAGGCATGTCCATAGGCTTTATCACTTTTGCTGTGTTAGACAATTGCATGGCAAACAGAATGGTATAAAGTTTAATATAAAGGAAAAAAATTTAGGAATTTTGAAATTATAACGTTGTTTTAGATCACTGGGGTGTTGCAGTTTTTTTGGTTTTGCTTTTCTTTCTCCATCTAATACCACTTTTATCATTCTTCAAGATTTTCAACAGATTTAATTGAATTGTCCCTTGACAGACAGATTACTCTCTGTAATTACTTCTTCCTGATGACATGTCCCAAGTTCTGTGCCCCTCATCATCTTCTTACAGGTTCCATGTTGTGTTTTTTTTGCTCTCCTCCCTGCCTAGCTTTGGATTTTGATAAACCATAAGATTTACCTACTACTTCCGTGTTATAAAGTAACACGGAAAGTAAAAAAACTGTTCAAACTAAAATTATTCCTTAATTCTGGGGGGCTTTAGATCATTCAAACATTACCTGATCACCACCTATTTTTGACCTTGGCCACGGAACATCAAAGAGTGCCTGTAGAGCACGTAAGCAGGCAATAATATTCTCCATTGCTGCATCTGATCGAGGAGAGCAGAGAAATTCCACACTAATTCCTGTAAGCATCAGAACAAAACATATATGTTTGAAATTTTAAGATGTAGCTTTGGCTATTAACATAATTTAAAATTCAGAATAAAAGCACAAGGGCCAATGAATAGGCAAACAATTTGTAATGAGTATATAACAATATTTGCCAAATCACACTGAATTATGATATAATAGAAGGAAATAACAGAGTAAGTAATATTTGTAAGCGGGTGAATCTTTCTTGGGGTGCGACGCTCTGAAGTCAAAGAGGTGTTCTGCACAGTCAGTGCTCTGATTTTTCTGCCTTCAGATTAGTCTAGCACTGTTTGGTGCTTCTGCTCCAGACTCAGCTAACCTCTCCTCTGGCTGCTCGAGAGTGAGCCCCGCATGTGTTGGTCCCCAATCCTGCTCATGTGCAGCTGAGGCAAACCCTAATTGGGTCCAGGTGGGCTTAACACAGGCTCACACCTCCCACCTTGTGATTAGCACCTGAGTGCCTCAAACATGGGGTTGTGTGTGCATGCTCAGGCCATTCCTCTACACATTCTGCTACAAATATTAGTTCACAAACTCAAAGACTAAGGTTTTATCTTCCCTTTTACAAAAATGCTCAAGACTGCAGCTACCACAACTGGATGACCAGCAGTAAGTTATGTGAAACTAAGCTGTGACTGTAGTGCTACAACCATGATAAAAATACTCCCCTAAATTTGCATGTTTATGAGCAGAGTAGTAAGCACTTGCTTAGGACTTGTTTAACTCACACCGGGTGGTGTTTTCTACCACATTTGGGCAAACACAGTACAGTTTTCTGGCCAGGACTTAAAATTCTTCTGATTATATATCTTTTCTAAGAGATGCAATATTCAATGATGCAGTTAAAATGTGAATAATTAAATATTTGTTTGCTAACTTTTGTCTATTAAAATGACATTTTGGGTTACAGCATCTAGACAGATTATGCACTTACTAACCCAAAAGAAGATGAAATCTGTCGGTATTCACATCCTCAGGAGATTTCACCAAGGGCCTGGTAGAAGAATCTTGACACATTGTAGTTGGGGTGACAGGTCTAGAGAGATTAGTAACTCCCTCATCAGGATCAACAATGATGAAACCTGTGCTAGTAAGCCATAATGCTGCAGCATAAAGAATCAGTGCCCAGGAGTTGTAGTAATGAGGTCTGGCACTTTCAATTGTCTCTGCTGTACAGAATGTACACCCTACAAGAAGAGAAGTTATAATTTTAAGCATGTAATTTATTTTCAGTTATCATATTTTCTCATTATTAGAAATTCTCTCTTCATTGAAATTATATTTCCTTTATTTTATATATGACTATTTTTTTAAAACATGCAGTATTAAAATTCAAGCTATTGAGACTTCTTTGGATAGAACCTTTTTCTTCTTTCAACCATAAAATTAACCAACAAAGAAGAATACCAAACAAACTACTTTTCCTATCAGTGAAGCCTCTGTCCTCAAAAGCAGTGTTCATCTTTAGACAGGTACACAGGTATGCATACTCTCTGTACAACTTAATCTTAACTGTGATCTTAACACAAATCAGCAAGGACATTAATGATGTGTACTTACAAGTGACCTTTGAAAATACAGTTGGTTTACCTTCTTACCTTCAGCAGGTAGTTGTGATGCATATTCTGAAGGCAAAGTTAAGAGAGCAAAATCTTGAAGTGCAGCAAGCCAGAGCTTGCTCAGTGTTCCAAGATCTGCCTGTACTAAGTCCAGAAGTCCACTGGCTGAAGATGTTACATCTCTGTAGCCTTCTTCTGCAGCATTTATGATGTTTAAATGGTGATTGTGTGTATCACTTTGACTTTTCTGCTTTTCAACTGCAACTATGTAAACCTGTTTATATATTTGGAAAAAAAATTGTAAATATTAATACATAGAAAACTGCTGTGACGATTTGCATCACTTTCAGTTGTATAGGCAGGAGGCTTCCTAGAATTTATTCCTGCTTCAAGTCCAGTAGGCATGCAAGAACAAGCATATATTTTCTAAACCTTCTCAATCCACTCCCTCTGCTAATCTTGATGCAAGAGTCCCAGTAAAGAGTCCCTACTAAAATTCTTAAAACTATCAGCAGTAAATTTCCCTGCTTGTAAAAATTGATATATTACTTGACTGGCTTCATTTTCCAAACAAGCCCTGTTATAGCAAAAAGACTGAAGAATTTATTGACAAATAATACACTTACAATAATGGCCCTGAAACGACAGTCAAGTAATTCCTAACTCTTCTGTAAACTGATATGACATATTACACTTTCAACCAACTACTCAGAACTATGTATTACTCTTTGATAGCAGTGAAGAATGAAGAGTAGAGTAATGCATCATTTGCAAAACTTGTGTGTTACCATCACTAGGGTAACTCCAATGTGGTATTTGCCTAGATGCCTCTCTAGTTATTGAAACAGACAGGTTTGAGAATGTTTCAGACCAGTAGCCCTCTTTGGTCTCTCCAAAATGTCTCTGGAGGGAAGCTCTTCTGCTTAGCTATAAAAATATAGCTAAGCACTATATTTTTCCACTTGCTAGCTTTTCTGCAGTGGCTTTCCTATTCTGCCAATATCCTTTTTCAGGTATGGAAGCTAGAGTTTGGTATGTTTTTCTACAAATGTTCACATAAGAGTTAACTACTGCCCACTTTCTTCTTCAAAGTAGCTCCCTGGTTATACACAGAAATATCATATTAACTATGGAACATGCTCATATTTGGCTGGTTCTCAATTGGCAGCATGCAAGGTCATCATCAGTGCTTTCTAAGACACAGCTTCTAGAGATTATGAATGGTGTTCAAATTTTTTATTTTAAAATATCTAACCTTGCGTTTACATATTTTAAACACAAGACCTGACTTTAAGGCAGTTAACCAGTGCAGTATTGAACTGAACTTAAAAGAACTGCCTGTAACAAGTTAGCTGCCAACAGACAAGGAGAAAAATTACACCTATTTTAAATGGTATGTTCAGCTGACCATCACCACACCCATTTATACCACACCATTTAAAACTAAATATTGGACTATCAGAACACGTTAAGAAATAAATTTTTCTTAAGTTCCATACAGTCTAACTAGCAGTGCCTTTGTCAAGTTTACAAAGTCCATGTATCAAAGAAAAGCAAAGGGCCAGCAAATTCTACTTAATGAAGAACATAATTCCTGAAACCATTCAGTCTGAAAGGATCTAACTCACCTTCCAGATACCAAGTCTACCATTACACAGTTGTTTTACACTAACCTCTGCCCACGCTTTAAGCACAGCCAGTATCTCCATAGTTGAGGTGCTTTCATTGTATTGTTGACTTAGTGCTTCTTTCCCAGCCTGCACTTTGACCAAAGATGACACAAGCAACTGGTGAACTCTTCGAAGGTCATTAAGATCACTTACTACCCCACTTGCAATCCAGGCACTGCATACCTAGTGTTGTAAAGAAGAAATAATGAGAAACAGAGCCAAACACCACTGGATACTCTTTTTGAAGACCGGATTTAATTTCTACTGAGATACAGTTACTCTCAAATAATAATGTTAAATGACATAACAGTTATATGTACATATGTATATATATGTAAGTAATGAAATCCAAAAACATTAGAGGAATGTCATAAATAACAGCCAAAGCATCAACTGCTACTAAGTTTTTCAGAACATTTTAAACTGCAATAAATCGTATAAAACAGAAGTATTATCTATGTTCTTAATACAGAAGTAACGTGGGTGACATTATTCTGTGTGCACTGAGGATTTGAGGCTATATGAGTTATTTTGTTTTTTCTGTGGGGCGTATCAAGCCAAAATAAAATTTGAGAGGGTCTATTACCTAAGACTTCAGACTTTCAACACTTGCCTGACATGCTTTTGCTGTGACATCAGGAGGGGTTTCAGGAGCAAAGGCAGGCCTAAGTGCTGCTCCAACCTAAAGAGAAATTATACAAGATTTAATACATAACAAACAATTAACTAAATAATTACTTTTTATAAGCAGGCTCTGTTGCAGTTTTCCTTTATAAAGCACGGGTTCCTTTTCCTGCTTCCATAGATTCTTTCAGTGAAGGTAAAGAGCAGGGAGATAGTTGGAGTCATACTTTTATTGTTTTGTTTTGCTTACATTGGAGACATGATTCTCTTTGAGAGGGATGTTCAAAATTGATTCTATTTTTTGCAGTCTAAAACTGAAACAGAAGTCTCTTCTTTTCTGAACTCTTGACTTGGTTAGTAGCCCTCAAAAGAAAGCAAGTTTTCCAAACCAGTTTTCCAAAAGGCTTTCAAGACACCTAATGAGTGACATTTCCTTACTCAGAAAGAGCACAGAGTTGAGGAAACAAACAATGGAAGTTGGTCAGTTTTGCAAAGTGAATTAAGAGGAGAGCACAAACCCCATTTGCCTAATGAAGAACACAAACATATGCTTCCCAGGTTGCAGCCTGGAGAGTTGAGGTACCTACTCTCACTACTGAAAGCTATTTCACTTATGTCTAATGAAAATTGCCCTCGTTGCTCTAGCTGATACCCAAAAATGCAGACTTAAGTTTGATACTATGGGATGAAAGTTCTGAGAGAAGCAGAAGTACTACAGATATAGGTTTGTGAAAATAAGTGAAAAGTAGTTGTTTTTAACAACATTTAATGACAGTTTAAGACCCACAAAGCACAGACTTCCTTTAAAGAACTTGCTGAAAGAGACATACCAGCTATTTTTGGTTATTGTTATGGAAAAAAAATTACAAGAAAAAGCCTAGATATTTAACTGCTTATCATCTCCTCAGCTTCTGTAAAGCTGATGAGAAGTTGATGAGAAGATCTATGCATAGAATTAACAGAAACATTTTAAGGGTAGTGAAGTTTAAAAGGACAGTTATGAGCTCTGTCCTTTTAAAGGTGACCTGTTTGATGGTTTTGCACAGCAAGGACAGAAGGCGTTATTTTTTTCCCTTGGTAGTTCCTGACTAGGTCAAGGCACTTCTTTCCCACTAAGAATAGAACTCCAATGGCAAAAGCAAGATAAAAGTGGATTGGAATGTCTTCAGTGTCAGGATCTCTCGATTTCTATGAGAGAAAGTGATCTGACTTACTCTATGCCTGCTAGAAATTGAAGAATAGGAGCTGGAGGAGGCTTAACATAGCTGCCTGTATTATTTAATGCAAGTGTAGTCTAGAATGCAAAATGATCATGACAACTTTTCTATGAGTCTCAACCAATATTTAACCAAAACAGACCTTGTGAGTACAGTCCATGTTTTTACCTCCTCTGGTTTATTTATTGACCAAAATCTAGTATGATCTCTGGTGTGCAAAGACTACTCAATTATAAGTAGAGTTTTAAACGATTGTTGTTTCTAGTATTTCTTGGGGCTAAACCACTATATGCCTCCTGAAAAGATACTTTCGAAAGAAGTTCAGTCTGAAGAAATAAGTAACAGTTTCACTAGCAAGCTCACTGGAACCAAACTCTGGCACTAGGCACTGCACACACCAAATTTCTATCAGTGATTAACTGTAACTCTAAACTTTTCAGAGTTATTAACAATGGTGCTTACATTGGCTTGATACTGCTCCAGAATGACATGACCTGGAAACTCTGGTTCTGGAATAGCTGCAAACTTCCGAACAACAATGAGCAATGTTTGAAGCCCAGAAAGACGAAGTTGATCACTGTGATCTGTGGCAGCCATAAACGCCATACGGATCAAGTCAGATAAATGCAATACCAAAAAGTCACCTGAAGAGAAAACAAACATAAGAAAATAAAATAGCTTTATTAAATTCAGATTTAGACATATTATATTTTATAATATAAATATATTTTCCAACATTTCCAAAAGGTGTATTATAAATTTAACCTTACTGCATATTGAGGATTCACTCAAGGTGAATCTTACACATACAACAACCTTATTGGACACCTCATGCTAGCTGATCTAGGCTCCTTTCCATTTGAATATGAAAAAAAAGTGTTTCGAATGAAGCATAAATGTATTTACGTACAAGGTAATTTTCTAAAAAGAGTTCTGAGGAAAACACCTCCTGATAAACATAGCAAGGTACTGAAAACGGACACGGTGTTTCTACTGGCAGTTATGCAAATTATGGAAAGAAAAAAAAGTGGAGCTGTTCCTGTATATCAAACTGTGATGCTGTAGGCTGATGCCAGCTACCATTTCTGATTGCCAATGCTTATGCAGAAACAATGCTTTCCTATGCATATGCCATGGTACTAGAGCCAGGGAACCAGGAAAAGTGAGTGTAAATGCTGTGGTGATACGCTAATATTTTGGCAAATAAAAATTGCTAGATAAAGGAATAAATGCAGTTCTAAACAGACTTACTACAGGTTTCAATGATTACAAACAACAAATTTATGATAAATTTTATTAGGATGCAAACAGCTAACATTTATTTTAAGCATACTTTGTATTCTGGGAAATTCTTTAAGTGCTTAACACATACCTCTTGAATCACGTTGTTTTCTTTCCTGAGCCAAAGTTATGTCAAAATGTGCACTGCCTGCATTTTCACACTGGCTTATAATTTTACAAACACACTCTGCAGCAAAAACTCTGGTAGACCATCGTGGATTCCTGAATGGATGGAACCTCTCATCGCTGTCAGATGTTAGTACAGATACATCATCCCCTTTGGCAGTTTCCTCTTCTTGAGGGGTATCTACTGAAGCTACCGTATTGAAATCTGTATTTAGGACACAGGGCAGTGGGGAAGGGGAGAAGAAATAAAAATATTCTTTCTTACTGTAACTGAAAACTACAGTGGGACTCTCGAGAAATTCTCCCCAAAGTCCATCTCTAGCCCCTGGCTCACTGATTCCCTTCAACCTCCATGTCTAAAAGTAAATGCTAGAATTAGAAGTAAAATATATATATA
This sequence comes from Florisuga fusca, assembly GCA_038090715.1. Taxonomy (NCBI): domain Eukaryota; kingdom Metazoa; phylum Chordata; class Aves; order Apodiformes; family Trochilidae; genus Florisuga; species Florisuga fusca. Next base: position 12,711,590 of record JAAWXA010000009.1, read on the forward strand.
AAAAAACCCATACAGTTGATACTACTTGTTGGAAGACAAGTTCAATATGAAGGTAAATGAAGAAGAGGTGCAGTGAAAAAAGTGAAAGGAAAAAAAAAGACCCAAGCTTTAAAATCTAAATCAAAAAAGTTTTCCTCTTGTATTCTAGGTAAAAGAAAATAATTTTTTTCCCACACAATATTCTGCACAGTAATTAATTCTATCTGCTCAAGAGTTTCATCATGATATAGTGAACTTGCATAATTCCTACCATTAATAGAAGAAAGAGTCTAAATATTTTTCTTGTAGGTAATTGCACAGGGTTCACAGTTTAAATGTAATCTGCACTTCCACTTCTGATATAGAAATAAGTTAATGTTAGGACTATAAATCAACAAGAATATCAGCAGGCAAGACATACTAAAATGTTTACAAAAGCTTGTTCAACAGGGAAAAGGCAATCAGGAGGGACAAAATCATATTATTTCTGAAAGAACTAAGTCCAAGTGTCCAGTATTTCAATACTACAGATGACAATACACTTGTTAAATGTCAGTCATTCAAGAAACAAGAATACTTTCCTATTACAGACAAACTTTTCCTGGGCCACAGTGTTTTGAGGTCCAGCAGGTGTTCTTGCCAAGGTGTAAGAACAGCACTCTGAGAGTTTCCTTTAAATTCAGTTAGCCTAGCTTGGTGCTAACACTCCACACTAGACAAGCCTCCTCCTCAGACTGCTCAGGAGTGAGCTGAGCTCGCCTCAGGAAGCCCACCTTTTATTGGTCCCCCAGTTCTGCTCATGTGCAGTCGGGGCCAGCCCTAACTGGGCACAGGTGGGCTTAACAGGAGCTCATGCCTTCCTCCTCCTAACTGGCAACACCGGATTGTCCTTACTTGCTTGCCTCTACCCTTTCCCTCAGTGACACACTGGACTGCTGCAGGCCTTATTTTCATTGTGATATAAGAGACAGGTATTAGGACTTACCAGCTGAGGCAGCAAGAACATCTTTACAAAGCTTCAGCCAGAAAGAGAGCTTTTCTACTGCCATTGAAGTAAGCATATGAGTCAGAGTTTCTTTGATATCTCTGCACAATCTTTGATCCAGTTCTTTGTCCAGCAGGCCCAGCAATGCCCCCTCCAGGCCTATTTCTCTGATGTTAACATCTGCTAAGAACAAAGTTTGTGAGCTGAATGCTGTACACCACAAAACTGCAGTAGCAACCACAGAACCCTCACTGAAGGTTGCATGCAGAGGATCTTGAGAACAATTACCTAGCTCTGAAATACTTTCGCAATAACAGCATTATTTGCTTTAATATCATATCTAAATAATCTGAATACAAAACACACTTTGAACTTTCATGGGAACACTGTAACAACAGGAAGAAAATTATCCCAGGGGAAAAAAAAATAGAATCCTCAAAGCCCCATCCAACCTGGCCTTGAACACTTTCTGGGAGGGTTTAGTTTTCATACCCATGGTAGAGTATGTTTAAAATTCACTATCAAATTCTCTGATCTTTGAACTTCGATATATTACCTGGGGTAAAATCTTCTCTGCTTTCTTTAACCAATGTGACAGCATATTCTGATACCTCTGCTGCTTCTCTTTGCACCAGCTGACGTAAGCAAGCCACCACTGCACGTCTCAGTAACAAGTATGAGCTACAGAGATTCATCTGAAACATGCAAGAATAAAAAGTAAAAGGGGTAACAAACCTTCATAATAATACCTCAGTAAGGCTGGTATTTTCTGAATAATTGCGTTTATAACAAGTCTGTTAAGTCAGCACCATGTAATTGATGAGCTGATGTTTTTTTTGTTTTTGTTTTTTTTTCCCCAAAGCCAAATGAAAGGTTATCAGTACTTTTAACATTTTCCCTCCAAGTGTAACTTGTAAGACTAGTTTGGGGCCAGATCCAGCTGCCATTCATACCAGTAGAAAGAACCCCATTAACTTCAGCAACAGCTGAATCTGTGATCTCAGCAAACAATTAACTCTTTTATTTGACTACAGGGTACATACAATGGGATTGAAAACTCAATGCAAGAAAAAATTTCCCAAATCATTCTCAGATGTAACTAGAGAAATGCCAGTGTAACCAGGGGTGTGACAGTCATCAGGCTTTAGTAAATCTGAACTCCATGCATGAAAAGAAGTTTATAATAAAGGGCAGAGGGAACACTGATGCAATTTCATTACAAAAAAATATTGTAGACCGGGGTTACATTAAATGATGTTTCAGGAAAGGTTAGAGGAAGGACTGAGAGCTACTGGTGAATCTATCACACTGAGACAGGTCAGCTTCCCTCAGCAGTTTCTAGCAAAAAAGTCTATACTAGCACCCAATTTTAACACTACCAGGCCAGTGTTTGGTGTTTGGTTTTTTCATACTGAAAAATACAAGATAACAGGTTCATTGCTGCAGGAACAAGAAAAACACTTTAAAAACCCAAGACAGAGTGGAGCTTTCTGATTTTTTTGTTTGTTTGTTTGTTTTGTTTGTTGGTTGGTTTTGTTTGTTTGTTTGTTTGTTTTGTTTTGTTTTGTTGCTTTACAATTCTAAGAACATTCTGAAGGGGATCCAGAAAAGATGGCTGCATCAGTATTTATACAGCTTTTATATATATATATATATATATATATATATATATTAAGCTTAGGCTATCATCAAAAAGATTATTCTCTAAAACCAAGCAATTGTGCACTGTAAGATGTCTCCACCCTTAAAATAGACAGGGCTGAGTGTCTGCTGCAGGGCAACCTTGCAGTAAGATTGTGCTCCTGATTTGTCAAGAACAGGTCAATATATTTTAGTCAAAATTACTAATATAAATCAGTTAACATTCAATTAAAAAGAACAACTTAGAGACAAAAAGAACTAAGTTATTTCAGCTTTGTTACATTAACAAAACACTTAATCTTCCAAATTTCTATGGATTCACACGAATCAACAATACTTAAAATTACATATTTAATACATATCAAGATTTTATCTCTGCATAATTCTTCTGAAACTTTTTTTAAAAGTGAGGCTTTTAATGCAACAACTATGCAAGCAGGCTACACATTCTACTACTAATTGGACATGCATAAATTGCGTGCTCATTTTTAATAGGGAAAACCCAGATGATCCAATTCAGGATATTTAATAACGCAAGATGCACATTTTCCATCTCTCTCATTCTCTCATGTTCTAAGCAGGGGACAGGGATAAACAACAGACACAAAATGCAAGCACCACATACAAACTTAAAAGAACAAACAGTTCCCTTTCTGTACTCAACATGTTAAAAAAAAAAATTACACCCCTCTAAGCACATAAATGAAATGTATGTCTGCCATCTGCAGATAGTTAGAAAGGTTCTGGTTAAGATGACAATCAAATGTCACTTGACATGCTAAAAGAAATTACATTAAAATGGTTAAAAGGAAAGAATAAAAGATGAAATAAATAAAACACACCACTGCAAACTGCAGAAGTTTAGGATTAACAAGGCACAAGGACCTACCAACACAGAATAATCCAACAAGATTTCCTGCACAAAAACAAATGACAAACCAGTCATGACAAAACCATATACAGATATCAGTGATATCAACCACACAAAACCATCACATGTAAATTCACTATATATTTAAATTCAGAATCTTGCATAGTTTATTTATCTTGTATTTAATATTGAACACAGCTAAACTGCAAGCCAGCTGCCCCTAAAATTAGCAATTAAACAGTATCAAGACAACAACAGCACAGCATAGTTACTGACATTGTATACTTATTGTGTTTCAAAATATCTTTAATGTCTTGCAGCTGAAAACTGGTGCTCACTACATCATAAGCTTATACAGATAAGCTCTTTAGAAGTCTGTGCTCACATAAGTTAGCTTTAGAACTAATGCTAAGCATAATTAAAAGCATATGATTTCTGTTCTGCAGGAGCCAAGAATGTAACTGACAGGATAAGAATGCCAATGTTAGATGCAAAGCCCTGTGAAAAGAAGTCCAGTTGACAAATAAGGAATATTTTCAGAAGATGAAGAAGGGAAGCTAGATAATGGCAGGAAAATGTACACAACTGGGAAAAAAAACTCAACAAGAGCTAATGAAGCTCTGTATCCATTGCTGGAGTCATGTTTTCTTAGTACCAGCAGAGTCACAAACTGAATGGTCTAAACAGTTTGTGGACCTGAACCATATCATGCTCTAGGGGGTGGGAAGACGGGTGGAAGAGGCAGCTTTTGCGTTGGCACCCCTAAAGCTACACTTATAAAGAACAAGAGGGAAGAAAATGAGAAGGAAAAAAAATAAAGGGGGAGGAGAGGGGAAAAAAAGAGGGTGAAAAAGATGGGGGGGAAAAAAAAAAAGAGAGAGAGAGAGAGAGAGAGAGAGAGAGAGAGAATGTCTATTTCAGAATTTTTAAAGGCAAGTTCAAAGCCACAGAAATTTTCCAGAGAAGTTAGGGGAAAAGGGTGGAGAAGGGAGTTGGTTCAAATGCTAATTAAAAAAAATAATTCTTTGCACATTTGTTTTTAAGATTTTATGGGTGAGAACTCATGTTTTTACAGATAGAGGGGAAAAAGATAATTTATCTCACCACAGATTCCTTGCCTCTACTGGTTTTCTGCCTTAAATAAAATATCCACAGTATCTAGCACCCTGCTTTTATGCTCTACTTCTATTTAAGCCTTCCAACCAAATTGCAAAGGACAGTCCCACTTTGTTCTGCACTTGCAGAAATTTAAATTCATGCAGCATGACTTGCTAGCATGCAAGGCAACCCACTGAGTCAAGAGCAGATTTCAGGTCCAGGCCAATAGTTTACTCTTCTTCCCTTGCAAGATGGTTATGCAGTGGGCAGAAACAAAGTGGATGGATGGTGAATTTTACAAATGCAGAAGTCTGCTTTTTGGAGACCTACAAAGCACCCTCTCAAAACCTGCTTTGTTTATGACACCTGTGAGAGACTTATTGACATTTACTGAAATGTCAGTGTCAACAACACTGGCCACAGTTTTGTAACTGTTCATAATAATGAGAAAAGTTCATCTATATAAGGCCACTGACTTTGGTGGACTCCTCCCCTGTGAAGATCACAATCATTTCTGGAGTAGAGGTGAACATGCACATATAGACAGATGCACAAACACAAACACCCCAGCCATGAGCCATGCAAATGAATATTATGAATTTCATAAAGTACTGTATGAAGTACTATGAAGCAATTTGTAAAACCAATAAAATCAGTAGTATCATATAGACAAGACAACTTTATCACAAGATCCTGTGTTATTAGTAGGCGCTTGCTGTAAGGTAGAAAGATCATATTTTACATGGACACATGACCCCAAATGCTAATATAGCTTCTAAGTAAGAGAGTGACTTACATGACTTGTGATTTTTTCAGTGCAAGAAAAATTGTGTTTACCCAGAGAACAGAAAATCATAGCTGGTGCACGTTAAAATAAAAAACAGTTCAGATAGTTTCAGTTCTTCTGACACTAATACATCCATGCCTAACTCGTGAAAGATCTTTTTCTTCTGTTTTTCCTGTCTCTCTCAGTCATGATTCTAGTCAAACTGAATAAAGGAATCTAAACTTCATACAAAATCAATATGTGCTTACTAATATATACAACTGCTACTTCAAGAAAAATGTGAATAAGAACTGTGTTGAGAAGAGAGATTAAAAAAAAACCACCCTACCTTATTGTCTGTTTTTTTTTGTTTCTCTCTGATTTACATGGAGACTAGACAGCCTCATAAAAAAAAAAAAAAAGCAAAAAGAGCAAAAAAATGTCCCTCAAAATCCCTAGCTAACCCTTGAAAACACACAAGGCTAATAACTACCAGAAAAATATTTTGCTTTCCTCACAGAATTATGAGCTTTGGAACAGCAGATATTCAAAGAGAGACTTTGGGGGGAGGGGAACAAAAACAAAACCAAAACCAAACAAACAAACAAAAAAACAAAACAGAAAGAAAACAAACAAACAACAAAAAACCCAAAACAACAACAACAACAAAAAAACCACAAAAAAAAAGGAAAAAGAAAAAAAGAAAAAAGCAAGCTCCATCAAGCAAACAAAAGCCCTCAACTCACTGTTGAATATGCCTGAAAGAGAATTTTATTTTTTTACAAAGACCTAGTCTATTACTTATGTGCCAGAAATTTTTATACTGACTGAGAAGTCAATATACTGAAGCAGTAATGCTACTGAAATTTCAGAAGACAGAAATGGACATTTTTTCACCATCATTAAAAAAGCCAAACAATCAAATCAAATATCAGTAACTAGTACAATTTTTTTTAAATCAATTTTTCACCCAAGGCATAAAAAGCAACAGAGGAAAAATACTGATCCACATAAAAATATCTGGTAAATATCCAGCACAAAATTGTAGTGGGTGGTATATACTGCCAGACAACTGGCCTTAGTAAGAACAGCAAAATGCACCTGCAAGCTGTTTGGAAGGCTAAAATTTTTACATGATGTGCTCATCTTGTAAAGAGGAAGCAGAAATTGGGGAAAAAAACCCTGAAAAAATAGAGGATACTTGCCTGTATGAGAATATAGAACACTTCATCCCTACATAATGATTGCTTTCTCTGGTTAAAGAAGCATCTGCATTTTTAAAGTGTTTCTGAACAAAATATTTGAAAACACAAGTGTATAGACCAGTAAATGTATACTCACACATAGGCAGCTTACAAGGCTAGACAAGTTGACATGTCGAGGAGCAAACATGTGAAGCTGCTGAAGGCAAGAGATGGCTTGAGCCTGAACAAGACAGTCAGGATTATCCTGCATCACTGCACATCCAAGGAGGCAGGAAGTTCTTAAGGCTGAAATTGTCGTACTGCTGCCTGCATTTGAAAGAAGAAAGGTGTTTGGTTGTTGTTGGTTTTTTAACTACTTTTTTTCAAAACATGATAACCTGTCATTTTCCTGGGCCACACATAACACTCATCCTCTTGAAGATACTTTCTGTATCTATGTTATACTCTTTAATCAGTGAGTAACAGTCACATCGTTGTATGGAAATTTCAGTGTCCAGGTATTGAAAAGTTGATTGAGAAGCAAATTTTCAACATCTGCATCATAACTAAGACATAAACTGTCTCCTATCTCTTGGAATTTTAATACCTTCTGTTTTCATGCTAAATGTAAAAATTTTCAGCCCAAGCCCGAAACCTTAAGAGAATCACTTCAAACAAAGGAAAAGATGTCAAAAGAAGACACTACTTTTGTAAAATTAGCAGTCCTATCATCTTGATTGTACTAACTCATGGCCAGCAAGATACTGTCTTACAACGAGAAAAAAACTTGGCATGCACTTATTTGTTGATAAAACTTGAATTACACATTCAAAAAATGTTTAGCAAAAACCAAACAAAGCTCACACTATTGTATATTGCATACCTTGCAACTCAGGGCCCAGAGTGGTAATAAGTGCATTTAAACAGCGACCAAGACTTTGGTGAACTTCAGCATAAGCAGGAGGCACAGTCAACAACAACATGAGAACAAGAGATAAGGTAGGTTCCACATGCATGTGATACAAGGGGCCAGCTAAATCTACTATCAGTGACAGAGAATGTAGTGCCCATGCCTGTAAAATAAGAGAAGTCATGTTGATGCCTTTAGGATAAACATAAAATCTCCTTAAAATTTATAGTTCAAGCAAAATTCAGTCATCGAATGTAATAAAAATTGCACTTCTAGGCTGCAAAGGGACAAATGCAGAGATTATACAAAGAAACTGTAAGAATCCAATGCGTAATAAGTCACTGTTAATTAAAACCTAAGTAGCTAATACTAAATTAATTTAACAGTGAATATTATTCCTCAAATACATCATACTCTCTGTAATAGTCTTTAATAGTTCCACAGACAAGAACAAGTGGATTACAAAAAATAGAAGAGCTGCTGTTGATTACTACATAACCCTTTGACAAAAAAATGCTGTGAAGTAAATTTCATATCAGAAACAAAAACTGACACAAACAAAAAACCTGTGCTTGATCTAGTCAAGGTCAAGATATAGGTGAACATGAAATTACTCAATTCCTAAAAAATCAGATACTGGTTTTGAAGCCAGCATATATTATCAGCCCCACCAGCCATTAAGTAAGACCCTCCCATATCACATAATTCTTGCTTGGAAGGTGGATTTTGAGCAGAGCCTATAGTTTTCGTTGCTTTTTCTGCTCCAGACACTACCTGAGGTAATGAGAGGTTGTGAAGTATTACTCTTACAAGAAAAAAAGTATGCTATGAATCAGTTAATTTGCAACATAGTATTTTTAGGTAAGTGGCAATTACCTGTACATCAGGTGAAGTACTATCCTGAGATAAAGTATAAAGGATTCCAACACATGCATTCAGGTGTTGAGTAGAACCTATTCCTCCAAGGTATCTATACAGACATCCCAGAGCCAAAGAATGACCTGTTCTTGACACCACATCCCTAGCAGATTTTAGCCTATTCAAAAAAGAAAGCAGTTAGTGTTATCACCAAGACTGATACTATGTAATACCTACAAATAGAAATTCTAGTACATCATCAGAAAAATACTTTACTAAACACTGGTACATAGCAAAACTTCAATGTTCAGATGTCATTTCTTGGCTAAAGGAAGTACCAAAATACATTTCAATGATACTGCGAGAGCAGCAGCAAATTTGCTTTGGAAGTCTACATGCTTACTTAGACAATCCTCTTAAAGATCAGCAAAACTAAGAAATACATGCAGAATTCAGGTGGTGCTTTTTCCTGCTAATTTCTGAAGTGAAAGGATATCAGCTTTTAAAAATTACTATCTTAATAGCCCCTATTATGATTTCTCAGACATTTTCATTAGGTCAATCAGTAACTTACCACACTTTTCCTGAACTTACTTGTCAAAACTGACTTGAGCTAATCCAGCAGTGAAGGCACTGTCAGAAACCACCTGTGCCAATCTGGCCAAACACTCTGCAGCAGCACATCTTAGGAGTGGACTATTGCTTTCCAAGGCACCTATTACCAATGTCAGGGCAGACCTTCTAACTTCTTCTGGACCTAAACTTCCCTTGCAGTTAGCCAAGTGCTAAAAATAGATAATAAATATATTACACAGCTAGACAGTATAGTAATAAGACTGTGGTTTTCCATCAGTCATGTACAAATTACAAGACTGCAGAAGTTCAATTTTCTTCCCCTTTTATCTGAGAAATTCCTCTTGTTTTATTTGGTTTTCTGAAAGTTAGAAGTCTTAACTCTAGATAAGAGTACATCGCAGCACAACATTACAATAGCAACATTCTGATTTCAAGAAATATTGGATAGATTGCAGTAGAAAATAAATCAATATAGCATAAAATTCAGGAAATAACAGAAGAAAACCAGTGCATAATTACCAGAAAAATGACAGCAAGTAAGAAATACGGAAGAGACCAGATAAAGACAGAAATTATAAAGACAGAATTTTTCCATCTCCTCTTTCAAGTATGGATGCTACTATACTGCAGTGTACTAGAATTGGTTTCCCTAACCTTCTTAATATTAAGAAAAACAAAAAAAATGAAATGTGACGCTTCAGCGCTTAATAAAAGTATGACATTAACAAAAAAATACTGACACAGAAAACAGGACTCATCTTCACCTTGACTGTTAATCAAAATAGGAACTTCTGTGCAGACACATTTGAACCAACAGATGCCATGCTTTAGTAACAGAGAGAAAGAGAGAGAAACAAAGGTGGGAAACAAAGGAGTGGAACAAAGGAGCTTTACCTTTAAGGAAGTAGAAAAGGCTGACACAACATTGAGCTGTACTATTTGCTGCCGTGATCCTTTTGTTTTCTTTATGGAATTCAACAGCTGTTCTAGCACCTGGAGCCTTAAAAACAAAAACGAAACCACAGAATTATAAATCAAGGAAACAAAAAGCTTTAACATTAATTTTTTTATTTTAAAACCCACAACAAAGCCTATGTATTATAGAAAAAGAGGTGGAACACATCTTTTATCCTCACTCTTGAGCATTTTGCTTCAACCGGCATCCATGTCTGCTACAAAAAAATTTTTTATTTTCTATAGCAGCATAGGTAATTACTCTAAGAAAATGACCATTTTGCTTTTGTTTCCTTATATCTTATGTACTCACAGATAGTAATTTTTATCTAAATAACATTACACAGATGTTACATTAACAGAATTGTGAATAGGAATGATGCATTTTGGCTTACAATTGAGAAAAGAGGAGGGAACAGGAAAAGAAAAGGAAAATGCAGTTATCTGCAGCAATTAGATGAGGTCTTGAGAAAGAGATGAAGAAAACCAACAAGCAACCTGGTTACCATAGAGGCAAAAAAGCCCAGACAAAAAAACAAAACAAACAAAAAAAAAACCAGAGCAGCACACAGAATAAGCAACAATATGCAATTTTTTTGAGGAATTTCATGCCTCAGAAATGGCTGTGTTTGTAAACATGAAACAAAACAAAATGCCAAGTGTCCAGTAGGAAGATAGATACACACATACACAAAACTGAGAGAAGTCTGCAATCCCTTTCAAGCATTCTTGTACTTTGACAGCACTCTGCTAAAACACACACTCTTTCCTCCCACCCACTTTTATGAAGAATGAAGCAGGTTATATTTTACCACAGCCTCCCAGCTCTTTTGCCCCTCTTTGGTTCTAAAGCATTTAGTAACTATTTATTAAACACTATTATAACTGTATAACATGTCTTAAAATAGCTTCTGTTTTGATCTGGCTATTTAAACAAAACATTTTTCTTGGTCAACAGAATGTATGTAATGACAATAATCTCTCACTGCCTTTTTTGTAATATTAACTATTTGTGAGAAACTTCAAACAGAAATGCTAATAATTTGTTAGTCCAAATGATATTATTCAGATGTTTTACAGAATCCACTTATACAATTCATTATTTTTCCAGAATTGTTTGCTTGGGTTTTCTCTGTGACCATCTTTTGGCATCTCCCAAATTCCCCAACAGTTACAGTTACAATTACCACTTTACCTGTGAGACTCTGCTACATGGGAAAAAATAACTCCAAAAAGACGAGATGCTGCACTGATAACAGACAATACAGGAGGTAGTGGTTTAGGTACTGAATCACCTTTTGCAACTTTCTCATAAATTGAGTATGGATCATACTCCAGGCTGCCGCCAGCTATGCTGTTACCTAGAAGGAGCTGTGAGAAGTAAAAAAAGTGACAGTCATATTTCTGTCCATCACGTCAAAACCAGCACTGACCCAAACAGCTAGAATTGTATGAAAATATAATACTACTATTATACAAGATGGAAAAGTACCTGCTCTTCAATAAATCTGTGGTCACTCTCCTGCAGCAAGGGACCAAGTAAAAGGAGATCATTCTCATTACAAAGAGGTGGAAGCAAGAATGTAGAGGCATCAATCTGGCTATCTGGGACAGTCAAGTCAGCCACTAATTCTTTCAGAACAGCACAGAAGCTTCCTTTAAATTAAAGGAAAAAGAAATTAAAATTTTTGATTAATTACTTGCCACAAAGCAACTTTGAGAGCAAGGTTTTTGCACTGAAATAGCAATATCTATCTAACATTTTTCTTAAGTCTTCAAATAGTTGAATGGAGAACTACCTACGTTAAGCAAACTAAGCAGACACAGCAATCTAGAGGCTGAAAACCAGAAACCTTTTCCTTTATAGAAGGCATAATGCCATAAAACTGCTAACCCAGTAAATTAGTTCCATTTACAATTACAGGAAAAAAGGGAGTTTCAAGCACAGACATGTTTTATTCTGTTTCCTGAAAATTAATGTTGTGGAACGTATTACATAAATGCACAGGAATACTTGGGCTTGGCCAGCTGTAATTTAAAACAGCCATAAGCCTGATAAATAACTGAAAGCTGCAGAACTTACTCTCCTATTTGAGGAGTTTGGACTCAATAAGTAAAGCATGAGAAGTTTGCTCTAAATTACATTGCAACAATTTACACTGCTTGCTAAAACTTTTACATATTTTTGTACATAACATTTTAGATGAGATTGTATATTATACATAAAGAAAACCATTTGGCATCCTGTTAGATTGTCTTAGGTTATTAAAATAGTCCCAGCACTGAGAGAACTATTCCAGTGTGACCTACACATGACAAGAAAGGTCTGATTTATCTGATAGGTAAGTTGTGCTGAAAAACACTGCGTAATTGATCTTAAAGAACATACCTGCTCTTTCTGCAAATATAACATAAGAATTTACCTCCAGAGCACTAAAATGGCAAAGTCAAGTCCTCAGTAGCTGGGAAATATCAGCATTAAGGGGGCGCTTACCTCCACACATCCACTTCTTTGCATTCAGTTTTACTGACAGGTGATCATACCATTTGCTCATCATTTTTCAATGCCCAAAAGTTCCAAAAAGTGGGACAACATAGTTGCCAGCAGCTCATAATTACAAGCAGAACCATTTCTAAAGTTGGAGCTGGTAGCTGCAAACATCTATTTTACCCTTCCCGAACCTTGAATCTATTCTGAGATGTTCTCCCCCTGGCCCCCAACCTCCTGTCCCCATCAGCCTCTCTCTCCTCTGTAGGCATCTGTTGCTTTGCCTGCCTCCCTGATTAAGTATCAAGTATGTAATTTTTCCTCACATGCTTAACTCCAATCTAATGTAGAAGGTTAGCACTAGCAAGTGTATAATAAGATGCACAGACAACATGTGAAAAGGACCAAAATTGAGCCTTAAAAAATAAATTTTAAAACCAGCTAGAAGCTACTCTTTCATTAAATACTGTAGATCACAATTAGAAAAAAAAAACTGAAAAAACCCCTTTCTTTGAAAAGAAATTTTCTAATATTCTAATAATTTAGTTGAGTTACCAAGCAATTTTTAACTAATGTATCATTAATTTTAGCCCCAGAAACTTGGCCATCATGTCACATAATATTATCACAATGTACATGATTTCAAAATTTTGAGCCAGAATGCTGGAACAGCATTTTAACTATTCATCTCATCCTATTAAGTAAGAGAAGTGAATGCTTGTATTCAATTTTATGGTTTAGACAGTGAAACATAACAAGTACAAAAAGCTGAAGAATGAAAAGAATTCTAATGAGTTGTCTGACAAAACACATTCTTTCAGACCACACGAAAGATCAACAAATCTAAGAATTAAAATTCAAATACTGAAATGATTTGTATGAAATTATCAAATTAAACATTACAATAATTAAAATCTTTACATTAACTCACAGAAAAGAAATCTGTTAACCTGAAAAACATGAGTACATCAGCAATCAAAACTAATGAGAAGTGAAAATGATCAAGAATATAAATCATCATCTTAGAAACAGAACCTGCTCTTCCCAGGTTATGAAGTTCATGCTTTGCGCCGGCTAAAATTGCAAAGTCTTAATCATTCACACATGACAGAAGGCAGCAACTACAACATGTTCAGTGTTTTTCCTTGATGTTCAAGTTAATCTAATACATTCTTCTCATATCAGTCATTGCTGAAATGCACAAAATAATCTACTACTCCTGCAAACTCATAGCAAGCCTTCACAATTCTGCTGTTGGAGCAGATACGAATTTTTATTGATGACAGAGGGCAGCAAGAGAAACATCAGAGAGACAGAAAGACAGCAGGAAAGGACCAAGCAGATTCTAAACAAGTCCTGGTATTTCAGGCCTCAGAAATCTCAAGGTCTGAGTTGAGAAAGAGGCTTAGAACTGTTTCCAACTGTTTATGTTGGTGGGTATTTTGTTTTGTTCCTCTTCTGCTAAAGAAAAAAAGCTTTTAAAACTATTTAAAAGTACTAAAAGCTTGAGTTAACATCCATAGTAAATGTCCCCATCACTGATTTTCTCAAAAAGAATCAACTGCTATGTTTCTAGCTTCCAGAACCCAAAACGAAGAAAATTAAAAGAAAATAAATAAAACCATGAACTGGCGAAAGCTTCTCATTCAGTTTGTCACTGAGCCATGCAAAATGTGCCAGGCTGTGCAACTCAGGAGTACACCTATTACTTTTCCTAGTGATAATGACTAAAACTGGACACTGAATAAAGCACCCTGGCTTCCCTAATAATCTGGTTTTCCCAAATAATCTATTTTTTTTTAAATCTTAGTATTTGCATTGGTATATTGTTTCTGCATGAAGCTGTCATACTGGAGATAATATGGAAAGAAATTTATTTGTTTCAAGCTTAGCCTTAAAAACTTTTCACAGTTCTAAATGATACATACTTAAACATTAAAATATATGAGACTTGGAAAATACACAATATATGCATTTCCATTCTTTCCCCAGCCTCATACTGCTGTACTAAAAACAGGTGGACAGCTCTGATACTATCTCTCCCAAACTATGGTTTAGATTCTAAGGCTATTTACAAAGCTTTCAGTGGGATGACCACTTATTTGTAAGAAACCTTTTAAGCTTTTCTTCATTTATTGGTTCCAGAGTGCAGAGTTCTCAGCTAGGATGCTCTCTCACAAGATTAAGAATTGCAGGTGGCACATAAAATACTGTTTATTTTTCAGTAAAGTCAGACCATATGCAAAGATCCAAAAGCAAGAAATCACCAAACCCATCCATACTCAAATACTCGTATTTTATTAAGCATTGAACCCTGTAGTAAAAGAACCAAAGAAATAACTTGCTGTAAGAGATGGAGGTGTCAGTTTCAGTCTTTGAAGTCCAAGTCACAAGCAATATTACACACTATGCTTCAAGAGCTATATACAGACTTCTAGTGCAACACCAACTTTAAGGCAGAGGTAAAGGATTTGTCCTTATGAAGACTTACTTATCAGTTACCACTAGATGGAGCAGATTATTTGAGTCAGCATTCCCTGCACGACACCGAGGAGCAGCCAATTCAGCGGCTGGCTCCCCCCTATCATCTCCATCCTGATGCCCTGTACTGCTCTTCACCACTGTGAAACACTCTGGTTCCTAATTTAAATCCAAGCAGTTGTCTATGGCAAACTACATTCACATGACAATATAAAGATAACTAAGATAATAAATGTTTTAATTAGACCCGTGTAACTACAGCACATAGTGACTGGATTAGAGAATTAGATTTTAAATACTCCTAGTTACATTCTGCTCCTGAAAAATGATCTTATCCCCAGACTTTAATTTTTTTTCTTTAAATACAAATATTCCATCCACAACCTGCACAGAATCAGATTAATATACCTGTAATATATAAATCTACAAGAAGCAATTAAATTATTTTAATGGTCTAGATTTAATAGGTTTATGCTAAAATTATACCTTGATTTAGGATTCAATGGAAAGTAAAATAAGCATCAAAGAAGGTAAATTCCTTGAGTGGGTTAAAATTGGTATTTTTAGCAAGTATCTCTTTGTAAGGAAATACATACCTTCATAGGTCTTTGGAGGCAATACTGCCAGTAATTCATAAAGTTTATGTCTGTAAACAGTTGACGATGTTTTTAAAGAATTTCCATATGATTTGCATATTGAAGAAAGCCTTAAAAAAATCACACCAGAGACGTTAAAGACTAAACATTATGCAACACTCTAGTTTCATTTGTAACACTCAACTGAATACTTTTAAAATCCATACATATTTTAAGTGTAGTTTTAATATGCATTACCAAGAGTAGAAGCAAAACAATTTATTTCACACATTCTGACAGAAGCTCCCTGTACCACCTTCCCAGTCATTACTCTTAATTAACACTACAACAATAAAAAAGGTTTCTAATTGCCTTTGATTGTACCAATGAACTTTTTTGTGCATATATCTCTCTAAATTTGAATTTAGAGACCAAGTACCTGAAATTGCTACATATTCTGAAAGCAAAAATTTAAAAATTACAAAGATG
>JAAWXA010000009.1:12727464-12774496 GCA_038090715.1 Florisuga fusca
AGAGACAGGCTCTGAATCTATATTTAAAAAATGCCCATCTGTAAAACTTTTTGCCCAAGCATACTCTTGAACTTATTTTTTAATTTTATAAAAAAATAATCCTACTTAAACACAAATGTGTATGTTTAATTAAAAAAGCAGAATTAAAAAAAACTAATTTAACCATAGCATACAATAATTTCTTCTCTGGCATTTTCACATGAAACTGGAATCTTCAAGGCACATTCTGCCAGCTAAAGTCTTCAGCTATACAGCTGAATTCTCTTCCCTTATTTTTGTACTTTGAAAATAATTTTTTTAGAAAGTGCACTAACTCAAATACAAGAATATTGGTCTGTAGCTTTTCAAAAAAAGAATCTCATTTAACAGTTCAATACACACACTTACTGTGTCAATAAATCGACAGCACTAGGGAGAGGAGGAAGAAGTCTCTGAACAACTTCATCCGTAAGAAGACCAGCACAGTGGGAAACAAAACTTTTGATAGCTAGAAAAGGAATTGGATTTTTAAAAAGAAAACAATGGAACAATGATGATGACCTACTGCTGACTTTGCTAGTATTCTATTTATATTTCACTTAATTACTGCACTTTAAGGAGTAATTTACACATACACAAGTATTTTCCATTTTTTATAAAACTTGAGGTAGTAGTTCATAGAACACCTAGAGAACATAGAGTATTAAAGACCACTTTTCAAAAGGAAAAGAAAATATTCCAAGACTAGTTGCTTAGGTTACTCCTAAAATGATATTACTATTGAATTCCACACTTTCCAAAAGATTTTAGTAGTGAGAGAGAGAGAGGTGGTCACTGTACTAGGTACTAGTACTGCAGAATGCATTAAGTATTTGAAGATCACTAGAGTCACCTCTTGGAAACCCAAATTCACAGTATTTAATGAGAAAAAATTGCAACCTGCTGGACAGCAGTCAAACACATAGTACTCTTTACTGGCTGAGAATTGCAATTTCTTTACTGAAGTTTTTACATGAGTCTTCTCATTCTCACAAATGTGTTTGACTGACTCAGCAATTCTATTTTGCTTACGCTAATTCAGCTGCTAGGAAACAGAACTGCTATTTATGAACCATAATAAACTGGATAGACAACAGAGCATGTCCTGGTTCGGGTCCTCATTCATTATTGTGGTATGTATGTTAAACAAGAAAGGAGAAGTAACCTTCCTGATACCATTGACTATTTGGAAGCTAATTGAATAGAAGAACAAGAGGAAAAACCCTCTTTGTTTTTTCAAGTGTTTCTTACCAAAATGAAACATGCATATAGACACATAGGTAAACATATCTATACAAGCATGTATGCTGGGGGGTGAATACATCCTTTACCATTCAGTGAAAAACCCTAATATTAAGTATTGTTGTTCTTTCAGAAGGAAAAACAAACAAACATTCAAACTATAAATATACAGAAGAAGACACAGTAAATCCCACTTACCACAGAGAGCACCAGCACGACCTTCCAGTGTTACTTGCCAGGTAAATGAATCTCCTCGTGTCTTCTCTGTTTCTATGTCTTTAGGAGAGGATGGAAAGATGCACTTCCACAGTAACAGCATTCGCGGCAGATGGTGTTGGACAACTGCAGGACCTGTAAGCAACATCGTTGTCATGACAACGTAAGGGTTAATAAACTTATATTTTCTTTTTTATTCTTTTATCTACGTCTGCAAAATCATCACTGTTATGAAGAAAACTATGCTACTTTCCCATCTGTCTCATATATAATTTCTTAAATGTTTACTGTCTTGCTCCTCCATTTTCATACATAACTACAGACCCACTGAGACATTTACAAGTGTCTCACACAGTCAACTATAATCTGTTTTACTAAATACAGACCCCTTGGATCACCAACATAAAAGAGATGCGATAAGCAATAGTGAGATTCAGAAAAGAAAACATTTGCTTTAGTTCAATGTACCAGGGGTGTTTCCCCTAACCTAAGAAGAAAACTGGGAGCTCCTGGGCAGAAGTAACAGCTGAAAACAGGAAAGATGCTTAAAAATATGAACAAAACTGGTAACATACATTCTTCATGAGTAATAAATAATGGATGACAATCAATCTGACCACTGATAGGTATCAGGAAGTTCTGTAAGGTTTCAAATGCTCGAGAAAAGTGAAATACAAGTTATTAACTCATTTTATTCTGGGATAGATCTTTAAAAAATATGAGTACAACTTTTCATGACAACAAAGACATTTTGTTAGATTGATTCTGAAGTTTATTTTCTACATTTTATTAAGAGCAGTCCCACCCAGTAACAGTTTTTCAGACATTGCTCCCAATGAACTAATAGCAAATTCGGAAGAAATTACATCTTATTTTGAGAAAGTTTTCCTAGATATTCTAATTTACATTGGTTTTTGAGTTATTGGTAGTGCTAAAATAAACTAAACACTGAAAGAACTAAGGTCAGAGAAAGAACAGAAAACAGATTATTTTAATGTAAGAAAAATTGTAGAAAGGTACTACCTAGTGTCATGAGGGCTGCTATCAACAGCCATCCAGCCTGTGTTCGCTGCAGTGAAAGGCGACTGTTCTGAGAAGCAGAGCACAACAAATCCTCTGCTACTGTCATGATTACCTTCAAAATTCAAGAGAAAAACAGAGATTCAGCATCTTAGCAACTACCAAATGTCTTTTTCAATACTATTTGCTGTGATACTTAATCCTATTTCAGTGTCCCAAATAGAAAGCCATCTTCTCACACTATGGCAGAAACTGATGCTGATGAATTTGCAATGCCCAGCTTCAATACTAGTCTGGGACAGCTTCATCAGTTCCTGTGGGGTACTAAGCAAGTTACTTTGCTGCTTTGTCTCCTTTTATAAGCAGTAAAATGAGAGCTGGTAATTCTTACAGGAATATGTGTGGCAAGGATAAAAGGGTTCTGATACTCTCTTTAGGCTACTATGTAGAAAAAGGGATAGTGCAAGACCTATGGATTAGACAGAGGTCAGAAGCAGCAAATGTGGTAATGATCACTTTACCCTTCTCTTAGAATAAGGTCTATCATTCTCTCTGACACTTTTAATCAACAAATGGTATGACTGAGCAAACAAGTTAGAATAGCATAGTACAGTTAGAATTAATCCTATTTTAGCTTCTCCACAATAAGAGCATGTGCCTACAGTTCAGTGCTAAATGCAAGGTAACAATCTGAGCTTGTTACCCAAGCTCAAGCTACTCAGAATTTACATGGAGGAGCACATAGTATGTC
Organism: Florisuga fusca; assembly: GCA_038090715.1. Classification (NCBI taxonomy): domain Eukaryota; kingdom Metazoa; phylum Chordata; class Aves; order Apodiformes; family Trochilidae; genus Florisuga; species Florisuga fusca. The sequence goes on from JAAWXA010000009.1 coordinate 12,730,712, forward strand.
TATGATCAATTACCACAGTATCGCTATAAATTTTAAAAATACTCTGCAAATGGTTTGCTTCAATTATGCTTCACATATACCTGAAGAAGTATTTCTTACATCTTGCATTATGTCTGCTTGCCAAAACAAATAACTTGAAAATTAGTATTACAACTAAGAAGTGCCATTATCAATAGTATCCTTAAAAGCCTCAGTATAGCCAATTTCCACCTTTAATATTTTACACAGTATAATTTATTTGGACAGTATAGACAGCATCCTCCTATACTTTATTTGGAAAACTACAAAACTTCATGAATGTTTGCAGATCAACTTTTGTTTCACAAAAGTTTTAAATTAGTACACTTCCAAAATATCAAGAAATATTAACAGTCCGAAAATAATAGTTTTCACAATTCTGTAATGCTATCAGATGGCTGCAAATGAAGATAATTATTTTGACAGATTCTTCATAGATTTAAATTATTTTACTCTAAAATTAAAATGCACCTTTATTAAATTATATTATTAAAATTTACTAACATCTTAGTATACTTAAATTACCCAACAAATAAGCATCCTACAAAGGATTTAATTTAATGATTTCTGACAATTTTTCTCTCTATGTACTTGTCTTATTTTTGAAAGTTTTTTTCTGAACTGAAGTATAAGCACCAGTATGGAATGCTAAATATATATAAACCCACTAATTATTTTGTTCTCTTGAATAGGTTCCACCTGCAAGTCTAACACTCTGTCAAAGGAAAATGCATTAATATAAAACAGCTTCTGTCCTGGTCACCACTGTCTATGTTTGGTATTTCCTTTTCAAAACTGCTCTGTTTAACACTGGTCTCTTTCAGCTCCTCAGAAGAGGAGCCAGTCTGGAATCTGGCAGTGTTCCTAGGAGAGAATGGAAATGGGCTTTTGTCAGCTCCACTGTTCTCTGTGCTGCCGGCTTAGTACAGAATACAATTTTTCTCCCACACTTCTCTGTGCCCCCCCATACCTCTTCCTGGCCTCGTTTCATGCTATTCTATTCCTCTAAAAGAAATCTTTGTTAACAATTATGCTTCTCTGTTACATAGAAACTTTAGCTTGGTTTAGGTGTATAGTTTTGGAATGGTACTTCTTATCTACAGAACCGGGCAAATAATTCTCATTTTGTTCTCTCCTCATGGTCTTTCAGCAATCACACACACACAAAAAGTTTCTAAAGACTAAGAAAAACAGGCTTTGTTTTGTTGTTACATTTATAAATTGTTTCATCATCAGCTGGGAGTCTGAATATTAACAACTGTGGCAAGCAATGTCTGGTAAGGAGTGGCATGGAACTGTGCTGATAGGGTGGGCTGGAATCACTGCAAGGAACATTCTTCCTCATGTACTAATGCATTCCTTTCATCTTAGAGTGCTGTAATAAAAAGAGGAAAAAAAAACCAAAACACAAACCTTTTGTCAAAGTGTGCCAGTTCTTCTCTATGCCTACTGGCTCTGTAACAGGTATTTTCAGAAGTGAGAATGTAAATTTCTACATTATGCAGAAAATTAGCAGGTACTGCTGGTGCTTGTATTGCACCATGGTTTTGCAACTGTGAATAACTCCGTGGATAAAGTTCTCACTGAGATGGAAACAGCTTCTTCTCCTATCCTGTATTTCTACATCTGCATATCCCTAAAACTTCAGAGCACAGTGTATCCTATCTGCACTAGTGAACTGGTTTCTGTTAAATTCTGTAAAACAAAATGAAAGTGTGTATCTAGTGGACAAAAGATTTGTCAAGATAATACACAAATACTGTTATTGATGTAAAGCACTGACTGAACTGTATACTGGAGAGTCATTGATGGGTCTGGAAAACATTAATTTGGCTTAAACTGTGTCTGAATGAGTTTCCTTCCAGGAAACTTAATTCTAAACATCACGGCATTCAACAGATCTGTATGTATACTCCTAATTACTTTTTATAAAAGTAAGATATTTTCCTTTTGGCAAAGTCTTTTACGTTTCAGTTGTACGCACTCCAGACCAGCCTTTTCTCACCATTAACACCATGAAATGTCAACTTTCTGATTTTACCCAATGTTAAAATGGACCAGAATTACAGAAGGCTTTTTCTTGCAGTAAGATTTTGGCTAAAATTCTGAAAAATGTAACTCTACTCAAGAAATTTTCTCTACTATTAAACCTTTCCTCAGACTGTTCATTTTAAGCACTTACAGCTTCACAGTATTGATCAACCTCCCAAAACAACAAAATTCTCCCCAAACTTCCGTATTAGAAAAAAGTAGCAGTGACATTTCCTGAAGAAATTCACAATCCTGAGACATGTGAGAAAAACACTTCCTTATCTGAATTGTGGTGTACTTTAGAAGACCCTTCTTGAGGAAGGAAAATACCTCATTAGTATACTGGGTTATACAATCCTGTCAGAAATAATACATTCAAATACTACCGCAAAGCCATCCAAGAACTACCTGTAAGTAAGTTATTCAGACCATACCTTCCCTTTTCCATGTGGAATTCCTAAAGGACAGTCTTTTACTGCACCCAGCAATGCAGCAACAGCAAAACTGTAGCCAGTGACTGCTTCTGGGGAGGATTTCAACACACTAAGACGTTCAATGCAACGATCCAACAGTAGGGACACATAGGAAGGCAATGCTACTGCAATGCAGCGTAAACACCACGCTGCCATCAGTCTGACTGAAATGCTGGGGTGAAGAATGACAGAAATAACTGCTTCCAGAACTCCTGAAAAACAAAATGCATAAGCACACCTAAAGAAGCAGGCAAGAAGATTGTCAAACAGGTAAAATACATAAAGAGGGCTAGTGAGCGTACCACTATCCAGTTTGTATACTTGTCTTGAAAAAGAACTATTGATTTTTATTGTGAAACATTTCTTATCAACTTTAAATATATCAACACTTTTTTTAAAAGTTACTCTGATCAAAAAAACAACATTATGCAGAAAAGCTAGCATATTATGCAGTTATTCACCAACATGCATGAAAAATATCTAAGTATTTTCAAGGAAGCAAAAATCCATGCAGTGGAAACAGATGTCCACTTGAAACCATAAAAAAAAAATCCTATTGCAGCTAATTGAAAACAATAAAGGTAGAGGAAGATCTCTAGCTAAATCAAACTGATTTACTGTAAACATTATGAAAAGTTGGACTTTAAATACAAAACTTAATGCAGTTAAACTTGATACCAAATATATTTTTTTAATTAACATACTAATACAGGCTAGAGAAGATACTGAAATCTTTGAGCAATGTCTGAAGATTTCCCCCCACAGAAGGCAGAAAGAAAACAGAAGAACTAAAGGCCCAGGAGAGGAGACTGCACTTCAGAAGGAAAGTTGCTATAGTCAATGCCAGACAAAGAATCCCAACAGATTTGAAAGAACTGTCAGTCTGGTCATAATAAATCAGAGAATAGCACAGTGATCAAAGGAATATATTTTCTACTCTGGTTCACAAAATAATTCAGGGCTTGTACCTGTACTGGAGTCTTGCAGTAGGGGTGCTGCTGTAGTTCCTAAGCCATGGATGAGACTCCCGAGTTCCTGAAGCGCACACACGAGCACGTGTTGACTCCCTGTGACGTCTGTTGTACTCATTCTTGCTTCCATGTTACTGTCACCCACTGCAGCATCTGATAACACAAAATGGGAAGGTCCCCATGAAATCATTACCAAAATTAAACAAAAACAGCAGAACAGGATTTTGCTATGTTGTTTATATTACCAAATGAGCTTTTATTATTACAATTTTTCATTATTGATCAGTATCCATAAAAGTTTATCTTCACTCAGACAAGTACATTTCTGTTACTCAAATGGATAGTGTAATACTGTCTGTCAATGCAGGAGGTAGATAAAATGAAAACTACCAAATTGTTTATCTTTAAGTAATGCAGAATAGTGGCCAGTAAGAAGCATGTTATTCTTAGCCTCAGCAGAAATGAGTTGAAGAGTTCATGCTTCAAATAACTTCACAGATTTTACTGCATAGCAGTAAAAAAGAAAAGGTGAAACAGTGGTGAGCAAAATGGTGGGGCAGAGAATAGAGAAGGCAGCAAGAATGTGGCGTTTTTTGGAAGTTCATCTTTTGATACACAGTTATGTTATTTTAGACATTTAATATTTAGATACTTAACTAGGATACAGCACGCATCTGTACTGATTATGTCCAGCATTCTCTTTCTTTTACCCTACAAGGATACTGGTGGGAGATCAGCATCTTTTTTGAAAATTGTGTGTGAGACTATTTCATGCAAGAGACCTGCTTTTTCCAGGATAAACGCTCATTTTGTCAATTGGGAACATCAGTGTGCTTTTGAACCATCAGTAGTGTCAACTGCTCTGAACAGGAAGGCAGAATCTGGCTATTTATTAACTGCCAATTTAATTTATTTTACAGTATGGTCTATCTTTAATTATTGCATATATTCATTATTTCATTATATTTGTAATTGGTTAAAATTGTATTGGCCAGGGAAGAAGTGTTAAAAATATGTTTACACTTGGTTGGGTACAGCATGCAGAGACACAGATACATGCAAACAAATAACCAGCCCATCAAAACAAAGCAGTCCATCAAAAGCCCTCTACATTATTATGGTAATAAATCAACACTATATATTCCATTTCTGCAGTCTCCGGATTAGGAAGTTGGACAATCACTTAGAAAAGGGAAAATAGAAGCCCCAGTGGATAATCTTGTTAGACCCATACCCACAACTTTCTTCAGTTTCCAGATGGCCTGACAAATCTCTTTGGCAGCTGCAATTTGAGCTTTTTCCCCAAGAAGGCCTCCAACTGTAGCTCGAAGGATGAATGAAACACAGCGGCGACAGCCGATAGCATCCATCTGACTCTGCGTGGCCTTAGGGTGAGACTGAGACACCAGATCTAGAATATGGGAAAGGAAGGTAGAGAAGTTCCTTTCAAGCCATTGTGCTCCTAATGTAGAGACAAATACCACATAAGCCTGGAAAAGATTTGAAAAGAAGCCATGTTTTAGAGTAAAATCATCTGGAAAAACCACTGCCAGCTATCCCACATACATTTTTTATTTTTTTATCTTGCATATTGCCAAAACTAGAGCATTGCTGAACTGAGAGTATTTATACATTTATGCATTCAGAAATCATGTATATTCTCACTTTTAGGTATCTGCAATTTTTTTTAATCTCTTAGAATCATTTGAGTCACTACTAGAACTGTACAAGCAGTACTGCAGCCTGCTTTGAGTGCAAGTTAATTCAAGCTGTTTGCCCGTGTTAGAGTGTGAGAAGTGGCAGGTTACCCTGCTCAGGCACTTGTTATGTAAAACATTGTGTTTGGTCTCACTGAACAACAGCTTCCAGCTATTTAACATTCTGCACATGGAACCCAAATTTCATGTATGAATGCATTTCAAGAACTACTATTTTACAAAACTATAACGTGTAAACCTGGGAGAACTTTGTTATTTTATGCTTTGAATTAGGGAATATTTGCACCCCCCAAGCACTGCTCTTCATTGCAGCAAATTTTGTTTGCCTTGCAATGGAGGTACAACAGAGAATTAACACTTTACAAATCTGATCACCACAAAACTTTTTATTTTGCCACATAGCTTACAAATACCTTCCATGTGTAAGTGTTGGAATTTTTTTAATTGAACAGATATTCTACCATTGAGAAAAAAGTACATAAAAATGAGAATATCCAAATGAATACACAAAATTCCTCACAAGAGGGTTCATAACTACTACCATATCAACACAGATCTGTATTTTCCTTATGCATACTTTGTCTCATGTCTAATATTAACGATTAAATGATTCATGTAAAAATGGAGTACCATAGATAGAGAAAGTGCAGTATTACATCTTGTTAGCATTTAGTAGTTCTTGACAAACCCTACTTAGGCCTCATCATGTTCCACTAAATTAGGTCTCTTTTACAGATTTGAAAACTGAGGAATTTAACAGGATAAACAGACTTGTGAAGAGTCATACTGCCATGGCTACATTTTGAACTACATCTGGAACCTGTGTCTTGAACAAATGTAAATTACTTTTCTGTAAGTAAGAAGTCATCTTACAGTATTTTTAATATATAATCACAGAATGGTAGAGGTTAGACGAGACCTCGAAAGATCATCAAGCCCAACCCCCCCTGCCAGAGCAGGAACACCTGATGTACTTCAAGCTACTGTACAGCCAATGAAGAACTGGCTTCTTGGCCTGTCCTATGATGAAATTTGGTAACCAGCTTTTGTGGATGCAATTCACATAATAAGTAATAAATTTTATAAATGCAACTTTTTCTTTTCACAAGCACTGATATACATATAATTTTGAAGTTTTTCTTATAGAAACATTATAGAAGTTTTTCTTATAGAAACTATTTCAACTGTCCTGGTACAGTCAGAGTGTACCATCTAGCATAGGTACTATTGTGTTAACAGAGTAAGGCATGAAAAAGGAAATAAACTCAAAAAAACAGTACAAATAGTCAGAACAGTGAACTGAAATACCTATTATTGTAAAACTAATAAAAGCACCATGTACATAGGACACCCTAGGAGTCTGGCATGCATTTTCTAGGCAAATAACTGTCAAGGTATTTTTGTTCCCCAGCTTTTATGTCCCTCTGCCAGAAGTTATTGTTTACACCCAGCATGATCTGAGCATAGAAGACAATTTGTGAGCACCTTCTAGCTGTTTCAGTACAAAGTCTGGCAGCTCCTTTCAGTATTCAAGCTAATTTACAGACTTGGCACTGCAGAAGTTGAATTGCACTGAAAAACTCTCCTACTGGCAAAGAGGACATATCAAAGAGGTGTGGGGACCGTAACATATTACAGTAATCACAGCTATTTGATACATAAATGTACACCATGACCTTTAGGTCTTGATTCACTGATTTAACATTTGAATATCTAGGTGTTAGCAAGTAAATGCCATTCAAGGTAATCTTTACAGCAAGAAGCCAATCTGATATTATTTGAAAAAAAGTATTATGTATTTACTAGCATGTACTGACAATATGGTCTCACTTCAGACCTGCTCAGTCAACAAGACTCTATCCTCTAGAGGAGCACCCTGAATATAACAAAAAGATACTGAGTTCTTCTCCTACAAATTCTGTTTTTCTTATTTGTCACCCACTTACTCAAAGCTGAGCCATTCTTTCAGAATGGGACTGCAAATGTCCCTATATAGAAGGGAATTATTCCCTGTTCAAAGAATTCTTGTAACTTCTCCCTTTCAATTTTTTGACATTAAGCTTAATTTTAAAATTTGAGGAAAATACTTAATTATATCACTTATTTGAAATTCCCATCATTTGAAGCCTTCTTAAGTAATACATATTCAATTTTGAAAATTTCAAACTATCAGGTAAGATAAGAAACATCAGAAACATTTTTTCTTTTCTTCCTAGCAGAACTCAAGATGTAAATACTTATTTCAAACTACAGACATTTCCTCACAGATTAAGTAAAAGATACACGGAAAGCAAAACATTTACTATAGCACTGTTCAGCAATATCAAAAAATCATAAGTAGTGTAATCCAAACCTGGGTGACACCAACTCTGACATCTCTGCTGACTGAACTGGTCCCTTTCAACATATCACCACTGGCTCGTAGAAATCCACAACTTCCGCGCAGAAATCCAGTTCCCAGCAGTTCCAACACTTCTTCCAAAGAGATTCTGCGGAAGTTATGCCTGTTGGATACTAAGAATAGATATATAATTTTAGCAGCATAGCTCTGTAAAACATTTTTACATTGCAGAAGAAAAGTATATGCTTTTCAAACAAAGTATATGCTTTACCTGGTGATTGTTTAGATGTTAGGGCTCTAGCCAATACTGTGCCTAAAAGTTTTGAAACTGCTAATCGTACATCATAATTGGAACCTTCAAAGGATTTAAAACACAAGGTCACAACACTATCCAGGTCTGTAGTCCACATAAATACTGCTTCATTCTGAAGTTCTAGAAGACACTAGACAAAAAGAGGAAATAAAAAAATTTTTATGTGGAAAAGCACTCCGTAGGAATCTTCATTTGCTACAGAATAGCGACTTTTCCTTAAGAAAATAAGCATGTTGCTTCGTATTACAATTACTTGAATTTTTGTTGCCAAGGCTGCATCAAAGAAACAAAGACAAACAAACATTGTATTTACTGCTGTATTCACCAGCCAATAGAATTTTATTTAGACAGCTTTCTTAATAAAAGCAGCTATTAGAGCACCTACCTTTGCAGCAGCACAGCGGACGGCCATGGATCGATCTGTCAAACAGGATCGGGCAGCTTTGTAAATATCTCTGTGACAGGGGATAGCAGCAGCTCCTAAACCTTTTAACATATTTTGCAAACTAAGCATGATTTCATAACGACCTTGAGACTGAAAAATAAAAAAGAGAAATGTTAAAAGTGTTGTCACCCTAAGCTCCTTGGAAATACAAAATGGCGACTACTGAAACAGGTAAACTATGGTTCGGGTCTCTTAAACTTTGTTGTATGGGGAAGTGAGTTAAAACAGGTAACTTGCTATATATCACTACAAGCAAGTGAAAACAGTAATTCTGTGTTCTACTGGGAAGTACTCAATAGCAGTTTAAAACTCAAAATGTGTAGTACAAGCTGGAACAAAATGTTTTCCTTAATAGGGCAATTAAACTTGCTATTTAATCAAGTTATATTATGAAATCAGCTTGAGAAGAGCTGTGATCCAGCCTTTAATAATCCTTAACCTTCTAGTAACTCTTTGGAATTTAGATACTTATTTTTCTTCTATGATTTTCCATAATTTTTTCATATTTTGGTATCATGCACTTTCTCCTAGCCATTGGTCCAGCTGACAACAGTAAACATCTATTATTTTTTCCAATCATTTTTTAAACATGCTGTTCCAATACCTCTGCATTCTTCATTGCTTTAAGCACATTCCCAACGGTGTCAGTAAAACTGTTTCCCAAAATTCTTCCCAATTTTTTGTATAAAGAGCCCAAGCATACCACCGCAGCACTAAAACAAAAGCAAATCCAAAGATGGGTGAAAATGGAAGGGGTTAAGACAACTAAGGTAACCAATGAGCAAGTAACAAAACAACTAAATATAATGTTTAAAAAATGTAAGTGGCTTATCTAAAGGAAAGCATGGAAAAAAAAGAAAAAAAAAAAGGTCTGTGTGTGGCAGGCATGTACTAATACTCTATGCAGATGCAAGGCTTGGGAAATTGCTCGGCATTACTTGGATAATATAAGAATTCAGGTAACACAATCTTCCAATAAATCTTAAGATGGGAATACAGGTTTCCTATGCAACTTTAAATGTTAACATTGCTTTCTAACTAACTATTCCCTGCACCATGCAGCCTACAGCAGATGCTGCCAGTAGTAGTCAGGCACATGTTTATTTACAATTCAGTGGTCAACAGTAGACTGCAAATGGTCTAGTTATTAAAATTCTGGCATTTATGTACAACAATATCTAATAAGGGAACACCTGGAAGGAAATAAAAAGGCAAATCCATGTCCTTTTCACAGCACACGGATTCTGAATTTAGTTTCCAGATGAAACACTGACAACTGGAGTCTGTGCTTATTTGCATCTCCTTTAGGAAAAGCAAAAATTGCTAAATATTGAGCAAAAGTAATAATGAAATAATGAAAGAGGTGCTTAATTAAAGAGTGTTTTCCTTTGAATAATTAATTAAGAAAAAAACTTTTTCATTGAAAAATCTATAACTAAACCAATTAATTTTGGGAGGAGTATTTAAAATATTAACATATTAAAAAAAACCCAAACAACTAACAACAAACCAGACCAGAACTACTTCGTTATATCATGACATAGCCTGCAAACACTTTTACATGATTGCCATACTGCTATGTGCTTAAATGTTACATGAGAGAGTCCATCAGTGCTGAACAGTGATTTTTAACAAATTGGCAATATTTGTCCATGAGTAACATCCAGGCAACTAAAAAAGAGAATCCAGATACTTCTGCACATCAATAATTATGTTTCTATAAAAGTTCAAAGCACAGAACTTAAGAAGCATTTCTGACTGCCTTCTAGGACTGTATTAAGACTCTAGTTGTCTATTTTTTTCCACAAATGTTTCTTTAGTAGGTCCAAACTGTATTAACTACTGAGTCACTTTATCTGTCAAATCACAAAGAACAGCCAGAAGTTTCCAAGGAAGCCTGTGAATTTCTATGAGTTTTGCAGAGAAAAGCCTCTCTGCTCATGTTTTTTCCTCCCTGGCAGCACACCTTCATCTTGATGCACAACTCTATATTTAAGTTCTTTTCTCTCAAATTTTGCCTTAACAATTGTACTTTGAGAGGTACCAAAAAATGCAGAATTAGGATACTTAATATCTAACTAAACCAGCACTGAGATCAGCTCTTAAAGTTTGCTGACCAATAAAATGTTTTCGAAATGCTCATGGTTTAAAAACAATTCAAGTATAAAACTTTGTAATTTGAAGTACAGTAATAAGTGTATTCACATTATATAAACTGCTTTTCCAATCTGATACAGCATTCACATGACACTCAATTTGAATAGTAGATGCAAATCTAACTAATGTTCTCCTTAAAATGCTTGCCTAAAATATTTCTGTCTCCCACTTGTATCAGAGAAGAGAAATTATTATTTATGAGATAACATAATTCACTGGAATCTGTATTTAAGAGTTTCCATGTGAACCAACATATTGTGAACACTGATGGTGAAGTGTTGCTACCAGACAACATGGGCATTATGCTAATATGGACAGATGGCAAACAAAGACAACACTTCTATCAAGATTTAAAAAAAAAACAAAAAACCACACAAACAAAACAATACAAACAAAAGAAAACAACAACAAAACCAAGTCTTTCTTTACTGAACACCAAGTACTCTTGGTATTCTTGTTGGTATTCCTGTAGGTCAAGATGAAAGATAGAGCTTAATAAAGAGTTCCGTATTCCAATTACGTTTCTGTAGCCTGGGGTCTCAGTTTCAGTACTACAAGAAATTCCTTTTACAAACCTCATTTTGAACTAAGAAATATTTTACTGATACCTTTTTCTCCATTTCATCTCTTATTTTCTCCCCACAGTACTGCTTTTATACCAAGCAGGATTCTGAACATCACCTCCTTTCTTCTCCCCCAGCTACTTCTCTGCTTCTGTGTCTGGGTATCTGCCATTCCTGTCTGTCTTTGCCACTTTTGCCCTATGGATAATGGACTCTACCATCCCTTCTTGCTATGCTGACATCATCCCACTTCCTTCTGTGTGGAATCTTGCAGCCAAAGCAAGGAAGACCCACAGAACTCTGTCCCATACTACAATCACTATGATGTTAATGCATCTCACTGTTGACAAGCCAGTAGTATAGTAGTAATTTATTTTGCAGGACTAAGGCTCTTCAAAGCAAACTTATTCTTAACTCAAAAGGCTGCACAAGAGGTCAACTGGAATAAAAGGAAAAAGGAAAATACTATGGCATTTGAAAAAATGCAACTGACTCCTTGAAAAAAATGTATTCTCAAGAAACTTCACTTGGATTGTCAGAAAGGATTAGCATGTGAAGCAAAGGAGGAAGACAGATTCTCTTCTGCTTTGTATACTCTATCTTTAATGCACAATGATGTTTTACTATCTCTACTTTTATCTTTAATTTTCTTCACTACAGTGAAAGATGTGCATTGTTTCAGAGATGAAGGTTATTCATATTATTTCTTCACCTTAAGATTTAGTTTCATATCATGAAATAAGATCTCACAGTTCTCTGTTCTGTTGGCTAGGCTTTAGGTATTCAGTCACAAATATTTCAGATACTTCTCACTAACTACATTCTGTTTCCCAGATGGATTAAGACACTTACTCAGTAACAGCATTTTGTACCTGAAGTGGTACTTGCCTATTTTACTGTTCTTCTCAGAATTATTATTACCTTGTCCCTGTCACTCAAACACCTGCCCCTTCATAACTCTGTTACTGGTTTTCCCTCTGGCCTGATTTTCAATTGTTTGGCTTGAGATCACCAGCTGTCTTCTACTCTTCTGGTTTCTGATACACACAATATGTAAGACTACCATAATCCTTGCTTTATTTTGCATCCTGTGGCACTGAACTCAGACGCATCATTGTAAAAAACAGTGTCTGTCCGAGATGTTGTAAAGCATGGTTTATTAAATAAACAGCAGTATGTATTGCAAACTGGCTTTGTGCTCTCACTGAACAAAACCATAAAGCATAAAGCCCAGTCTCATTTTACTCTTTTGCTTTAAAGCATACTATGGTTGTCACAGTTCTGAATGATAGCAGCAAGTTTAGCTTCCCTACACTCCTAGATAAATTACTTTACCTTAGCTTTCAAATAACTAGAGGTATTTTTTTCCAGTGGATTCAGTAAATACTAGGCAGCTAGGCAGGAGAAATTTTCTTTTAAGTGTGTGCAACCTACACTGACTCCCATCAGCCACCAAATTGTGTCTGTGTTAAATGCTTCAAAAGTAATGTGATTTTCAAGTGTTTTAACACAACTCATTTTAATTATATTTTTGTGAATCATAAAGAAACTTCAAAACATGGAAGAAAATTATATTTCAATCTCACATAAATTACAACATAAATTGCTCTTGAAAGACTTTTAATCTTGAAAGTTACGTGACTTTTTTCCTCCCACAACATGCAGCTGAACTTCCTTCTAAAACTTTCTAGTAAAGACAGAGAAAGGAATATATAAAATGCTCAAAAATACTGAACCTCTCACAATTTTGCTCGGAAGGCAGCATAAATTAAACAATTAAAATAAAATTTTTACAATACCTAGAGGCAAGGAAGCAATTTGAATTTGCTTTCAGGTTTCAGGTGAAGGCAGTTTCCCTTTGTAATATTTGTCTAGTAATTTTTTATATTAAATACCAAATAAAAATTGGTTTTTTACAAGTGGATACACCCACATTATTATACTAATCAGGATACATGCTAACATGTGTTATATGGTACAAAGCTTTTACTGCACAATGGGCAGAAATGTGGAAGCATACCCTCTCCTATAATAACCTCTCACCATGTAAATGTACCTCTCTTCTTATGACTGGATTTAAAGTTTGGGGTTAAAAAAAACTACTTACAGTTTTGTAGGCAGGTAACTTGGTGAATCATCTTTACTGCGAATTAGTTCATTGCATTTGTCAATCGTTTGGTAAACAGACAAAGTCTCTCCAGTGCTATAAAGTACAGCTAAATTCTTGGCAACAAGCCGTCTGGTAGGAGGTCCTGGTGAATTGTTTAATAAAGACATCAACTGTTCAACCAGTTTCTTCTGGTTTTCCCTTATATCAGCCTGGAAACAAAATCAGTAACCAGTTACATTTCAGTAAAATTTTCAAATTACTAAGATAATTATTGCTAATTCTCTTTATTTTTCATTATTACCATTCTCATACTCTGACATACTTAGTAAAAATTAACATTTTACTGCACTGTTCTACTTAAAGAAAAAACATCTCGAATTCGTGATTATTTTATTCTTATTTTGAAAAAGAAATTATAGTTTTCAGAGCATAATTCCTTCTAGCAGCATTTCAGGAATATTTTTCCCTATGGCATCTGTACACCTATATTTTGCTGAAACAAAAGTGCCATTTCTTGCTTCTTGTATGCCTGTTTTAAAAGAAAAATGTTCCAAAAAATGTAGTAATTTAAATAGTAAGGAAAAGATGTATCAGAGTTTCAAGAAGTTGAGCGTTACAAAGGAAGGAACTTCCCTTAAAATAATAACCTATTTTAGTCCTATCTCAATTTTAAAAGCTCTTTAAAAATATACAAATTAAGAGCCTGGCAGAGTATTTCCTTTATGTGTTGTAACAAAAATAATTTAACTCTTAAATAGCACTATCTAGGTTGCTTTAATGTTAAATATACATGTATGCTACTTAACATACACTAAACAGTGGCTCAAATAGTTGTCTGGATACAGATTGTTTAGGATTCAACTAGGAAAATTTAAAAAGAGACAGATGTTACATTTCTGCTTGCTAGACAACAACTAAATAATTGTGCCATGCTGGGTAGAAGCATGACTGCTTAACATGGGGTTGTAAAATCAAGTAGTAACAATCTGAGTTTTTAAAAAAATGGTATCACCTAATACTTATTTCTCCAATTCCTTTAATTGCACAAGTGGCTCTGTCACTTGAAGGACTGTGACCAAATACCTGCAACATTTAGGAAGTTACCGCTAACACTGAACATGCTTTCATTATGTGTACATGAAAAGACATCAGGCAAATGAAATTGAATATTGGCCTTCATTTCTAAAGCAAATAACAAATATACAGAGAGATATAGCTCTGTAATGTTTTTTCTTTTCAAGTCTCATAATACTTACTTTGCTAGTCACTGGTAGAAGTCTTTCCAAAAACTGTAGCCATTCAAAAACAAACTCTGCTTTTTGAAATTCACCAAGCTGGCCATATGCTTCTTCATTAAGTAGCAAACTGTGAGCTAACTCCATTCCTTGAAATTTCCTCAAATCTCTCCTCAAACACCGTGGAAGTAAAAACAAAAACAAAAACAAAAAACCAAACAAACTACCAGTTGTGTTAATCAGTCACATTTTCTTCCCCGTGTAACATGTGGTGATTGAATCAGAAGTTTAAACACCTAAACAGAAGAAGAAAAAATTACTAGAGAGTCAGAAATCGTATTGTGTTTATGCTTGGCTTATTAAAATTAAACGTTCCAAGGGACACCTGCAATTAAAAAAAAAGAACATGGAAGTACATTTATTTAGGTGGCTTCAGTAATATTTCATGGGTTTGGAACCTGGCTAATTATACTGATGTAATAAACAAATTACAGTTAAAAATACTTAAGATAAATCAGAAGGGTTCTCACTGAACTACTATTTTTTTTTAATCTTGTTTTGCATGAAGTGATATACCTGAAAGTAATGATCAGCTGGCCACAAATAAAATTACTTTTGCAATGTAGAACTATATGCCGCAATAGCAGTAACCTACACCTAGCAAACTCATGTTAATTATACTCACAAACAGATATCCTACAGTCTTATTCAACCACTTGTTTTACTGAACGCCAAACAAGGCATAAAGAAAAAACAATTTTGTTGCTGAACAAACCTCCAATGCTGCCTTGTTTTTCCCCCAAAATAAAACCAACACCTGAAAAAGTCATGTTTCAAAAACTCCTAAGTTGTATCTTAATAACGACTCCCAGACTATTTTGGGAATTTCCACATTGTCAATAGGAATAACTAGAAGCAAATCAAGATGAAAATACTTCTGATGATAATGTTTTTTTCCACTATGTAAGTGTCATATAGCCTCAAACTATAAAATATAATATTCTGCAGACTTTGCCAACAAAAATAGTCAAGGAGATTCTGGTAAAATGTCAGCCATAATTTAAACTCCCAAACAAGTTATCCTTTTCAGAGGTCACAGAGACTGCTGAAAAGACATTTTTTTCCTATGCAGTTACAATATTATAGTGTAAAACGATCCACCAAACAGTAAATGGACAATACAAAGCAATGGTAAATAATTCAGTACTTGGTTTGTCATCAGATGCTCAGCAGAAGGTTACCCTTACTACTTTCTACACGTTTTTCATGTGACATTTACTCACAAAGGAAATTAGCTACATCTGATTTACAATAACGAACTGCCACTTCAAATTTACCTGAAATACCAGGCAGCCTGACACAGCACCACACTATAAAATGACAACCAGAGATAAATATACATACCTAAGTACATCTATATATATTTTATCTGCCGAGGTATGCAGAGGTTCACAATTTACTACTTATCTCACTCCTCGAGCATTCACCGAATTTAGCTCTATCCTCACATTTTTTTAAATACATAAAAAGTAGGATTACATCTTTCCTTGAATATTTGAGTAAGGTTTCATCACTGCTCAGAATAAAAGTTACATATGAAGTTCAAAAGCCCTCCTTTTTACTGCACCCAAGGCTTGCCCCAGTGTCCTACCTACTGCCACAGCAACTGATTCAGTTTACACACAGAGCTGAGGATTACAACTCATAGCTCGTTTTCCAACCAAAAAAGATCACAGGTAGTTGTCACACATTGTCACACTTGACTTACCTAGCAGATAATTTCTCCTCATTGTAAAAACCTTCTCTCTGATGCTCCAGGTTCATGGATAAAGGATATCAAGAGCTGATTTTTCTAGAAAATGAGTAAACATAAAAATCAACTATTAAAAAGCATCAGAAATAAAAGTTTATTTTCTATTTAAAAAAAACAACACAAACCAAAGAATTTCAAAGGCTTGCATACTGACAATTTTTATTAGCTAACAGCTTACCAAAAGCCACTGAACTGAAGGAAGCTACATAAATATTATTAGCTGTTTCCATGTCACATTTGAATTGGGCAGACCCATCATATTCACCATACAAATTGGTTCATGTCATACTGAAACTGCCTTTCTTAATTCTGTTTTGTGAACTCAGATTAATTCTAAAACAGAACAAGTAAGTATAATAAATAAAACAGCATGATTATTATATTACATTGATATATCTAAAAAAACATAGGTGGAAAATATTATATTAATCTGAAATACTATCATAAATGACTATGTCCTTATCATTAAGTCATAAACAATCCAACAGCATTTGTGCCTAATTCAACAACCAGCAAAGCCAGCAAAGGCAACTCAACTCTTCTGAGATATTCATGTACATTACAATCAGTAAAAAAAGACAGGATTATCAATCCATTCTTCTAGCTCTCAGATATAACTTTAATATTAGTATCACTGGGCAAAAAGTGGCAGTGAAACACAAGTTACGTAATACTTTACACATCATCAGGTTTCTGTCTGTCTTTAACAGAATGAAGTTGAGAACAATTTAAAACACACGGTGGATTTTAAAAAATTCGACACTTGGGCAATTGGGGTTTAACATGGTGAAGAAAGGGCTCAGGGGGACCCAATAGCATCCTTGACATGGGAAGATTACCAAGATTAAAACAGGTTCTTCACTGAAGTGTATGGGAGGGAATACTACCAGAAGTATCATAAATTGAAATGGGGAAAATTCCAACTGGATAGAAGAGAAAAAGAAAAAACACAGGCTCAGGCCAGGTCATAGAATTGTCTGTGTTGGAAGGGACCTCAGAGATCACCAAGTCCAACCCTTGACCCTCTACCGCTGCGGTTACCAGCCCATGGCACTGAGTGCCACATCCAGTCTCTTTTTAAATATCTCCAGGGACAGAGAATCCACTACTTCCCTGGGCAGCCCATTCCAATGCCTGATCACCCTCTCTGTAAAGAAATTCTTTCTAATATCCAACCTAAACCTCCCCTGGCACAACTTAAGACCGTGTCCTCTTTTCTTGCTGAGAGGTGCCTGGGAAAAGAGACCAACCCCCACCTGGCTACACCCTCCTTTCAGGGAGTTGTAGAGAGTGATGAGGTCTCCCCTGAGCCTCCTCTTCTCCAGGCTGAACAGCCCCAGCTCCTTCAGCCTCTCCTCATAGGATCTGTGCTCGAGTCCGTTCACCAGCCTGGTTGCCCTCCTTTGGACCTCCTCCAGCANTTTTAAAATCCACCGTGTGTTTTAAATTGTTCTCAACTTCATTCTGTTAAAGACAGACAGAAACCTGATGATGTGTAAAGTATTACGTAACTTGTGTTTCATGTCCTGCCACACTAAGTTCAAGTTGGTTGAGGTTTGAAAGGAAATGTTTTTGCCCAGTGATACTAATATTAAAGTTATATCTGAGAGCTAGAAGAATGGATTGATAATCCTGTCTTTTTTTACTGATTGTAATGTACATGAATATCTCAGAAGAGTTGAGTTGCCTTTGCCTGCTCTGCTGGTTGTTGATTTGCTGGATGTCAGATCAACAGGCACAAATGCAACTCAACTCTTCTGAGATATTCATGTACATTACAATCAGTAAAAAAAGACAGGATTATCAATCCATTCTTCTAGCTCTCAGATATAACTTTAATATTAGTATCACTGGGCAAAAACATTTCCTTTCAAACCTCAACCAACTTGAACTTAGTGTGGCAGGACATGAAACACAAGTTAAGTAATACTTTACACATAATCAGGTTTCTGTCTGTCTTTAACAGAATGAAGTTCAGAACAATTTAAAACACAGGGTGGATTTTAAAAAATTCGACACTTGGGCAATTGGGGTTTAACATGGTGAAGAAAGGACTCAGGGGGACCCAATAGCATCCTTGACCTTGAAGATTACCAAGATTAAAACAGGTTCTTCACTGAAGTGTATGGGAGGGAATACTACCAGAAGTAGCATAAATTGAAATGGGGAAAATTCCAACTGGATAGAAGAGAAAAAGAAAAAACACAGGCTCAGGCCAGGTCATAGAATTGTCTGTGTTGGAAGGGACCTCAGAGATCACCAAGTCCAACCCTTGCCCCTCTACCGCTGCGGTTACCAGCCCATGGCACTGAGTGCCACATCCAGTCTCTTTTTAAATATCTCCAGGGACAGAGAATCCACTACTTCCCTGGGCAGCCCATTCCAATGCCTGATCACCCTCTCTGTAAAGAAATTCTTTCTAATATCCAACCTAAACCTCCCCTGGCACAACTTAAGACCGTGTCCTCTTTTCTTGCTGAGAGGTGCCTGGGAAAAGAGACCAACCCCCACCTGGCTACACCCTCCTTTCAGGGAGTTGTAGAGAGTGATGAGGTCTCCCCTGAGCCTCCTCTTCTCCAGGCTGAACAGCCCCAGCTCCTTCAGCCTCTCCTCATAGGATCTGTGCTCGAGTCCGTTCACCAGCCTGGTTGCCCTCCTTTGGACCTCCTCCAGCACCTCAATCTCCTTCCTAAACTGAAGGGCAAGATTTTCATTGTAAGGATTATAAACCACTGGGACAGATGCAGACACTGCAGAACACTCCCAAGGGGTTTCTAAGACTAGTCTGGAAGAAACACTAAGCAACCTGGTCTGAACTCAGAATTAACCCAACTTTAAGAGAAAAGTTGGACAAAAAGACCTCTTAAGGCCCCTGCCAACCTGGACGAGCCTACATTTTGTCAGCTAGCTTGCCCACAGCTCACACTGCCAACATATATTCTTCTGTTATTGTTAGTCAAAATAAAAATGTAATTTGTTTCCCTGAAGTTATTATTCCAATGTTTCTACATATATGGCACTTCTATTGTATAAGCAAATATTTGCAAATATCAACTGGATTTTTTTATTATTACTTGTGTCATCTAAATTAAAAAATAAGAATATTATGGTGTTGTTAGCTATCTTAATAATGAACACCAGGCTGCATGGCTAGTAACATTAACATTCCTCAAAGAAAAGCTTCTGTCATTCTGAATTACGGAGGCTGATTGCTCATTATGCAATATTTAGTTTTCTAGAAACTGAGAACCATCCAGCAAAAAAAAAAAATAAAAAAAAATCACCGACCTGATCCTTCCAGTACTGGTGTATTCACTGCTCCAAAAACAACTATCCCAAATGCCTACTGAGATTCTACTTTAATGAGTTCTAAGCCTGCACACCAGAGATACTTATGAAGGTCCAAAAATAATGATAAAAAAAGAGCACAGGCATACAAAGTTGTGAGAAGAAGGTTCAAACATAGGGAATCAAGTTTTTATTGCAGCATGTTGGTTTTGCTGTCAGATTGGAGAGCACCACAGTGCTCCCAAAGCTATGCAAAACAGAACACGAGCACAGAATGTGGAGACAAGCTGGGTTTGATTAATATTAAACATGTCCCTGTTATACACACAAGATGTTACCAGGCTATTTCTAAGTGCAGAAGGAAACATCAAACCTAGACACATATTGTCCAGACATGGGTGACACTCTATTTAGAGGCCTGGCATAGCCAAGTGGTGTGCTAGGAAAGCACCATAAAAGACTGTGACTGTTCCATCAGTCATTGCTGATACTGCATTTTCTTGAAGGCTCTCACACAGTAGTAAATGGATGCAAGTACAAGCTAAGTATGAAAAGTTACACCTATTTTTACACGAAAATCAAAGTCCCCTTCCTCTGCTGGTACAATTTTGATTCTTCTCAATCTGACAAAGAAATCTGGAAAAATAAATGTGATTAGCTCACTGAAAGAAACACAAACTATGACAACAACAAAAATGAAAAAGTATACGTGGCTGATAAAAATCTGAATTGTCTAGCTTGCATGACACACCACCCTTTTGGTTTTGTCTTTAGATAACTGAAGTAATTAAAAGATTTACTTTGGCCATCAGTGCTACAAAAACAGATCAATCAAAATTCTCTCTTTTTTCCTACAAGGTAGGTTTATTTTACATTTATACTCTGCTACAAAATTGTCAGAAAGATTTCTTGGACAAGGCAGAAGTTGTTCCTACTTATTACTGATAGAAGTTTTTCATTTTCTGACTGTCAATTTGGCAAGCAGGATAGTTTAAGACTGATCAGAAAAGAGCTCAGAAAAGCTCTTAGAATAAGCACTAGATGGAATACTGCCCTGTAAATTGAAACGAATATAGGGTGAATCAAGCATTGAAAAGAAACAGCAATTGAGTTTTTAAAGTTTCTGACAAACCACTGGGAGAAAAAGGGACTCAGTCTTTTTTTTAAAAAATAAAAAGCTGGCTGAACTGGAGTAAGACAGATCTGCATAGCTGTCTTCAGCAAATATGAGATATGAGAAATGTAAGAACTAACAAGTCACCCATGAAAAAGTTATAAGAGAGGCAAAAAAACCCAAGCAGATCTATCATGTGTATCAAGTTTGCTCTGTGATAGCTTATCTCCTCAGGCCGGAAAAGCTGAGGGAAATAGTCCACAGACTGTTGTATTTATTTCTCTTGGAAGTCTAAGACAAAAATTAATACACAACAAATGAAAAGAAACAAGAAGCAGTGGCAACTGTTTAATTTTACTTTTTCTCTTACCCCATGGCATATTTAGTCTCTGCATTAAAAAAACAAAGAAACAAATAAAAAACAGAAAAAAGAAATAAACTGCAATAAAGCAGTCTCCTAACTGATCTCTCACTAATAAAATAAAGCCTCATTTTTGTGAGGCTCAGAATTATGACTCATCATTTCAAGGAACATCAGCACAAGTAATGGAAACTACCAGACAGATTAAGTATGTACTCACAACTTTATTTTCTTTTCTCATACTTGATCTCTCATTCTTCCAGTTTTGCAGAATCTTAGAATCATGGAATGGTTTGAGTTGGAAGGGACCCTAAATATCACCTAGTTCCAACCCCCCTGCATGGGCAGGGACATAGCCCATTAGACCAGGCTGCTCAAAGTCCTGTCCAGTCTGGCCTTGAACACTTCCAGGGATGGGAACAAGTGCTGCTCAAATACAAGTCAGATCAACTTCAGCTCTCTAAGCATGATACTCAGATGAGGAGCTTGTGGACAATCGAGGTCCCTTACATCTACTACACAGTGAAGAAAATAAAGTGCTGTTTAACTTATCTCAATAATAACTACTTGTATTTTTCCCAGTTCCACGAGTTTTACAACAAATCTGTATTAAATCTGAGAGAAAACTAATGATTCAATTTTGTACCAAAGACTAGTCTAGCAGAGAAGCACAAAGGGCCTTATTCATCTAAGAAATTATCACTGTTACTCATTGCCAGTACTGAGTAATAGTACAAAAATGAGTAATTGTAACAAGTAAAATTTTAAAATTAACAGTAATAGTTACCAGTGTTTCCATAAGAGCTGACATTTGGCTGACTCAATGTTGTAACCATCACATTGCTGAAAAACAGCTGAAGCATGTTCATAGCTCCAAGTTGACCTTCACTGCATCACAGTGCTATTTTAACTTACTTCAAATTCATGGTGGTTTTTTTTCCTCAGAAAGCAAGATTTATTATCTATCTATCTATCTATCTATCTATCTATCTATCTATCTATCTAACAAGTGAGCCAATACATTTAAGAGAAAGCCTTTCAGCCTGACATGTTTAGCTCTAGTCATTAGCAGTTCAGATCAATGTTATTCCTGCAGCACTGTTTTAAAAGTTTAATGGGATGATCATTACCCATGCAACCGAGCTGACTGCATGGGAAGAAGATCGCTGTTCAAGCCCGTGCTAAGCCCTTACACATACTTGTCTAGAGTGTCTCCCAAACATCAACAAAACTTCTGCCCAGCTCCCTCGGGCTGACTTCTGACAAAGAGAAACTGAGTATGATGCTCTTTTTACCAGCTGGCTAGAAAACCACCTTAAACAACCAGTCAAATTCAACTATGGATGAATGAAACCTAGATCAAAATCCAACAGTTACAGTGCATCATTTAACGATTGGAGACAAAGAGAAGGAGGAAGAGAGGACTGGAGAAGGCAGGAAAGCAAGATCAGACTCAGAGCAACTTCAGATAGGAGACTCAATTGCCCAGGGAATGAATGAAGGATCGAGTTATCCTCAGCTGGAATTTATAGCAGCTATATTTCTATTTATATTTCTATAATAAATACTTCTATTTATTATAGAAATAATCTAGCTTCAATAAACTACAGTAAGAGAATCCTCGTAATTTGATAACAAATAAAAAAAGAATATAAATTCCAACTCAGATGTGCTTAGAATTAAGACACTGAAAATATACTGAAGTGGGAATATTCAACAGCTAAAGAAAGATACTTATTATTACTCCAAAGACAGGACAGCCTTTCTTTTCTTACTGACTTCCACACACTAAACAGCAACAAAGTCTGCCTCAGGATCTTCAGTAAGAGAAGGCAAAGCTGAATAAAAGTTGTCAGCATAAACACATCATTATTCCAACATCCCTTGTGTGGCAGGAACGTCAGCATCCAGCCGACTTGTGCTTTTTCTCTATATACAGAAGCCTTAAATTTCTCCCCCTGCAGAGCCATGAGAAACAATGGGAGGAGGTTAACACTGACCCCTTTGCATACACTTCATGTTCTGCAGTGCTGATCACCGATGGTCTCTCATTCAACTGAAAAAAAGCTGAGAATGCAATGTGCACTTTCATTGCTTTCCTGAATATAGGAATATAATATATTCCTATAAAACATTCCTATAGTATGTAGGAATATTTTGGGCAGCAGCAGGGAAATTTGAAGCCAAGAATGTAAAAGATAGGACTAACAGCAATGTTTGACAGCAGTCTGGAAAAATGAGACACAAGAGAAAGTCATCAAAAGACTACAAGCCAGAGAACTTGGAAAAAGAATACCTGGACACAATGCAGAAAGTCCAAGATTTTAAGACTTCTAAATCAAGCAGAACTGTAACTTCATTAGCAGTTTTTAAAGTGCACTAACATATGAAAAATGCACCAGACAGTAAATCTCACAGTTGAGTACTTGTATCTTTTATTGTATATTCTGTGTTGTGATGGGATTCAACTCCACTCACAAATCAAACTACCTTCCTTTTAAAAGAAAAAATGTACACACTTGCATGCTTATCCCAAACAGCAAAAAGCAATGAAGAATGCTTGACTAAGAACAACAAAAAATTACCAATTGTTACACAACCATCCATTTCCTCTAATTACTGCTGAAGATGTCAGACTCAACTTCCACTTACAGTATATTTTTGTATGCAATTATCCAGCTTTGAAACATGACTTTGAAATCCTAGATATTGAAATGAGACCCCTTGTTTCAATACTGTGTTCGTGATGAAGCACTTTGCCCCAGGAAAACTGTGCTTCTCTTCTATCACTGAAATTTGCTAGTATTTATGCAGGTACTTGTTAAAAGATGCAATCCAAGTGCATCTTCATATATTGCATCTTCCATGTAGGCCTTGCCATGTTCACACAGTATTTCACACTGTGTTAAAGAACAGATACCATGCTGCCCAAACAGAATTCTTGTTAGTTTCTCAGCTACTTTCAACTGTGTTGCAAAACAAAAGGGCTGGATTTTGATGCTTCGTGGACAATGATGCTGAGACAAAGTACTTGTTCATTCCCACAGGAATAGTTCCAAATGACCAGTTTTCCTAGCAAAATGCTTATCAAATAATATTGATTTCCAAGTTTTGGAAGAATCATCACCTATCTGAAAAAGCAACAAATATTAAAGGCAATAAATGTCTACGTGAAATCCATCAGAATCCTTGCTCTGCACTTGCTGGTTTTAAAAATATTCACACAAAGAATGTGACCACCCACAACCTTCATACATAACAGGGACATTGATAAGAACTACAACACAATATACATTTGCTGAAGTGTGAAAGAATTGACAAGACAATGTCTTCAGGGAATGTTTAACGACTTTGCTGTGGCTTTGAGGACAAAGCTTGCCTAACTAGACAAAAAATACCCTGAAAAATGTGCCTCAAAATGCATTAGCTGTTTTACAGCATTGCAAAAGCCTTCAAGACACCTTTAAAACCTCAAATTTTGGATTCATGGTGTTAAAACGAACATATATTTTGTGTTTATGTTTCTTATCATAACTTTAACCTTTATCTCCACATAAGAACTATTCTAGGAAACAAGAAACAGCCACATTGAGTTATTGAGAAATATAAACCAGCCATTTCCTGAGCACCACAGCAGACACTACTGGCATGCTCTGTTCCCTCCAGCACCAACAGCTCTTGAATATTATTTAGGTTGGTTTCTGAAAGTTTTAAGTCAAAAAATAAACTTGGCTCAATTACAGCAACCTCAGAACATTATTCACAGGCAACCTGGCAAACTGCATTTGAATAGGTGACCAACGCTTCTAATAGTAAGGACAAAACAGTACCATACCCAGAAATCTGATTTTAACAAAGTAAATCTAAATTATTCTACTTGCTCCCCCCAAAACCAACTAACTAAACTTCAAAATCAATGTAACTAACTTCAATCTGAATTAAAATGCATAAAATGCTTTTTTTTTTTTTTTTTTATTTGCAGGTTTAAAAACTGGTATGACAGCAAAGCAAGAATTTTTCCTGAAAATCCTTGTGGCTATCATCATACTAGCTTCACTACTACTATGACTAGATTTCAACTGCATTAAAATACACCAACACAGAAATTCAGCAGCAAAAACCCTCACAGGTGCAGGCTCTGCAGGAGACTTGTTTGGCAGATGACAGACAACAATCCAGGCATAAATCACTGACATACCTCACCATGATTCTCTAGCCATTTTAAATTGCTGCTCCCCAAAGAAAACTCAGAGACAGTTCAAAAAAAGCAGCTGTATAGAGATAGCATTATTTTTCCTTGCAATGTAGATGTGGACATACTTCATGTCTTTTTTAAGATCCTGCTTCTTTAAAATGGTAAAAATAGCAAGGGTAAAAAGTGAATAGAGACAACATCCTGCAACCTGAAAATGTTCTTGTGAGAGGTGTTTCTAACCTCCTGCCTCATTAGGATGTTCTGAAATTTAAAATAGAAGACCATTCTGCATTGACTAACAGTTTTTACATGCTGGGATAAAACCTCACAAGCTAGTCAGTAATTCTGCTATTTTGCTGACAATAAAAAAAATCTTCTATACAAGAATCAAGCACAAGCTTTCACTGTACAGATAGACTTAGTGTAATATTAAACCGCCTCCTTCCCTCCCCCCACCTCTGTTTCATTGTGTCAAACCAGGAAAAGGAAAAGAAACCCGAACTTGATTCAGCACACAACCAGAAGTAATCTATCTTCTGAGTCCTACTGTTATTTCATACCTGAGTTGAGAATATTACATATCATGTAACAAAACATTAAAAAAATACAATGTAGCTTGTCTATTCTGAAGTGATGGAAAATATTTCTCGTATGAGATGGAAATAAGTTTATTTTATTTATGTTTAGTTTATATATAGTCACAACTATAAATAATTAATTCTGCTAAATCAAAACTCAAACATAAACATTATAAATAATAAATCCATAGTTCAAAAAATATCCAGTTTCATTTATAGAGGCACAAAGCTGAACTAAGGTTATCTGCCTTCCTTCTCTCTTAATCACCCGTCTTCCCATATCTCACTAAACTTTACTCTTAAATAAACTTACGATGCTTATTGCTCTTTACCTCATTCCAAAATGTCGACCCTAACACAACTTCACTGGATTTACATCCCTGTGCAAAGCTTGTACCCGTTATTGATTGTAGACTTGGTCAGTGCCCTACCTGGACAGTCAGAAATTCAAACCGCCTGCAATAACATTTCTGCACACGAGAATTTCCAACAGTTCTGCCTTTCCCTCAAAATATGCTTAAAGTTTTATTAAATAAAAAGAGAAAAACAGCCCCTAAAAGCATGCACACTCCCTTTCAAGTGAGTGCCAAACCTGTCCCTGCAGTATAAAGAGCTGTACCGACCCGCACCGGGCAAACTCCCACCCTCACCCACCCTGCACCCCATTCCAGCGGATCCCAGACCCGGGGGC
This sequence comes from Florisuga fusca, assembly GCA_038090715.1. Lineage (NCBI taxonomy): Eukaryota > Metazoa > Chordata > Aves > Apodiformes > Trochilidae > Florisuga > Florisuga fusca. The sequence continues at coordinate 12,757,127 of JAAWXA010000009.1, forward strand.
GCTGCCGCCCCCCGCNGAGGGAGGAGGGCTCCGCCGTCGCTCAGGGCTGTCCAATCGGGCCCGGAACCATCGAGCGCCCGCGGTGGCCTCCGCGCTTCAGAGGACGGGAGCGGCCCGGGAAGCGCGGAGCCCCGGGGCGGGAGCCCTGGCGAGGTGTCAGCGCCCCGAGGTCGCTCCGTGGTTCTGCAGCCACCGGGGATCCGATGCGGGGAACCTGCAGCTCCGCGCTGCTCCCGCCTCTCTGCAGCAGTGTCAGGGAGGCACAGCCAGGACCTAGGGCCCTTGCCTCCAAAACAGCAGCAACAAAGGCTGAGGTAGCGCGTTTGACACTGTTTGTACCCAGTTCTGATCCGAGCCTGTCACGATTTCTGATTGTCACTCCACCCTACCGGCACCCATCTGTACGTGCTGGACAGGGCCCTGGCACCGCACCAGTACAGTAGCAGAAACATCACATTGATATTCCTACCTGTTTGTCAAACTCAACATCTGCAAAAGTTGTTACACTTGGGTTTCGCCAGAGTAAGCTTTGGACTGAAAGCGAGACGGCATCTCAAGTCACCGAGCCATTCAGTGTCTTACTGGGAATGCCAGACATGGGCTCCTCTGGATTTTTTACCTTTTTTCTTTAAACTGCAGAGGTGCTCCAACGGCAAGAGGTTGCTACAGTGTCAGAATTACTTCCGCCCTTGGAAATCTTCGTAAGTGACTTCAATGGTCATGAGAAAATTTCTGTTGGGGGGATTTTCTTTTCTAGATTCTGTCATCAGAGTTTAGGTTCTGTCTTAGTAAGGGGAAAATACATGTCTCTCAGCCATTTTTTAGTTTAAAAATAAACCAGCAATAATCTTACTGTATTTTTGTAGCTGATGCCCAGCCATGTATGGATAGTTTGTATGTCTACTACTTAGCAGAGCAAATTGGAAGACAGACATCAGGTCCAGTTTCTGCTGGCAAGAAGTTAGTTTGGTGGGATTGAGATCTGTTTTAATTCTGCTCCCTTAGCTGCTGCTACGAAGTTGATGATGAAATAATGCTTTCTGGAATTAAAGACTAGACAACAAACCTTAAAGGTGATCTTTTGTATTTTTATTTCCACAGGGCAATGTTGGTTAAACTTCTGAGCGGAAAACAATTCCCCTCTGCAAACTGAGTCATCTGGGGCCATCTTCTTTCTTCTTCCCTCCCTTCTATGGGGAGGGAATAATTCCTGGGATGCATACACATAAGAGCTTAACTCATGCCTAGCCCTTACATAAACTTGTAAATTCATTTCAAATAGGTTCAATATGTAAGGTTTGCATACAGTGTGATTCTCTGTTAACATCTGTATTCAGTCATGTAGATGATAACACTGAGGAATATTTCAAAGAGTGCACATGCAAGTGCCTGGTTACACTTTGCTAGAGATGCCGAGAGCACCCGGCTGTGTTACCGTATATGGACACTGGTTTCATTTTCACTAAACTGCCTGTCATAAAGAAACATGAGAACTGATCAAATGACCTTTTACAGGAAAAGTCTGCCAATGGATATGGTAATGAAGAATATACAAATGCCTCATACCTGAAGCAGGAAACTAATTCCATAGTATATTTCACAGAAATCAACTCTACAAACTCCTACAGATGTAAAGGTGTTAACCCCTGGTAACAAAAATAATGCACATCCCCAGAAAATAGTTATTTGCTCAGTTAACATTACTTTGATCAGAAGATGAGTCACTGCTGGTCAACATAAAGTGGTCTGCAGTTCAACCCATGAGAAATGTCAGTGAAATGATCTATAGACTGTTGCTGATACGATATTTTCCATAACAAACTCCAGAAAAACAGTCTGCTATATTGGATAGTCCTGAGGTAAGAGAAAGACTTGGTAATAGTTGCCAATGATTGATCATGTTTAGCTCAGAAACAAATCAAGAAAACCAAATCTAGAATATTTTTTACAAGATTATTGCTGCTGTTCTTGTTATTATACCTGTTACTCTGCTGTGGTAACAGGCAGAGACCCACTCAAGATTAGCATCTAGTAATGCTGAATGATAAAGGGCAAGACAAAACATTGTCAGTAAAAAATGCTATCTTGCTCAGTTCTTCCCAAGAATGATCTCTCTCAGTCCCCAATGTACATGCTATCAGCCTTAAGTAATGCTGTGATAGTGCTCAACTTAGACGAATCAGATGCAGCTTGCTCCTTTCATTCCCAGGTACATTGGCTTTAGGGTTGCTTTGTGCCAGCAGCACTTACATGAATGTAAGAATTTGTTTTTATTTGATTTATAGCTAACATTGATTCCTTAGTATGTTGGTTTTGGGTTTTTTTCCCCTGAATTGTCCAACTGGGTGTTAAACATGCACTGATTCAGTTAGCATTTACTTCAGCAGTAATGCATTCCATACTTAGCTTTCCCCTTTTCAATTTTTGTCATGAAAGTTTTTAGTATTCTGTTGTGCTAGCAAAAATAGGACACTTAAATGTATTCACCATGTATTAATTCAATTTCCCTTGCCCTCATTAGTCCAGACTGACTTTCAATAGCAAATTACTTAATAAAATAAGCAACTGGCAAATAATTACAATGCACAAACCGACTGATTAGTCTTCTCATTAGTTAGTCTATTTTGGTAAAGTGGGTTGACTTATTTAGAGCATGAATCAGTTCTGCCATACAAATTCCAGACATTGTAGGACATCTATAGAGTCGCATATGCCTCTGAGCTAAATATTTTCTTTCTTACAGTTTCATAATCCTCACTGACTCTAGAGGAACAGAAAATAACATATTCCTTTGAATTCAGTGGGACTATCTATGCATGAGTGAGAATCACAGGGCTAGGTGCCTGATTTAAAGTAGATGAAACATCATCAATTGCATAGCAAGAAAAAACAAATTGCATTATATTTTAAAATATGTTAGAATGTCTTTATATTAATTATAGGATCATATTAAGTATAAGATTAAACATTTATTTTTATTTTATTTTTGCAACTATAAAATCAATAAATTCATTTAAATACAGAGTGTTAAGGTCTGATTCAGTGAACCATCAGCACCAGATAATTTAAATTTGGCTTTACTCTGAATAAGGTTCTTAATCTGCCTGTAAACATGTTAATATGCTTATTTCTAGATCTCCCACCCATGGCTGTCCACCAGTTCTCCCTCAGTTGAGACTGTAACTATGTAAAAGGGCTTCTAATCCCCAAGGTGAAACATTTAGGTCCCTGGTGTAGCTGCCTTCTGGAGGTATGCAGAATCCAACAGTTTGGTCTGCCCTAGCTTTCCCAAAGCCTTAGTTATGAATCTTTCTTTTTACACACCAAAAATAATATATAGTTTAGTTTCATGCTTAAATACCACTAGACGTCTTTCTCTCACCACAGTTGGTTTTTGTACTATCACAACATACAAGGCCTGAATTCCCACCAAGCTGTTGCACAGACCTGCTCTTATTTTTAATCCGAAAATGTAAGTAAAAGTATTACAGATGCCTAGATAATGTTAGATACAGCTACCAAAATGGAAGTGGGAAATAAGGAAGGGAAATGAATCCTATCAAAAACCATGACACATAAATCTCAAACATTTCTTCAACATGAAAAAATGATCAATCTTCAGTGGTAAATATAAACAATATACTTTTATAAATTTTTAAACTAAATACCTGAGGAATCTTGGATAAAGTATTCTGACAAGAATTAGCTGCACATTTATGAGATATAGGATGGAATGCCAACTGAATATGAAGGCATCCAAAGAACCTTTTGCTTTCAACCCTACCTTACAATCTCTTGCCTAATGAAGCACATTTAAATAGCTTTCAGCTTCTTATCTGCACATTTTTAATACATACCGATGTAATAGAACATACATTGCAGCACTTACACAGACAAATACAATTCAAATTAATAGAAAGCAATTTTAAATTCACAATACCAAGATGCATAAATATATATGAACTACAACAGGAACACCATTTACTTTTCCATGCTGTCTGGATCATTCCTATTTTAGAAATAGTATGGGGTGTAACTGTAGTGATACCATCCTGTTCACTGAGGTACTCAAGTCATGTTTGTGAGACACAAACTAAGGTAGGAGGTAGAAGAAAGGCAAACTCCTGTAGCTCCAAAAAAGGTGAAGAGAGGTGAGAGTGTACTGCCTTCTGATGCACAGAGGAAAAAAAAGCAGAGGTTTAACATCTCTTCTCCTCCAGTTTTCACTCTTTCTTTGTCTCTCACGTGGAAAAAGTGGAGCAGAAAATCACTTTGTTCAAAGCCACATATTGACAGTAATTGAACTAGCAGATAGCATTGGTTTAAATAGAAAAAGTGCAATACATTCATACTACTCAGGCCATTCTAACTGCTGTTTCTTTCTCTTATCTACGTATGCCATTTACTTTTCAACTGTAGTTGCACAGCACTTCTGCTAGCAGAATCTTGTAAAGATTCCCCAATTTTGAGTGGCTTTCAAAGAACTTCAGGAAAGTAAGCAAGAACAAGAGACACCAAAAGCACTAAGTTATTAAAGAGAGTCTCTCAAATTTTGGGTGCTGTTTTCCCAAGAAAGAGATTAAGAAGACAGCTCTAATTTCTCATCCAGAAGTTGTGACCCTGATTTCTAACATAAAGCAGCTGGTGGATCTTGTGGAGAGTCCAGCCTCTGGGTGACAGACTAAACCGTGACAGTCACTGTTTTGATCAACGTAGTCTTAAGTAGGGACACACTGAAAACAAATCAATACCCATTTATTAGGTGAGAACTGAGACACAAAGAAGTTAAAAAATTAAACCAGTCACATAGGGGGTTGGTGGAAGACCTCAGGTATCTGGAGACCACTCTAGCCCCTTGGCATACTGCTTGTCCAGCTTTGGAAGAGAGACAATGTGTTTGAAGAACACCTCACAGCAAGGAGGAGCAGGTTAAAGACTAAAAGCAGAAAACAGCAGAAGCTTAAGAGATGCATACCTCCTTCTCCAAATAAGCTGGTTTTATACAGAGCTGATATTGAGGTTCACTAAACCATACTTCTAAATCCACATAGACTCCTCAGACTGATGGAATTGATTTTGTTCTCAAGGAGGGGATAAAGAGCAGTGGCTGCATTAAGTCACAATGAAGAAAGAAACTTGTGTACAAGATCAGTCATCAGAGCTACATGAAAGGACTTGGTGAAAATCACCACAAAGGCAGGCTGCTATCCAGCAGCCCATCATCATAGGGAACCAAGAGTCTGTAGGCAGGAACTGTTACGTGCAAAATCTTGCTATAGGCAAAAAGAAACCCACCCTTTGTGAAAAGGCACACTAGAATTCTTATTGGTAGCATAATTGCAACCCTAGCAGTCCAATAATGATGGAGAATTATTATTAGTCCAGATCTAATTATTGCAGAAAAATAAAGGAAAAAGAAATAAATTGCATAAAAAATTCTCAATAATAATAATAATATAGTTAAAATTGTTATGCACACACCACCTACCCTTTCTGCTGGTATAATGCTTACTCCTTCACCTCCCTGTGTCTCCTAACACTGATGGTTGCTCTCTGGCAGAGAGAAAATCAGCATCCAGAGTTCTGTGACAGTAGGAGTATGATGTTGGTGTTTATGGTTTTTTCTTTCTCTCCTTTTTTCCTCTTTTAGAAATTGTTTTCACCAGGGCTATTTTTACATGTTTTCTAATAAAGTTTTACACTTTGCCCTTTTTTTCACCAGTCTGCAACAGTATATTTTGCATTATATTTATCCTAAATAGCTGTTCTTTCATCTTTCTTTTATCCCGAAACCTAGTTCTGTCCAGATCTATGTCCCCAAGTCTTTAACCAATGACTGGCAAGTTGTCTATAGCCTTGGGGTCTCCAGTGTCTCCTGTGTCCCACCTCTTCTCACCCCACTGCCTCTAGTCTACACTGCACCTGGTTCCTACACTTTGCAAGGCTGCTGCTGTTCTAAAAGGCTTTCATTTTTCTACTCTGTAATGTTATGTTAGTCATAAATGTATCATTCTATACACAATAACTACTTATGAATATCAGTATAAAAAAATTTTATGTTTGTGTACAAACATAAAAACCACACAAAGCAAAAGTAAAACAAATTAGCCATAGTCTTCCATAACTAGAAAAATTGTTGCTACAGCTAAATGAAGTAAAACCAAAGCACCAAGAAGATCAGGGGAAGTTCAGACAAAGTACACGTTCAGTTCTGAGGTCTTGTAAATGCAGGATAAAGCCTGGGGACTGATATTAGCAATCGTAACACAGCTGCAGCATACTGGCCTACATGATGTTTACTATTTTGAAATTCTGGATTAGTATTTATATCTTGCATATATATATGCAGCAGCAGAAATAAGTATTTGCAGAAAGGGCATGGGAAGGAAGCAGGAAGACTGCTGACTAGAAAACAAGCTATTGCACCTGAACTCACTAGTTTAATGAGCACAGTTCATAGTCCATGCACGCTCAGTTTAGACACACTGGGTGTGTATGCTGCAAACAAGGTTGCAAAAACCCAATATAACAACAGTGTCAGACATGAACTGGAGGTCACACTAGAATAGCATAATGATGACTCCTGGTTTTATAGTATATTTCAAGGAGGTGGGGAATACTAAGTATCTTCCCATAGATATTCTCTTGTGTATAGAATAGGATAATTATTTGAGCTTCTGTCTAGTCATAGAATAGAAACTATTCAAAGCAGTGTCAGGTCATGTGTTTAAAGCATACGATCATGGCAGAAAGAAAGGAGCATTTGGCTTTGCAAAAATAATTTTAATCAATTTTTTCATCAGTATGGTCCATCATGTTATTCAGAAAGGCTTCTTTAAATAAGTGGATTGTGAATCAATAGCAGATATAAATAAAGCTCATTCAAGATGCTGCCAGTTGTTGGAGCAGAAGATGGCAGAAATCAGTATCCCAAGATGGATACACAAATAAATCAGAAATGGGCAGATGATACACAAAGATGCTGCCTTTTTACAGAAACTCCAGAGTTCTGTCTTGCTCCAAAAACCATAGAAATATACATAAGTTTGCATGTTTCTTATATAAGAGGTCAGTACAAGATGGAATTTGGTCTGAATTCCATTTTATATGCTGTCAAGGATCTTTCTGGAGCCAGGAAAAAAAAAAACCAATATAAAAACTGCAGTCTTTGTATCATACCTCAAAGGATGAGCCCTTGAGATATACTGATTGCCCATGATTCCTGTAAGGTCACTGAAAAGTCGTATTGCTCAGTACTTTTCTAGGATTTGGCCTTCCTTCAACAGAAAAAGGATTTAAAATGTCTTTTCAAGAACATAGACCATAATGTATTTGTATTAGTTATTCACATCAGGACAGACTTATTTAAATGTCATTAGTAAAAACTTAGAACATGGCTCATATTGTATCTATCATAACTGTTAATTATTAATGAATAAATATGCCATTTGGGACCTCGCTAATGTGCCCAGGCCATTGGTGTGAATAGTTGTTTTCAACTGTGAGAGAGTGCCAATTGCTATTGCTAGGAATTAATCATCTGTAGGTATTTCATAATTATTACGTACACATTATGATATTCTTATAAACCTCATTATTCTCTTATCAAAACTTTGAGCTTTTTATCTGTTAAATATGTGATTCTCATAGAGTAGTTTGGCCCTGCAGATTACATGTTCAGCTATGTTATTTTTCAAAATAAAGATAAGGACAGAATATTTTTAACTACTGATCCACAATTTAAGATTGCACAAGCTGGCATGCTTGCTAACCAGGAGGTTTTACATCTTTTTGTGATGAAGTTATTACTTAGATGGGAATTCTGGATAATTACTGCAAACCATATAATTGTCAACTCTCACTCTGAACTCTTCTGAATTACTGGCTTAAAAAAACCATGATGATGCAGTAAAAAAGAAACTTGACTCCCAGGATGTATTAGTTTGAATTTGTCACATTTCAGTGTAGCTGTTCTGCTCCTACTGCCTTAAAGACAGATTTTCTCATTGCATCTTTCAAACACTTCCTGTTAACATTTACTACAATACTGCATAGGGCATCATCTGGGAATGGATCCCCAAATGTGCAAACACTGTATATAAAAATCATACAAGCTAGTCTCTGGTGGAGTGAACAGAAAAAAAGCTGGAAGGAAGTAATAGGGGCAGAGGGAACGAGATGGCAGCATACATCGTATCATTTTTATTTTGTTTTCATTTGAATATTTCAGTTACTTTTCCTAAGGCTCTGTTATGAAAGAATTGAGTAGACAACAAGACCAAAGTAATGAGGACACAGACCAAGCTAGAGCAGGCAGTCTATCAAAACACATCAGGGGAGATTCAGATTGCAACCTTTAAGAAAGCAATTCAGTGGTACTGCCTTAACTTCAGTTACTAGACACACCTCACCTTTTCTGGCCTGTATAGCCCATGTTCAGACCTAGTACTTACCCTAAGTGTCCCACCATTTCACACTCTAGATGAGGGAGATGGACTTCCTTACTTAGTACCTATGCTCCAAAAGGCTAAAAATTCAGTGGATTTGTGCTTTCAAAATATTTCTTCCCAAGAAAACATTGTTACTTCATAGATTGAAAGCAGAAAGACAAAAATTGTCTGACTCAGGAAATCTCAGAAAAACTAAGTACCTCTACAGCATTCCCTCTTTTAATCTCTAAACTTCATTTCCTTGAGCATACCTTATAATAGCTAATACACATAATACTTTTGTCATTATTCTGTAGTATGAAACATATGCACTACCCTGTTTTTAAAATAAAACCTCCCAAGTTATGCATCTTTATTGGATGAATCTTAACAATTGTTTTATGCCGATTATTACGGACATAAAACACATACTCGTTACTACAAAACAGTCTCAGATCTTTCTATTTGATAGGATTTCCAACATCAGTGTGGACAAGCAAAAGTCTTTCTTATGCTTTATCTCCCAAGCCATTTAAGTACATTAATGTTTAGAAATTTTTTAAAAATTACAACAGTTGCGAGACAGAACTGTATCCAGGATATTTATTTAATTCTTTTTCAAAATTCAATCAGATGAGTGTAAGGTCCATTTGTATCCAGTTTTAGCACTTGTCTGTTTCCATATGTACCGTGCTTGACAAGAGTACCTGCTTCCATGCATTTGGCATTGGCAGCCAGTTCTTTTTCACATAAAGTCACAAGCTGAGAATAAAGTTCCAGACCTTTTTCTTTTTCAATGTTTGCATGGTACTGCATCTTTCTTCCCTTCAGTTTACCTCCCAGGGTAGCTTGTGGTATGATTAGCACATCGCCCGGCAAATCGAGAAGAGAAACGTACTCACCACTTTCATTTTCACTTAATTTAACATTCAACAGCATATTGACTGCAAATAAAAACAAGAGTTAGTGTAACTAAAGTAAATTAAATAGGGCCTAATCTAACACCACTAACAAAATTCAACAGTTATTGCGATGCATGACAAGCTATTCAAGTAAAAGAAACAGCTTATGATTGAAGTGAAACACGGACAGTCAATTAAAACTATTAACCAACTAAGATGCCTGAGTAGTGTGCAAAATGTAAAGGATATTTATAATAATCTAATAAGTAGAAAGAGGACTTTTGTGGGACATGTATGTCCGTTTGAAATCCTAAAGCTGATTCTAATTGGACACCCAAAGGAACCTAGGATCCAAATAATGACGTTAGCTTTATTTCCTGACACTCAAACAGGCAACATTTGCACCACACCACATGTTGTAGGAGAGTACACCATGGTCAGTGCACTATGGAGAAGTTTCTGCCCTGACTCTCTTTCCATTCTGGTTGCAGTAGTTCTCAGCAGGGCACAGCACTGATGTGTGCTGAAGCCACAGCTCAGCAGTTCGGTGTCAGGCTGAGGGAGTGCTCTTCAACATTCCACTTCGAGAAGTGCAGATGCCAGCTTGTCTTTTGAGATAGGAAGTGGGCAGGAAGGTCAGAGATGCAATTTGGCCCATAACCCAAAATACAGCTTGCAAATAAAGCCAATGCATTTATTAGCATTTTATTTTCCAGTGTTTCTATATCAAATCATTCTCCAAAAGCTTCCTCCAATTCTGTAAAAGTTGTAAGGATACTAGCCATGCCTCTAAACCTGTAGAAGTTTTATGTTCAACGCAGGAAGAGCTGAGTTGTGAATCAGGAACTGAAACCACTTATCTATGCAATTCCAAAATATATTTAGGAAAAATATTCTGTGCGGCAGACACTTAAGGATGATGATCATAGATAAATCTAAAAGGAAACAGAATGTACTTTTTCTGGTCTGCCTCAGCTGCCACACAGCTGAAAAGGTCATTATGCTTAAGTAACACTCTCTTGAAACTCCCACAAGCACAAAATCAATTTTTATATCATAGCTTTAGGTTTTCACCTTTGTTTAGCATCACAGAAAGACTGTGGCCTTCAAGACCAAAACAGAACCCCCCAGGATCTGCTCTCAGCATTTTCCATAGCACCTGTGCTTGTGCAGTGCCAGGTCTTTCTGCTGGTCCCAGCAAATAGCCTGAAATAGACTATTGTTACATGACCTTTTGCAAAACCACTAATATCAGACATCCACAGGAAAGCAAAGGGGCACATTATTCTGGAATATGTGGCGTCACGGAATTTCCCAGGTGATCCAGTGCTATTGACGGAGCAAAGGAGGGAAAAGAAATTAAACAAAAGTAAAAAAGAAAACAACCAAAACAAAAAAACCAACAGTGGATGAAAACAGAAATCACTACCATTTGACCTTATCCACAACATCTTCTCTGCTTTGATGTAAATGTTAAAGGGCATGTGGAGAGACAGAAAAGAACTACAGATATTGCAGTTATCACTTCTGAACCAGAAAACTATATCTGAAATGCTAACAGTGTATACAGTAGTTCTGAAATGAGATGGGAAGGACAGTGTTTACCCACCGAACTCCCTCTACTGGCTATAATTTTAAATATCCTGTACATGCAGTGAGACCAGTGTTAAAATAGCTCTCAAATGAAGCCATGACTTATTTGAGAACTGTTTTCACCAAATTCGGTTCCATCTAGAACTCAACTTGTTGCTAGACAGATATATCAAACAGCAGATGCAGCACTTTTTCTGTTTGTTAGAAAGTTATCATAATGAGAGTTGATTTTCTAACAGGCTGATCATGAGCAGATGGACAGAGTGAGAGGTATGGACAACTGTCAAAAGAAACAAGACTGATCTAGCTGTTTTTTCAGCCAGGTGATTGATTTGGAACGATGCTATCTGATGGATTTCTTACTTCTTATTTCAAATGGTTGCTGCCTTCTCTGCCTCTGCTGCTTTTCTTTTTTGATTAATACAAGAATGTATAAGGATTATATCATACCAATTTTTGGAACAAGATCTTCATCAGCACCTTTGAAGAAGCATATGTAGATAACAAGCCCTCTTTGGATCTACAAAAGATGAGAGAAAAAATATGTCAGTGTTTCTCATTGTCTACTATGCACACTTATTAAGACTGGTGCAAAAAGTGACAAAACTACACAACCAAAAGGCTTCTGAGAGTAGTTTTAGTTATTTAGTATAGCTTCAGACATCAAGTTTATATACCACACTGTGGAAACTTATGAGATATACACTGATTACCTGCACAAACATCCCACATGCAATTAAGCCAATTTATTAGCTCCATGTGAAGCCAAATTTAGTTGCACAGTGTACAGTATTAACATACACAAGGTGACAGGATCAATTCTGGTACTTATAGCCAGCAAAGGAAATAATTTAAGCGTTCTTCCTATCAAACATACAGATAAAACAATTTTCAGCATGAATTATGAGTTTATTTCCAATTACAAAACATGAAAGACACCACAGGACTTGTCAGTGAACTGAATTATATTTTGGTGTTGAAAGTAACCTAGTGCAAGCTAGTTCTGAAAAAACCCCACCAAGTCTATTGATTAAATATTTATATATGACAAAAAATTTAAATATGATAAGCAACAACTATGAAGTTATTCACAATATATATTAATATGTAATATATTAATATAATTAATATTAATAATATTATAATTAATATTATAATATAATTAATATTAATAATTAATATATTAATTAATATTAATATATTTAAAGTTGTTCAAAACATTATTTATCAGTTTGAGTAAAATCTTTTTGGTGAAACGGGACCTTTCCCCTGATTTTTATAAAGGATATGCCACTTCTTTAGAAGTTCAGAGAGGCTATTTGTAAGAACTATTTACTGGAGGGAAGAGTTAGCTCTGTCCTGAGGAGAAAGCACAGGCAATTCTTTTGAAGATTTTCTGCACTCTTTGTTAAGTTCATAAGGAATGTGTGAGCAACAGGCAGTCCTTTTTTAAGACAAACATAGGCTCTGCAACCAGCAGCACTTGTGTCTCATGCCTAAGTATACCTGAATGATTTAATTTATTCAGGACAGAAAAAGGCATACAACATCCACAGGCAGTATCTAATAATACCCTCATCACTGCTTTTCAAAAAATAAGCATCTTTATATTTTTATTAGAAGAAAAATAAATGTCAGCATATGAAATACCACCTCAGAGATGCTAACTATATTGAGGAAGGGTCATTAATAATCATGTTACCAAAGCAGGATAAAAAATATGAATAGTTTCTTTAAAATACCTAATTTTTTCTCTTCTCCCCCTTTTCTTGAAAACATAACATTTTTGGTGAAGAAAACTTAGCTATACACAAGAGGTTTTATCCCTTTTTTATTTAGAGATTAAACAAAATGCTCAAGGCAACAACTGAGAAGAAGAGCTATGCGTTCTCAACTATTTTTCAAGTGGCTAACTTCTGGAAAAAGAGACTCACTGCTCTTTGTAGCCAAAAATCACATGCTGAGATCTTTCAAAAGCTTTAAATGTCTCCTTTCAACAGTCATATTGACTACTGCAGAATATTATACGGGTTCCCAAATGACTGCCATATTTCATAAACACTGTAAGAAATTTGCTGGCCTGAACCACAACTGACATTTCAAACCATCTGATTGAATAAGGGAGAGAAATGCAGGATGCCAAACACTAGATACCCTTCATGTGCTGAGGGAAATATTTCTTCGGAAATATTTCTTCCAGAAACACAGCGGCACCAGGATATGAACGGAGAGTAATGATGTACACATACCTTCCAATAAAAAAACTTGTGATAAAATTGGCCAAACACCTTCATACTGCATAAATCTGCCCACTGCATTATAAATAAGTGAACCTGCTACATAGCACATATCACAGAAGACCATGCTAGTTCTGAGATTTGTGACAGTATTTCTGCAGTCTCACATACAGAAGTAACAATATTCTGTAGGCAGCTCATTTAAATGATGAAAGGGTAAATAAATTGACATCTGCATGTCCTAAGGCCAAACAGCTAAAGATTAAATGAAAACATTCATTATTTTTTCGGCCTCTCTCATGATGAGATGCCTATTTTTAACTATACTTTTTATCACAAGATGAGAAATACATATTGAGGGAAATTAGAATGACTGCAAGCTATATGGAAAAAAAAATAACTCAGAGACAAGTTAAAGCTGCTAGGGGATGGTTCTTTTACATTGCATTTTTATGATTTTCTAGAACACCTTTCAACTACATTAGATTTTAAAACTATTCAATTATTTGTAAGTAACTATTTGGTCAGTGATGACTAAAAACTCCGATCGAACGTTATTTTCAACACGTGCAGCCATGTTTCAACCTCATTACGTCTTATTTTTTTCTTCCTTATTTTCTGAACTAAATAGAAGATATAAAACTGAATGCAATTTCAAGAGCTAGCCTAATAATAATAATGCGTGCCAGTCCTCTGATGTTTTCATGTGTTTCAGGTTCCAAAATCTGTGTTTCAGTGTTCCAAAACTTCAGCTTCTTGCCAGTGCAAAGGGAAAGTGTAAACCTCTTGAACCAAAGCAAAAACATTGCTGTTGCTGAAAGTCTTCTGTATCCCATCAGTCTTGTTTAACACGGGAAAAATCAAGCAAAATGTCACAAAATAGCAGGTTACAAATTCAACATGCTGATGTGCAAACAGCCACTGCAAGGAACTTAGGTAGTGACAGGCAATTTGAGCAGGGAAACTGCTCTATGTGGATTTACTGTCAGCGGTAAAATGCCTACACAAATACAACAGCAAAGCATGTTACTTTGCAACACTGGTATTTATTATACAACTGTCCTAAGTAATTATCAGACCATGAAACCTGTATCATGAAGGACCCATGCCTTGAGGCCTTATAGCCAGCCTTAGCAATGCTGCCTCCAAATACTTGTTTTTAGTTCTTTTGTAGGAAAAAAAAAATAACTAAAACCTCTCTCACCCTCCTGACTAAACACATTTATCTGAATTTTGCAGGATTTCATTAGCAAACCCCTGATTCTGCAAAATATTATCTCAACTCTGCCAATTTTTTCTGGAAAATATAATGCAACTGATAATGAAAACAGACATAATTCGTAAAACTAATTTATATAAATTTGACATTCTGTCAACCCTCTGAGAAGATGTCTTTGTATTTCATACGTTCAGCTGCAGCACAGAGAGATTACATCATTTACCACAGGTTACAGAAGAAATCTTTGCTTGGTATTTTGCACTTCTTTTTGCTATATTAACCAGAGGACAAATCAAGGGAAATGAGATAAGGGAGACAGTTTTCACTGCATAAAGTGCAAGCAGTTATACTTTTTGGATGAATATTCATTTTTATGTGTTTTTTTTTTCTCCCATAGTTGTGAAATACACCAAATCTCACCTTCTTTCTCCCCTGCATTAGAAAAGGAGAAACTATAATTTTCCTCTTAAGTATTTTGCTGTATAAATAAAGCAATGATGGATGCTGTCTAACCGACATTTATATGTAAAGAGGATATCCCATCCCCAGTAATACTCAACAGGCCAGAACTCAATCATGAAAATGCAACAAACAGCGGTGACTCATGTATAGATAAAAGAACACACCTAACCTTTTTACAGATAAAGAACATCTAGTCTATGAAGTTCCTGAAGTATCTGGAGGGGACTTTTAAAGCTCAGCAGCTATTCAAAGCCACCTAGATAGTGTGCTAATTATAGTACACTAAAGATTTCTCAAGGTGAGGACCTACATTTAAGTTGTTATAGATCAATGGAAACAGACTCATTTATGTAAATAATGGTTTGTGAGGTTTATATTTTTTTTATTTTCATATTGACACACATATATAGGAAATAGCATCACCCCACCAGAATACATCAGCAAAGATTTCTTCCAATGATCCCTGAAGTAGTCATACTGAAGAAACTATGAAAAAGTATAGTTTTTTGCTTCACAGTCACTAGCTCTTGTTACAGTAGATTTCTCATAAAAAGACCTGTCTATCTAGAAAAGATTCCTAAATACCTATAACTAATATTAGTAAGGTTCATGTCTGAAAAATAACTGGTGCTGAGACCACCCAAATGTCTCACAGATTCATTTAGTTCAATCTACACTAAGTAGTGTACTAAGATTTAGTACACTTTCACAATGATTTTGGTTAAGCCATTTAAAACTTCAAATAAGAGATATAAATGGCATAAGTTCCTAGAAACAGAGTTAGTTGTATCTCTAAACCATAACACTTGCCTCTTATTCAATACTTTAAAAGACAGCCAGCACAATGACATTTCAGCTTTTATTTACTAGTTCTACAATTACTTCTGAGATTGGCAAGCCAGAAATAGGATATTTCTCATGAAGATAATTGATGCTGTGCTGAGCAACTTTCACTATAATTAACCTTCCACTGAGGGGCTAATAATGCAACACACACAGATGCAGTTCAGCCAAACACAGTAGCTGTGAGATGACACACATTTCCTCTAAGTAAAACATTCTGGTTTCCCAGACCATCCTGTAGAATCTGGATTTTACAGATCCACCTGCCTCTTCCTCTGTTTAAGAATGGCTGAAGTTAAACATTGGAGACACTATGGGACAGGCATTTTTGAAACTCTCTTCAGATCTATTGAAATCATAAGCCTTTAAATCCACTTTTTACTTTTAAAAAGTGGTGTGAGTGATAATATATATAGGCACTTCTGTTGTAGTCTTTAAAATAGGCAAAAGACAAAACAACAACAACAAAAAAACCCAACCAAAACCAAGAGCTAAGTAATTGACACTTGCACATATGTGTTATTCTAGTGTAGGTAACCCATAAATAGTGACAGTGCATCTCAAAGGGAAGTCCTCATGCTTCGGCAAATAGTCCTGGGGTGCATGAGGCAAAGAGTCTGCAGGCCTACCTACCTCTTCCAACAGCAGACTATGGGAAGAAAAGCAGGAAATCAAAAGTTGCCCTCAAACTTTGTGGTGTTCCACATCCTAGATTACATTTTTGGTTAGTGGTCTAGAAAAAAAAAACAACCCAAAACTATTGCTGCTATAGTTCCATTGCTCTGCATGGCCTTCCTTCTTCTCCAAGTGTTCGCTACCACACAGTTTGTGAGATACACAGCTGAGCCAATCAGCCAAATCTGCAGCACCTCTGTGAACGTGTATTTAAGAAGGAGCAGATAATGCTAGAGAAGGAACAATAAAATTACAAGGGAAGGAATTGAGCAGCCGTGCTCCTGAAGGGATGGGAGCCTGCAGAAGAAGCATGCTGGACAGAGGGCAAGAATGAAAAGGAACAGCAGAAACTTCCATGCAGTCTCCAACCTCCTGTGCTGTCTGGCAGGAGGGACATGGCACAGCTGCGGTAGTAAGCAGGTAAAGAGCGGGCTCAAACGGGAACCAGGAAGGCGGCAGGAAAGGTGCCTGAAATGGAGCTCAGCCTGGAAAAGGAGGAGGGGTGTTTTCCTTAAGTGTCTCAATAATTGGGGTTTTAATTTTTTTTTCCCCCAATACCCAAGTATCTAATGAAACCTTTATATTAGCTGGCAATAAATTAACTTAAATTCCCCCAGTCAAGTCTGCTTTGCCTGTGACAGTAACCGGTTCCCCGACTTCACTTACACCTTTCGCTCCTCTTTTGCCCCCGCCCCGGCCGGGGTGGAGAAGCGGCTGGAGGGGCGCTGGGCTTCCCGCCGGGGACAGCCCACCCCCAGGGGCTGCTTCCAAGGCAGCCACAGCTCAGGAGCGAACCTCAGCAGAGAGGGGCAGCAAGTTCCGAAGAAGAGTACAGGCAGACAGTCAAGCGGGGAGCTCCTGAAGCTCCCCGGGCACTGCTGCAGACGCCCCCGAGATAACCACGCACACGCGAAGGCCAGCAATCCCACCGCTACCAGCCCCGCCAAACCCACCCGCCCGCTCGCCCCGCCAGCGCTTGCGCGCACCAGACGGAGCGTTTTCCGCCCGCC